>CM021101.1:812844928-813223897 GCA_007115665.2 Sequoiadendron giganteum | reverse complement strand
TTAGCACTGTATGTGCACTAGGGATTCAAAGTAGCCACATTCATCTTATAGCTAAGAAAGACATAATGCAAAAAGAAAATTGTTTGGAAGGAAATAATATAAGTACTGAGCATCAAAAAATAACTATACTAAGTTGAAATGCATGACAAAAATGAAAATATGAGCAAACAAACAAGAAACTACTCTACCTTCTTTTGGTTGTAGGAACAGTCACAGAATGTAATTCTAGTGGTTGCAGGAATAGTCGGTGCCAAATTCTTAACTAATTACTGAATAGAAAATACTAACTAAGCTAAAGGATGAAATAATTACCAAGTGGGCCCCCTTGGATAAGTATTCCCTAAAAATAAGGTAAACTCAAATGCAAAAACTTATAACTTTATTTCATTCATTAGAAAACATAAGTACAATCGAGCAACATGATTGAAAAAATAAGAGTGCAAGTATATCATCAAATCAACATCCTTTGTAACAACAACTACTAGCTCCTAGCTAGCCCCTGAGAAGGAGCATCCAAGTCTTATTTAAAGAAGCTACCCACTAAAACCTAGCAAGGTGGTCAACTCCAACGAATTAGAGGATGCCACATTAGGGAAAGCATAGAAAGTATAGAGGTGGTTACACATGCTTACCTTAACGTAGATCTGGCACGGTATTAATGCCTATATTTTCTCAATGGGAAATTAATAGCATTTACAAGGCAGTTACAACTTCGATTTGAATGAGGAATCTCTAGTCGCCAAGAGTCTTCCCTCCATTAAATGACCACCTTGTTGACCGGTATGGCGAATGAACAGGTGGAAAAATATTCCTAAATTGTAGGCCTCTAATTATATATGCATGACAGTATTAGTACACACAACAACTACATATCTATAATTATATTAAAGCAAAAATCATTAATCATATGTAAAATTAACATAGATAGTTCAGATAGCATGTCAATGTCTTTTAAAAGTTATGAAAATAAGCTTATGCCCAATGTGGAAGGTTTAAAGGAAATATCATAAAAATATCAATATCCAAACATCAAAGTCTATGCCAACTACAACAGATGGATGAGAAACTATATCAAAGTTAAACCATAAACTGGGCTCATTAAGACCTATTATTTTTATTTTTTATTTTTTCGTTTTCACTTTTGTGACTAGAGGATAGGACAACCTCACCAAAGTATGTCGCATAATTGATTTATATGGAAAATCCAACCTTATGGTCCCCACTTTGTATTCCTTCATGAAGTCACATGAACTCAACAATTGCTTCGTCGTTCTCGAATGTGTCCAAACTTGGTGATTTTGTTGGTCCCAATCTATGAATTGTGGGTAGAAAAGGTGTAAGGCATCATCGGTATTGTCAAGGTTCATGAAGTAGGTAGATAGGGTAAAGATAGAGGTAGAGTCAACAAGTTCCTAGGAGGCAGCATCAATGGTTTCTAAAAATTGTTTAATCCATTCTTCTCTTTTCAAAGGGACTTTTGGATGGGGCCTTGCTGGATTTTGCAGGGAACCAATTGTAAGAATTTGACTGAGTTTTTCTTCAAGAGGAGGCTCATCAAGTATTCCAAACAGTTTATTAAGATACATGAAGTCAATGGAGGATAAGGAGTCCCATTTATATTCATTGGAATCAACATCAAATTCCCAAGAGTCCTCGTATGTCTCGATATCATCTGAAGCATTAATGACCTCACTCAAAGGTAACCCGATGCCCCAGATAGTCACTTTTACTAGTAGGAACCCCAACCCTTGGTGCTTTAGAAATTAAGGAGTTTGTTAGGGTTCCACCATTCCTCTTTTCTTTAGGCCAAGGCCACCATGTCCATCATATCCTTGTGATTTCATTATGTGGAACCCTTTTGGATACTGTTCTATTGGAAATTTCTTAGATTCAATAAGGTCTCCTCTTCTTTGTGCAACCATGTGAGAATTTTTTCATCCAAATATTCTTTGGCTAGCTCTCCCCATTTAGTGAAGGTGGTAGGAGGATTACAAATGATGAATTTAGGTTGCACAGGATGCAGTTTGCAATAAGATTTGGGTGATTTAGGTAATTTTCCAATGAAAAAGAGACTCTTCATGTTGTATTCTCCACATCCTTTTGTCTTGAATTTGGATTTTGGGTATGGAATGTGTGGTGAATGGGGTATATGATTTAACAAGGGTGGATGGATCAATATAGTTATATGGAGTGGTGGATGAAGTGGAAGATGTGACTTCTTGATTGATGGGCACTTGATGTTCAACAGTTCCTTTTATGTTTGTGCAATATTGAAAAGAATCAAGGTCGCTTGGAATGGTAATTTCAATGCAATTATATGGGAATTTGAGGCATTAATGGTAGGTGGATGGGATGTACCTCATACCATGAATTCATGGGTGGCCAAGGAGAAGGTTGTAGTGCAAATCTAGATCCTAGACATGAAATACTATGTTCTATATTGTTGGGCCAACTCTTACGGGAAGCGATATTATGCCTTTGGATGATCATTCAACATCATCATAAGATTTGATAGTAATTTTATTAGTTTTTTATGGGATCCAATTATGTCCCATTTTATGTCATATTTTATCCTATTTCATGCACCTTCATACCCATTCCCACATTCCATTTCCATTCCATATCATACCATTTTACCATTTTATGTTGCATTTGATTAAATATATATAAGTGGTATTTAATATAGTTTTTGGATAAAATATGGAAATTAATTATTGATTGTCTTTACTAATAAGAATTATGAATTAAGGCCTTGGGAAATTCAAGCTTTCAACATATAGATTACATGAACTTCCCAATCTTCTTGTTGCCTTCTTCATGGGAACCTTCATGTCACTTTCCTCACAAGAATACAACTTGTGCATACTGTTGTGGCTAGCTCAAGTTTAAATGGTGACCAAGTTCCCTCTTGGTGCTGATTGTGCATATTTTATTTAATGGAATATTTTATTTGGTTCTTTCTTCATGGAACTTCCTACATGAATTCTTCAACCATGTGGATTCATTTCATGTTTTAACTGCTCCATGCTAAGATGTTTGCATCATCACCACTATCGTTTATGCAACAACATATTTTCATTTCACTACATCATTGCAGCCACTTCAACACTACCATATTGTAGTCTAGGGTATTTGGTATATGGAATCCAATGATGGATGAAAAGCTTGCTAGCTGGACAAAATAGAAGTTATTCTTGTCTTCTATTTTTACTCACTAGTATAACATAACCATTTTAATTTATTTCATGAGAAATGTTGCATTATAGTTTCTTGGCCATAGACCACAACAAATTATCTATTCTTATATGTAATTGCTACAAGTTGTGTATATAAAAAGCATAAGAAATATTTTTAAGGGATAATTTTTCCTTCTATATTACTTCTGAGAAATAAAAGCTTCATTTTGTTGATCGGTCTAGTGTAGAAAATATTTTCTTTCAGCTCACCTTGCAAACTAGAGGAAGGGCCCACTCTTGGAATGCTCGGTGAGATTGTTTTATATTTGAATTAGTTAAAATTCCTATGATGTGTGGTGTATTTCATGTTAAGAAGATTAAGTTGTAGAGCGTAACCAGTCCCTGATTCAATCTCCTTTTAAATTCTAAAAGCTTTGATATTTAGTTAATGTGATTGATTCATTATTAATCATATTGTTGGTGCAAAAAATTAACTATTGAATGTAACTATTATTTGAAATTCAAATATTTGTGGAGTTTATTTATCATAGATTATTTTCAAAGCTATTCGGTTTTTTTCATAGTTAATAGTTTTTGTCACTTGAATAGAAGAAAGTAGCTCTTGTCGCTAGAATTAGTTTGATTTTTTGAAGGTTTTATTTCATAAGCGACATTCATAATCACTCATCTCATGAATCTCAACCCTTGTGTAGATTTCCACGATACCTTTCATCATTTTATGATGCCTATATTGAAACGTATAGACTAAACTAAAATTCATTAGTAAAAATTGAATCCATTTCATTCTTTGCCCTAGTTTTGGCATATCAGTTTGGTCAATACAATTCCCAAAGTATCTAATGATTTCACCAATTTTAGTGAGAAAATATTCAAAACTGCTCCATCATCTACTAGGACTCATCTAATATTTTGTTTATTAATTCATTCTTTAAGGTGTAGGGCATCATTATGGTCAAAATTTTGGGTAGAAAAATCTTGTTTGAAGAAAGTGACATTGTGCGGCATAGCTAGGTATCCCACCATGGCCTAAAATGTGTTCACATCAAGGTTTGCGGGTACGAAAGTTGGGTGAACCCATAATAGTGGTTTACAATTCTTAGGAGGAAGGAAAAAAAGATTTTTGGGGAGAAATAATATTGAGGGGGTTCGCTCGAACTTGTTGGTTTGAGTGAAATTTTTTTGTGGTTCATTTGAACAACCTAGTTTGAACGAAGCCCCCATCCATGTGAGAGGTTTAATTTGTAATAAAATAATAGGGCTCAAGCAAATGGGGGTTCGCTCAAACCCATGTTTTAGGGTTTTTTTTATTATCGATTGTGACAGTTTCATTCTACACTTTCATAGCCTTGGTGAACCAAACCCTAAAACCCCACTAGACAAATGAAATCATATTTGAAAGGCGACCAAGAAGAATTTTTCCACCCTCCACGAGATCATCACCCTCCATGACCAAGGAATCAATCCAAGTCAAGGTTGGTTTCCTCTTCTTTAAGTTTTATTTTTGTTAGTGCTTCCATATTTCGCATACATGTCTCTAGGCGTGTCAAATAATTCACTTCCATATATTGAAAAAAATTCACTTGTCTTGTCAATGCTTCCATTGTATCTCACATACATGTCAAACAATTCACTTGTCTATGCCAAAATGGGAGCTTTTCCACTACCAAAATCTAAGCTTTGGAACAAGGTATCGACACACCTAATTGCATTTTCTTGAAATTTTCTAAACTATTTTCAACAAATCCATCAATGAGAAGATATTTCTTGAGGCTATTAGTCAAACAATTCACTTGCCTTGTCAATACTTAGCATGGAAATTTCCATGATTGAAACATAAATAACTTGTTTCAAAGCTTTATTTATACTATGATGGATATCCATACCTTCTTCCAAATTTTTCAGTTAAGTCATTCTAAGCCAACAATTGATGCCCAAAATCATCATAATTGATTACTTAGGTTTCATATAAATGATGTTGCCTACAAGTTGTTTATAGTTATTCCACAGGCTAGAGAAATATGATGCACAAATGGATTTTTTGAAAAGGGTTTAGAAACTTTCAAGAAAATACAATTGGCGGGTGTAAAGCTACATGCAACATCCTCTTTCCTTGTGCCAAAGTGGGAGCTCCTATTCTATTAAAATCAAATTTAGGTTTTAATCAACTCACCAATTTTAGAATGCTACAAAATCTATATTTTTCACCCATGAGACAAAAATAAGAAGTACCTATATACTTATTATTCCCTTCATGAAAAATATTATAGCCACTAAATTATTCGATTGGTAACAAATATCATATTTTACAATTCTTCACTTGTACTTGGGCAGTTTTTATGGACCAATATTTAAACTTACCTTCTAATGAAATGATAGGATGTCAAGAGTAAATGAACTATGTGTCCTTTTTTTCTCCTTTAAATCCTCTATTAAAAATAGGCACGCATTCTTGGCATGTGATCTTAGTACATGGGCTTTTTTATTCAAAAATACATAAAAATAATTGTAGTCATAATACTTATTCCTTCATTATATGTGTTTGCATTCAATTCCTTGAAAACCCATATAGATAGGAACCTTAAAAGTAGGTATTTAGTTTGAATCAATAGTGAATAAAACTCTATTGATAAAAATATTTATCTATTTAGTATGGAGATTGCAAAAACTACCCCTCTTATGCCCTACACGAATTGTATGTTTTGAGATACAACTATTAATTCTCAATAGTTGAGAATCATTATATTTTCCTAGATCATATGTAACAAGGGAACCCACATTGCATACAAGTGACTAGAACTTGTATTTTGAAATGGATTAAACATTTAGACCATTTCTTCTTAGAATTTTCAAGTGAAAAATTAGAAATTGAATAATATTCAAATTTCTCAATCTTGGTAGATACACACCATCTTCAACTCACTTATCTAATACACCAAATATTTCATGCTCCTAAGACCCGTACTTTTCCAAAATAACATCATATCTCAATGTAGGCTTAGGAAGATTCAACATTTCTTAGAAAGAAACTCCATTCAAAACTATTATAAGTTGTTACTTTGCATTCCTAATATAAACCTATTTTACAGTATGTGTCAAAAATATATATGCCAAGTTTTATGAATAATTAAACACATTGAATTGCTTAGTAGATTTATGCAAATAGGAATCTCTTGTTCTTTTAGCATTGGTCACCACATCTTCTTTGTATTTTGGCCAATCCTTAAAGATGTAATAATTTCAAGTTAAAATCTAGAGTCTTGTGTGGATTAGGTAGAGTATATTTAGTTTTTTATAGTCTAGATGCCATTTAGGTCCGTCTCCATTTATTATATTAAGCTTAATGAACCACTCTAGTATTAATTTTTTTTACTTCTTAATTTATACAATATTTTCCAAATAAAATAATTCATGTGTATATAGACTAAAATTTCTAGGGATATAATTATGAGATTAAATCTACAAAAATGATAATAATATGAAATTTATCACATCACTTAATAAAGAGGCTAGATCCATATTTTCTCTTTTCATATTGATACCAAATCGGGTGGATTATATTTAATAGGAATGCCTAATAACCTAATAGTTCAGATATCATTTAATAGTTAGAAGAGGATCTTAAATTTGTGTCAAGGATTGATTATATAGAATAAGCCTTCACCTATTACTTGAGAAAATAAAAATAGTTCCCAACTCTTAATTCAGTCCTCATGTATTCTTGTAATTTCACTCCTCCACTACTACAATTAGATTACCCCAACTTAGCCCAAATTTTCTTGATTTTTTCTTAGGTTCACTTTGTTATCCTGATATTTTACCCTTCAATCAATTTATCTTGATTTTTTACCCTATAGTTTGACTATCCTACTTTCTCCTTGTAATACCTCAATGTATTACCTCTTAAATTAACATACAATATAAAACATTCAAAGATCCTATTATTAGAGGATTTTTTCACAAAATATACACACAAATACAAGGAATAGACTTTTATAATTGAATCCAATTTACATGAATATGAATATTATGTTCACATTTAATCATCAAGATATTATTTAGACCTATACCTTCTATGGGCCTTATTTGGATCTCATATTCTCAAATTTAATTTACTTATTAATGTGTCTAATATTATTCACTTGAATGGTACATGTTTATATAAATTCATTAGCATCTACCAATTCAGACCTCCTAATACTTATACTAGAGTTTTGAGTTCCTCCTCCTTGAATCATATTGGCTTGTCAAGCTGACATCTTTAAATTTAAAATACTCATCTAAGATCTTCATATGTTAGGGAAAATATTAAATTATTGTGATCTTTCTAGGCCATGAAAAATATTTAACTTAAAGTTTGATTTCCCCTCCTTTTGTTGTTACACTTTAGTAGGAAAATTTTCCCCTTACTCAATATTTATTGGCTTAGTAGTTTGGATACCCCTTTTTATCCATCAATCACCACCTCATTTCCTAGTATTCATGTCCTAGTTGAGATGCCTTATTTTTAATATAATTCCTTAGAAATATTGTTGTTATTTTCTCTATCCATACTATTTTGTATTTTCATTAAGCTATTTATGCTAACAATTTAGGCTTTCCTATTGTCACTACATTTGACACTAGGAATCAACTCCTATGTGTTATTGTCTTATACATGTACATCATCACCATGCTCAACAATACTCTCATCCCTTGAAATAAAATAATCCCCTTCAAAAATTAGCTTGGCCAATCTATATCACCAAAAACCTATATATTTGTATGAATACATGACTTGTATTGGGTTCTTTATAAGAATATGTACTTTAACACGATTTAATATGAAATATTATAGTCTTGGTCCATTGGTATATAATCATTTATCAAGCTCTAGTGTATTTATTTTAAATTGATCTATAATCATGGGTCTAATTAAAAAGAATTTGAACCTAGTGATCCTTGATTGAAGGCCTTGTCTTGTTTAAAATCAAGGCAATATTAGTCTAAAATATACGTAGTTAGATTAGCTAGAATATTCTCTTAAACCCTCATAACTCACCCAAGTATATCATTTCCTTGAAACATTATAAACAAGTGATACATTTGCTAATTCATGTTCTAGAACTAATTAATTTATTATTTTAGGTTGATTTATGTTTATGTATATGTATTTCAAGCTTCTCATCCTTGTCTCTAGTGGTCAACTTTGATGTTGCTATTAGTAACCTGATCAAATTTGGCAGTTATATTTTATGGATCTTGTCATTGGTAACCCTTTAGGTTAAATTTTTAGATTTATATATGGTTGGTTAAGTGTGTTGTTTGTGCTTTAGTCAAGTCAATTCCTCTATGCTAGTTACATTTTCTAAGACAAGGAATGCCCTCTATGTTGCAAAATGCATGCATAGGTTAGAAATAGTACTTGGTGATTCCTCTTACCTAGTAAACCCAAAAATAGTACTTGTGCATACCATAAGACAATCTTGTTTCAAAATAAAATCTACTCCATCCATAAGTTAATCAATAGAGAATAAGGCACATATAATTAACAATAATAATTTCAATCACAAAACTAGTAACCCTTAACCTTCAACTTTGTCTAGTTCAAGTTTTGTTCCAAGATGAAGAAGAAATCAAGTGAATCTTTTTAAAGATTTTGTTACACACTTATTCGTCCTAAATTTTAGTGTAAATTTATAGAATGGATGTATTATACAAATCCATTCATCAACATAAAACTTATATTTATTCCTCCTCTTTAACTAATAAAATACAATAATCTTTTTAATAGAGTTTTGGGTGCCTCTTATGGAATAGTTTGATAATTGATAAATAAGAGCTTCTATCCATAGGATTGATTCTCAAGATATTCTTAATTCTTATTTTAATACTAGAACTTCAAAGATTTATCATTGGAGACTCTACTTAAATTGGTTTTTTAAGGATATGGCATGGTTTGATTATAAGATGGGTAAATCAATGGTGTATTGTGTATTGATTTTTAGGGCTCACAAATATAATATTTTTTGGATAGGATCCCTTAAATATTGGTCACCTCCTAGAATATTGCATTTATTCACTCCTCCACCTCTTTAATAGTTTCCAAAGATGCCAAACATTAAAATTCAAACCTATAATGGGAAAAAAAGAATCTACAAAAATGGGATAGATTATTAAAATTAATCTGTAATCCTCCTTATGTTTCTCTCAAATGCAATTCTTCCTCAATCCCTTTGGAAATTTCTTGTCTTAAATAATGTTACAAATTTTCAAGAGACAAAAATTAACATGGAAATGCTCTACAACCTCAACAAAATCCCATCCTAGAACCTCTTTAATGCCATTGGTAATATCTCCACCTTATAAGAATAAGACCATGTTATCCTAGTAATCTATTATTTCTCCCAATAAATCCATTTAGAAAATCTCTCCAACCAATCAAATGTGGAGTTCGATTTTTATCTAAATAAAAAAGGTAGAGTGGGTAGATTATGAACCACAAAATTTATGTGGTTAGAGGAGGGTTCCCCAAGGCTTCCTAGGGTTTTCACCTAGGATAAAAGGGGGTCTCCTTTATATGCATAAATCTTGGGATTCATTCAATATTAGGGCTTGAATGTGATTGAAATTCCTATATAGAGTATTCTAAATGCTATAATCCGAAACTAACTATTACATACAAACTAATGAAATCTACATTGTTTGAAAACACATGATATTATGTATAAAGATAAACTAAGAACTATATAAGACAAAATAGTAGAATAGATACAAAAAGTGCACCTGGATCTTGATGAGGATTGAAGTGGAGATTGCAAAAGCCTCTAAAAATCTATAAAATCTAATTTTTATTCCCACTGGGACACTTACACCAAGCTGGGCGACCTAGTTCTAGTTTTGGTAAACTGCTCTGGGCTCCATTTCAGCCAACTAGGTACTCAAATCTACCAAAATCCTTGACAAACTCCTATAGTGTGACTAAGTCGCCACTATTGGTGACTTAGTCCCTTTCAAATTTTCAAGAAATCTAAAAGTGGAGTCGGAAGCCTATAGTTTGCACTCTACTTTTTTACCAAAATCTGTGTTCAAATCCACAAAATCACTGACAAAATAGAATATATTTTGGTTTCTAATGTGGGGTTTTCCTTGGTCAAACCCCTAGCTTGTATTTAAAATTTGAAAGAGAAAAAACATCCTGCATAAAACCTAGCCCTAGGTGTGTCTAAAACTAGGAAAATTTGAAGACAAAACCCTATTCTAATGTGCTAGAATAAGATGCATGCATGAGATTTGAATGATGTGAGACTTCAATCCAAGAAACCCTACAAAATTATAACTGAATGTAAATGAAATGAAAATTGAATGCAAAAATTAAATCTTAAGATGGAGAGAAAATGCAAGATGGAATCACTTTGAAAACAAGTCTTTAAGTATGATTTGGTGGCTAGTTACACCTCATCCTAGATTTCTCAATGATTCTCCATAGGAATCCATGATCAATCATTTGCAATGTGAGATCTGTTGATGGTTTTTTTTGCATAGAAACAACTCAGAAATAATATGATATTCTATATCTCTTGAAAGGTAAATCTCTATCAGAAAGCCTCAAGAGATAACCCCAAGGTCTCTAATGTCAAGTCTTGACAATGAAATAAAACAACTCAGTGATAAAATGTGAAATGTTGGTAATCACAAGGTGATCTTACAAATGAACAATGTTGGAAGTGTAATTTCATCAGATGTAGCAATATGGCAATTCTTTTAATCCTAAAACTAACCCACATTCAAAATAAACAACAAAAGAGAAGGGTTGAGAGAGATTCTAAATTTAAAATTACTCCTAAAATCAATCACAAAAATAATGAATACTACAAATGGATAAATCTAGAACAAGACCAATCTTTGCTTAATCAAGCACAATCCTAAGACTCCACAAAAATGGTGCAATCTTCTGAGGAAACTAAATATTTTCAGACTATGAACATTCATCCACATACCTAGTAAATGGCTCAATGTAAACAAGAATCCACTGTTGAACTTAGCACAAAATAAGGCCCAGGCTAACTTTACACAACAACTTACAATTGGGAAATTGCTAAAAGTATGGACCGGAGATCGATCAACATCATCAACATTTCACCATTGACATGAAAGAACTGAAAAACTAACATCTAACATCTAACTTGCATTCAAAATTTCAAAAGTAGTTTGGAAAGATAGAATAACAAGAACCATGCAAGATAAATCAATCCAAGAGAGGTCACCAAAGCACAATGTCTTCAATTGTATTGAATTCATCCAATAGTAGCAACAATTCCAGTATCTTGTATTACAACACTTTCTTTGAAATAAAAAAACTTCTAATTCTAACTTTCTACTCTATTGCCTAACTTCACTTCAAAATACAATCCTCTAGCCTTGTCTCTATTGAAAATAAGGTGGAATTCCATACTTATAGATATTACATCATGGGTCGACACAAGTTCAGGCCACAAAGAGGGTTGGCCCCAAAAATAGGTCAGCCAAGAAAATAAAACCTTAAAATGAAACGTGATATTACATTAAATGTTTGAGGCTCCTTCACAGGTCAGCCCCAAAAAAAGGTCAGCCAAAGGTGAAACATTTAATATTTTGAATCTTCCATTTTATATTTAATCTCTTCCCTTGATTTCCTAATGACCTTATTCCATTCCACCCTTAGGGTTTGACACTTCTCCATGACTACAACAACCCTTCAATGGATTCCCTATCTGCTACCCTTTGTTTATAAATTTTCCTTAAAACCTTTTGATTAACTTGAAATAATTCATACCATCCCCAGGGTTATTAAACTTTTGAAGAGGGTGGGATCTCATCATTCACTAGCTTTTCTCTATATACTTCATGATTATCTTCAACCTTTTGCAGGAGGATGCCTATGTCAGCCTTATCTTGCTCCATTACCACAGAGGGCTCAAAATCTAAATTATGCTCTAGAGGGACTTCTTCACCCTTGTTTTCTTCTTCATTCCCCCTTCTTCTAACTTTCTCTAGGATCTAGTGTTTCTACCATAACTTGAATGGGAGAGGGAATTCTTTCCTGTGCCATCCCTTTTCTACGGGTATTCTTTCTTCATCTGTGACCAATGAATCATCATAGACACCAAGGAGGAGTGAAAAGTCTTTCCAATCTCTGCCTCTGCATTATAGAGGTCTCCATCATGAATTTATTCTGGTTCCTCATCTGGGTGATCACTAACCTCCTCCTAAATAGCTTTGCTTCATTTAGCCTGTATTCAAGACACCATAATCAATACTTGTCATAGAATAATAATCCAAGTTAATTCATCATAAATTCATGCCAATCACCAAAGAAATTCAAACAATCAATCATAATCCCCTAAAAAATAACATTAAACATCCTCTCCCAAATTTTGGGCTTTCACCCCTTCGTGGAATTCAAGCCAAAAAGGAATTTCGGGGAATCCTTAGACAAGTGGATTTTACCAATGAAACCTAAAATAAAATTCAAAATCATCTCAATCATCATGCAAAAATCAAGAAAAATTTGTACATATCTTCCAATTATCCCAAATCAATCATGTAATGCAAATTCATTAACCGTTAATTCATGCATTCCCTTTATTCTTCATTCCTAACAAATTTTCAGGGAATTCTATTGGGGATGGACATCCATGAAGTTAGCAAAATTATCACTTTTCAGAGAAATGAAGAAGTAATGGAAACTCAAGAAAATCCAAAGGAAGCGGAAATCCATGAACCAACCAAATTTCTAGACCTCATGCAACTCTTGGTGAAGTAGCCACAGGAGGGAAACCCAAAGAAATCTGAGGGTGAAGGAAATCCGTGAGGACATAGAAAACCCAAAATTGTAACCCAGTCCGGATTTTGCCCAAATTGATTGAATGATCACAAATTTGGGGACCTAAGCTTGGAAACGACCTACCTCAAATCTCCCACTGATGGAACCAAACTTCAAACTATCTCAAAGGGTGACCTAACAACAATGGATAATAAACTCGAGATCATACCCTAGGGCCACAAGATGAACACACGACCACAATTTCGATCCACTCAATCACAAAACCAAATTTGAAGGGTGGTGAAATAGGAAAGGCAAGGTGCAATCAATCACAAGATAAGAAAAGGAGGCAAGGTTGACTTCAAAAGGGGAATTCAAAATGCGAAAAAAAAGAAAAACCTCAGCCAAATTGCAATCCCCCCTAAAAATACCAAAATCAAACCTAAGCACACTCAACAAGCCAAATGGGAATTCACATTCATCAATCAAAAGTAGGGTAATGGGTACATACCATTGATGAAGCAAAAAAGTGATAATCAATGACTGAGAGTAAGCCTTGACGTGTTAGAGCAAGCAACAATAGCGAAAATGCCAAGAAAACCATGACCAAGCCCAAAAATTTACAAGTCTAAATGTTAATCATGCCAAGCAATCACAATTGATCTCCCTCAAATTCAATTAGGGAAGATTGCAATCAAATCACAACATAAAAACTCACTCAAACCTCATTAAACACAACTACAGAGTCCGTACACGAGCCGTTAATGTGATGACAAGATAATTCAAGATAGGTTTGGGGATCCAAGACAAAAAAGGAATTTTGGGAAAATCCAATCAACACAAAATCCCATGAAGGACTGAAATCCCTGAAAATAGTGCGAAAACAACCTCCATCTAATTTTCAAGGCAACCAAGGAAATCTACTCAGAGGGAATTTTGCCAAAAACACAGAAAAACCTGAAATGAATCCCAAAACACTAGATTTTCAAAATATTTCTTAAAAAGGGGCATTTGCATGAGTAATATAACCATTTGGGAAAATTCCAAGGTAACCAAATCCTCACAAAACAAAGGGCCAAAAAACCAAGAATGAAATCAAAAGAGCAAGAAAGAGAGTCCCTATTTTCAGTGGGGCGTGTGTACAAAAAGTGCACAAAAAATGGAAACTCTATTGGGAAAATGCTCCAAAGCATTTTGATGATGAACAAGAATCAAGAAGCCAAAATTTCTAGTTTTGACCTCCCTATCAGGTAAATAGGCCAAAATTCAAGATAAAAGAATCAGAACCAAAAGGTAGAATGAACCTTCCATAAACTTAAAATCCAAGTGTGTAAAAGTGAGGTCATTTCCCTCCTCAAGCTACTGCAAAAACCAAGCTCGGTCAAGTTAGGCTATGTAAATATTTTAGCTCCAAAAGCAACCTAGATAGAGCCTCGCTCCCATTCAAGCGTCCATAGCCCCGACGAGGTTATCATTGTGACTCTCTCGAACATAGCTCTTTTGCCAGCCAAGTGTCCATAACCCCGGTAGAGACATTCAGATCCTCCTGATAAGTTGAATTCATTCTTTTGATTTTCAATATTTCTATTATTTTCACTTTTTTCATTTCAAGTTGTGAACAATGAAGTTGACACTCAGGGTTGAGAACCACAGTGGTACTGAAGAAGAAATATAATTTTTCACTTAACAAGACCTCACAAGGGCCCTACTACAACCTCAAGATTCTTAAGATGACTGAAAGATATAAGATTTCAGAATACTTGAGGTTCAAATCAAACCAATGACCCATCCTCTTTAAATCAAACATTCAAACCGCTTGAAGCCAACAAAAGATCTTGATCATCCATTCAAGACACATGATTAAAGTGTATCAATGAAATACTTAGAATAACCCCACATAATGAATAATTAAGGTGCAAGAAAGACACTTCCTCAACTAGAAAATAGAGAAACCCGAGCCATAGAAGCAAACCAATAACCAAATCAAAAAAAATCTAAACTAACCAAAGCAGAAGAAAACCAAAAGCAAGGAAATGCAACCTAAACTAACCAATACAAACTAACCTAACAAAAAAAAGACTTAAAGAAAAAGAAGAACAAGTCAAGCTTCATTTATTCAAATGAAACCATGTACAAAGAGACTCAAAATGGCTCATGATTAGATAAGGTATACTGAGACCCATCCCCAAATGGTTCATCAATGCACAAACAAGCAATAATGTGATGGTAACAATCCTCAAGAATGAAAAATCATCCTTATATTCAGAAAAATAAAACTCAACAATGCAACATTCAAAATCAACATCCACAACATGAATAAACAACAACTGAGGCAGCTCACTAAACCCATGATCGATCCATATGTAATTTTTCTTCCCTATATCTCCATAATCAAAATGATAGGGTTTAGAATTCATAGTACAAAAAGAAACAACCTAGGGTGATACTTCTATAGAATGAATATTATATTTCTTATGCTCCAATTGTTGAGTGTTGACATCCATGAGGTCAGGAGGTTTCCACTAATGGTGTAAAATTTGGGTTTGTGTTTCTTCATGAAGTATTAATGATGAAAATTTAGTAGCTTCATCATGCACAATGAATTCCTCAATAGGATGTTCATTAAGAGGCATCACAAACTGGTATTTAAGCATATTGTCATCCAGCTCATCAATAATGACCGCAACATTATTGTTTTAAACATCATTCATATTTTCCTCAATATCAGTATGAGCCACAATAGCTACCTCACCCTTAATACATAAAATCTGTGAATTTGAAGTGCTTAATTCATCAATAAATAGAGAAAAAATAGAATTAGATGAATAAGAGGACTCACTAAATTCTTCCTCTATTGGCATTGGTGTAGACTCTTGATCACAACCATCAGGAATGTTGAATCCTCCATTAAGTACTCCCTCATGTTCTTCAAGACATCCATCAGCCGCTTGTTGACATTTCCCTATCTGAGACTTGTTTGATGCATCTTTTTTTGTATTGCTTGTATGTTGTAGCAGCTATACTTCTGCTTTCACCTCCTTTATGGTTATCTGGCACACAAAATCATCATATCTAGTTTGTATTGAATCTTCATCATGAACATAGGAAATCTGACCTAGCTCTTGTTGTTGTTGTTGTTCATCCTCAAATACACTCCTCATTTTAGACACTTGGTTAGGCTTTGTAGAATCAACATCCTTTGCATTTGTAGATTCTTCTTCACTTAAATATTCATCAACCACCTCCATTGCCTCAAATATTTGAAACTCTTCCTTTTGGTAGGCTGCTTCATCTACGAATAGATCAACACTTGTTACACATCCTTCAGATCCATAATTTTCCCCTCTGTAGCATATTCCTTGACTAACTTTTCTTCTGGTCCATTCTCGTCGCTCCTTTGAAATGGGGCATGATCCACCACGAAAATTTATATGTCATAAGGATTGAATGGTATTGTCCTTTGCCCACTCAAATTTCTATTGGTATGCTAGAATTTCTTCTGGAAAATGGATGCACCAGTCTGAAAAATCCCTAACAACCCAAATCAGAGTGTTGATTAGTGTTATGAAACCTACACCATCCAGATAGAGTTGCTTCTACTAAGCATACATAAGGTAAGGGTTTTTCTCGATTATTTGGCTGCTCCAAAGATGTTAGGATTCCTTCATTTTCAGGTCTTATAAGCCAAGTCCTATTTTGATGTGGTAGTTGCCCCTTATAAAATCTTAGCCCTGAGTGTTGATCTTTCAAATATTGTTCCCTATCAATATTATGCCATTGATCTTGATCATAATTGTACTAAGCTCCCCTTTGGATGGCTTGAGGTTGATTTTTTTGGTTCCTTAGGTAGGTTACTTTGGTAGCTAGCTTCTTTACTAGCTCTATGAGTTCAGCCAACTTCTCCTTGTCTGCATTGTTAGATGGAGGAAAAAATATCTGAATCCTGCATGTAAACAAAATGGTACCCATGGTTCAAGGATTGGTTAAATATCTCAGATTTCTGCAAGTAACTAGGTATATTAGCTTGTTGGTGAGAGAATGCAATCTAATTCATATTTGGATGAGATTTTGACATGGGTAGGGATTGATCCAAGGGCTGACCCGAGTGCACAACCAAAGGTGATTGAGGGGTCAAACTCAACATAATTGTTTGATTAGCTAATGGAATGGGTCCAGAAAAGTGTTGCCTCAAATCTATACTTACTTGAATAGCCATATCATAATCTTTGAGCAAGTTGACAGGAGGATTTTCTCTCCATTTCATAAAGGTAGATGTTAAACTATCCAAAGCCTCATAATAAACCTCCCTGGTAGAGGCATCATCTACTACATAAGGGGGTTGTATCCTAGCATAAGCCCTATGGAACCTATTATAGAAAGCCCCTATTGGTTCATTCACCTCCCTCTTGACTCTAGTAAATTGTAGAAATAAGTCAGTGGCACTGATTGGGATCTCAAATCTCTATAAAAATGCAGCCTCCAATTGAATCCAAGCATTGATAGACCCAACAAGAAAATGGCTATACCAATCAAATTCCTCATCCCCAAAGGAATATTGAAGAAGTCTAAATACAACATCCTCGTGATTAATTCCCCTATCCTTGAGGGAAATTTTAAAAATCCTAATGTGCTCTTCAACAGTCCTTATGAGGTCATTAATGTGAAACTTGGAGCAGAAAAGATTAGGGTTCTTTGGCAAAGCATTGTAGTTATTGAAGGATAAATGTGATGGGTTATTTGCCAAGAAATCCATTGGTGGAGGTGGTAAAAGGTGATTTAGGACTGGTTGGGGTCATTGAATGGGGATGGTCTCAAAATCAGATGGTGATGGGTTTGATGAGGATGAGGATGGTGGAAATGATGGATTCGACAATAAGACTTCCCCTCTTCTAGTCCTTCTTAACTTGGAAGAAGCTTGTAATTCTTGCAACACTTGTTCTCCTAGTGTAGATCTAGTTCTTCTTCCAAGTCTTGCAGGAGAAATGAAAGACAAATATTGATCCAGCTTGCTATTAATGCATTAGAGATCTATGGTATCTCAAATTCTCAACATGAATGCTAACCCAACTTCTAGCAGTGTCAGTTATGTGCACCCTCCTTCTAGCACCAATTTGTTGATGGGTGTTAGGAGGAGAAGGGCATGAAATGAAAGCAACAATGTCTTTCTTTGACCCTCCTTCTAGCACCAATTAGTCGATGGTTTTTTTTGCCTAGCAACATATTAGATAGAATATGATATGCTATCTCTCTTCAAAGATAAACCTCTATCAGAAAGCCTCAAGAGATAACCCCAAGGTCTCTAATATTAGGTCTTGGCAATGCAATAAAACAACTCAGTGATAAAATGTGAAATGTTGGTAATCAAAAAGGGACCTTAGAAATGAACAATGTTGGAAGTTTACTTTCATCAGATGTAGCAATATGGCGATGCTTTTAATCCTAAAACTAACCCAGATTTAAAATAAACAAAAAAAGAGAAGGGCTACGACATATTCTAAGATTAAAATTACTCCTAAAATCAATCACAAAAATGATGAATGTTGCAAACAGAAAAATCTTTAACAAAACCAATCTCCACTTAATCAAGGGAAATCCTACAACCTTGTAGAAATGATTCAATCTTCTGAGGAAACTAAATATTTTAAGACTATGAACATTCATCCACATACCCAGTAAATGGCGCAATGTAAACAAGAATCCATAGTTGAACTTAGCACAAAATAAGGCCCAGACTAACTTTACACAAAAACTTACGACCAAAAAATTGCTAAATGTATGGACCAGAGATTGATCAACATAATTAACATTTCACCATTGACATGAAAGAACTGAAAAACTAACATCTAACATCTAACATCTAACTTGATCAACATCATTAACATTTCACCATTGACATGAAAGAACTGAAAAACTAACATCTAACATCTAACATCTAACTTGCATTCAAGATTTCAAAAGTAGGTTGGAAAGATAGAATACCAAGAACCTTGCAAGATAAATCGATCCAAGAGAGGCCACCAAAGCATAATATCTTCAATTGTATTGAATTCATCCAACAGTAGCAACAATTCTAGTCTTTTGTATTACAATACTTTCTTTGAAATAAAACAACTTCTAATTCTAACTTTCTACTCTATTGCCTAACTTTGCTTCAAATTCCAATCCTCTAGTCCTATCTCTATTCTAAATAAGGAGAAATGCCATACTTATAGATATTACATCATGGGTCAGCACAAGTTAGGGCCACAAAGAGGGTCAGCCCCAAAAATAGGTCGGCCAAGAAAAGAAAACCTTAAAATGAAACATGATATTGCAATAAATGTTTGAGGCTCCTTCTGAGGTCAGCCCCAAAAATAGGTAGGCCAAAGGTGAAAAATTTAATATTTTGAATCTTCCATTTAATATTTAATCTCTTCCCTTGATTTCCTGACAACCTTATTCCATTCCACCCTTAGGGTTTGACACTTCTCCAAGACTTCAACAACCCTTTAATGGATTCCCTATCTACTACCCTTTGTTTATAAATCTTTCTTAAAACCTTTTGATTAACTTGCAATAATTCATACCATCCCTAGGGCTCTGAGACTTTTTAAGAAGGTGAGATCTCATCATTTACCAACTTTTCTCTATATACTTCATGATTATCTTCAACCTTTTGCAAAAGGAGGCCTATGTAAGCCATATCTTGTTCCATTATCAGAAAGGGCTCCAAATCTACATTATGCTCTAGAGGGACTTCTTCGACCTTGTTTTCTTCTTCATTCCCCCTTCTTCTAACTTTCCTCCTAATTTGGTGTTTCTTCCATAACTTGAATGGGAGAGGGAATTCTTTCCTGTGCCATCCATTTTCTGTAGGTATTATTTCTTTATCTTTGACCAGTGAATCATCATAAGAAACCAAGGAGGAGTGCAAATTATTTCCAATCTCCACCTCTGCATTATAGAGGTCTCCATCATGAAGTTCTTTCACTTCCTCATCTAGGTGATTACTAACATCTGCCTAAATAGGTTTGCTTGATTCAGCCAGTATTCAAGAGACCATAATCAATACCTATCATAGCATAAGAATACAAGTTAATTCATCATAAATGCATGCCAATCACCATAGAAATCTAGACAAACTATTAGAAACCCCTAAAAAATAAAATTAAACATCCTTTCCCAAAGTTCAGGCTTTTCACCCCTTCACAGAATTGAACCCTAAAAAGAATTTCGGGGAATCTTGAAACAAGCGGATTTTACCTACGAAATCCAAAATAACATTCACAATCATCTCAATAATCACAAGAAACTCAAGATACATTTGCAAATATCTTCCAATTATTCTAAATCAATCATGTAATGAAAATTCATTAACCATTAATTCATGCACTCCCTTTATTCTTCATTCCTTTTTTTTTTTTGGGTAATTCCGTTGGGGACAAAAATCCATGAAGTTAGCAAGAGTTAGCATTTTTTAGAGAAAAGAAGAAGTAACGGAAACTCGAGAAAATCTGAAGGAAGCGGAAATTTGAAAACTGGCCAAATTTCCAGACGTCATGCAACTCTCGGTGAAGTGGCCATAGGAGGGAAATCTAGAGAAATCTAAGGGTGAGGAAATCTGCGAGGACATAGAAAACCCAAAATTGCAACCCAGTCGTGATTTCGCCCAAATCGATTGAATGATCATAGATTTGGGGACCTAAGCTCAAAAATGACCTACCTCAAATTTCCCACTGATGGAACCAACCTTCAAACTATCTCAAAGGGTGACCTAACAACAATGAATAATAAACTTGAGATCAAACCCTAGGGCTAGAGGATGAAAAATGACCACAATTTCAATCCACTCACTCACAAAACCAAATTTGAAGGGCGGTAAATCATGAAAGGCAAGGCATAATCAATCATAGGATAAGAAAAGGAGGCAACATCAACTTCAAAAGGAAAAGTTGAAATGCAAAATAATTTTTTCAAAAAAAACCAAAAATTGCAAAACCCCTCAAAATACTGAAATCAAACCTAAGCACACTCAACAAGCCAAAGAGGAATTCACATTCATCAATCGAAAGGAGGGTAATGGGTACATACCATTGATGAAAAAACATGTGATAATTAATGACCGAGAGTAAGCCTTGACATGTGTGAGCAAGGAACAAGAGGGAAAATGCAAAGAAAATCGCGACCAAGCCCAAAAATTTGCAAGTCCAAATGCTAATCATGCTAGGAAATCACAACTGATCTCCCTCAAATTAAATTAGGGAAAAATGCAATCGAATCACCACATAAAAACTAGCTCAAACCTCATTAAACACAACTGCAGAGTCCGTATGCGAGTTGTCAATGCAATGATAAGACAATTCAAGATGGGTTCGGGGATCTGAGACAAAAAAGGAATTTCAGGAGAATCCGATCGACACAAAATTCTGTGAAGGACCAAAATCCTTGAAAATATTGCGAAAATAGCCTATGTCGGGTTTTCAAGGCAACTAGGGAAATCTTCCTAGAGGGAATTGTTGGAATGATGGATGCATAGGTGTCCTTGATGAAGCTGCAATCTTCAATGGAGGACCTTTGCCAGGAAGAAATATTCAACCACACAAAAAGTATGATAATGGCATTCAAATAGAGATTCTATTATGATCTAGATAGATATAGATGTTTTACAAAGAGGACATATGCCTTATTATATAGGCAAGTGCTAAACCTAGAATGCAAAGGATGTTGCCAAGTGTTCAAATCACACTTCATGTGACAACAAGAAACCCTAACCAACTACCTAGGGAATGATAACAAGATGGAGATAAGTTCTAGAAAAGACAACTCATTTTATAGAAGGGAATCTTATCTCAACAACTTTATTAAATGATTAAATACAACCTAGGACTAATATGATTAATTAAGACCTAAGTTAACTTATGCTAGTGTAATAATTAATTAATTACACTAACACCCCCCCCATAAGTGAAACCTAGGGAGGAAAAGAAAAATGCAATGATTATGCATGATGATGATGGGTCCTAGTTGATGGCCATTTTAGATACCCATGTACATAGAATGAAAATGCAACTAATCTCCCACAAATAAGAAAAAGGGGGAAAACCTAGTGGGAAGAAAACCCCTCTCCAAAAAAAAGGAGATAAAATGTAGAAAGGTAATTATTGGAGGACTCAACATCATCCCCCCAAGGACAAAAATCATCACATGGATACAATACACTCAATGGCCCCCCCATAGGAGGGAAATAGATAGACAATATAGACCCCTAGAAAATGTGATCACCTGCAAAAAAGGTAAGCGTATGTAGAAAAAACATGATCCAATGTCGAAAAACAACTTGTCTCCCTTTCAGAAGAAAAAAAACCAGGTGCAAGTGCAAAGATGCTTCCCATTCTGGATAGGAATTGAAGGAAGGAAGGATGTAGATGAATACTGATGATGTCTCTGAAAGCTTCCCATGTGTCTCCTTTCCTGATGAAGATGAAGATGCCACAACCCACTCAAGTACATACCCAATCAATGTAGAAGGTGAAAAATCAGGATGATGCAGAAATTGATGTTGAACATGATCCAAAGATTGCAATGTGATGGTCCTTCCATCGAAGGAATAGATGGAGACTTGATTGCCTTCCCATAATGAAGTGTCCTCAAAACCACTGAGAGAATATTGAAGCCAATCCAATGGTAGATGCAAAAGAAACTTTGATGAAGATGGAGGAAGTCTCATATATGAAATCGCTAAAGAGAAACCAAGTGCCCCCAAGATACTCTCAAGATTCCCAATTAAGGTTGAGACAATGAAATGTGGAGACTCAAGGGAACTCTCCAAAGTAAGATCTGAATAGAGGAGTGATATACCCTCAAGAATGTCCTCCAAACCTATAGAAGTGGCCAAGTCAACAATCCTTGAAGCAAAGCCATCCTATGATGTCAAGTCTAGAAAATGGAGTGTGTCATGATGAATGATGATGATGGAAGCCTCAATCAATGACTCTGGACAAGGAATCACTGAATGTGAAGGGATGCCAATAGTCTTTGATGGAGAAGAAGGATAATATGCAAGGTCCATAAGGTACAAACAAGTTTCTCCAAAATTACAAAGACAATGACCTTTAGCAACAAATAGAAACTTCCAAAGCTGATATGCAACTGAAGTGATGCCACCCAAAACAAAAAATATTTTCCCAAGCTTCAGGATATCCAAGTTATTGAACAAATGCACCAAATTGAACAAAACCAATGCAAGAGTACTTGGAGCTGAAACTGATCAAAGTGACAGAACTGATGAAAAAATCTCTAAATTACCTTCCTGATGCCACTGGAATCACTGAATTTTGATCAACGCTTGTGAAGATATGAAATTTTATGTCCAAACTAGGGTTTTTACTTTAGTTAACTATACAATATTCTGATAGACAGATTACACAACTAGAAAGTAGACCAAATTCTCTTTGTGATGATATCTTGTTTGTCGAATTTTGACATCGTGGCACGAAGATATGGCGATTTGAAAAAATCTTCCCTATTAAGGCCTATAGTCTAAACAGGCGCAAAAATTAAGCACCTGGGGGCAAAAAAAATGGAGCCCTTGGTCATTGATGGGATCACGGGATTAAGACCTACAAAAAAAGGTGCCCCCTGATTGGGCAGCGTCGAAGCAGCTGGGGTGGCAGATCGAGCGGCGAGGCCGGGTAGGAGGGAGGCATCATTGAGGAAGGCAGAGATGTCGATGCTATGGATGACCTAGGGCAGCAACGGTGTGGCCTTGTCGGGTCCAGGAAAAAAAAAACAGTGGAGCCCAAAAGAAAGCACGGTAGCCAGACGACAATGGGGAGCTCCAGTGGTAGGAAAGATGGATGCATAGGTGTCCTTGATGAAGCTGCAATCTTCAATGGAGGACCTTTTCCAGGAATAAATATTCAACCACACAAAAAGTATGATAATGGCATTCAAATAGAGATTCTATTATGATCTAGATAGATATAGATGTTTTAAAAAGAGTACTGATGCCTGATTATATAGGCAAGTGCTAAACCTATAATGCAAAGGATGTTTCCAAGTGTTCAAATCACACTTCATTTGACAACAAGAAAGCCTAACCAACTACCTAGGGAATGATAACAAGATGGAGATAAGTTCTAGAAAAGACAACTCATCTTTTAGAAGGGAATCTTATCTCAACAACTTTATTAAATGATTTAATGCAACCTAGGACTAATATAATTAATTAATACCTAAGTTAACTTATGCTAGTGTAATAATTAATTAATTACACTAACAATAATTTTCCCAAAAATGCAGAAAAACCCGAAATGAATCCCAAAACACCAGAGTTTCAAAATATCTCTTAAAAAGGGGCATTTGCATGAGTAAGATAACCATTTGGGAACATGCCAAGGCAACCAAATCCTCAAAAAACAAAGGGAAAAAACACCAAGAACGAATGAAAAAGAGCAAGAAAGAGGGTCCCTACTTTCAGTGGGGTGTGTGTGTGAAAAGTGCACAACAAATAGCAACTCTACTAGGGAAATGCTCTAGAGCATTTTGATGATGAACAAGAATCAAGAACCCAAAATCTTTGGTTTTGACCTCCCTATTAGGAAAACAGACCAAAATGCAAGATAAAAGAATTAGAACCAAAAGGTAGACTAAACCTTCCATAAACAAAAAATCCAAGTGTGTGTAAGTAAGCTCATTTCCCTCCTTGAGCTATTAAAAAAACCAAGCTCGGTCAAGTTAGGCTATGCAAAGATTCTAGCTCCAAAGGAAACTTGGACAGATCCTCGCTACCAGTTAGGCATCCATAGCCTCGGGAGAGAAATTCAGATCCTCCTAATAAGTTGAAGACATTATTTTGATTTTCAATATTTTCTCTTTTCCCTCTTTTGATATTTATTTTCTTTTCACTTTTTTCAATTCAACCTGTGAACAATGAAGTTCACACTCAAGGTTGAGAACCATAATTGCACTAAAGTAAAAAGATGATATTTCACTTAACAAGACCTCACAAGGGCCCTACTGCAGCCTCAAGATTCTTAAGATGTCTAAAAGTTATAAGATTTCAAAATACTTCAGGTTGAAATCAAACCAATGACCCATCCTATTTCAATCAAACATTCACACTGCTTGACACCAACAAAATATCTTGACTATCCATTCAAGACACATGATTAAAGTCGATCAATGAAATACTCAGAACAACCATATAGAAGTTGATAAATCCAAATTCACAAGCCCCAAAAATCACCTGTCACATGCAACAGATATCCAAACCAAGCAATGAGATGTTCTGTAAACCCTCAAGCAAGAATGTGCAAGTTCAAAACTAGAAATTGATTATTGAATAATATGATAATTATAGATCAATCCTTATGAGGAGATCAAAAAAACCTTAAATTAGGAAACCCTACTATGCACACTTAATAATTAATAAATAATTATTAATGTGCCTAAGTTTATCTTAAGCAACCTAAAAGAATAAGTGACTTAATTAATTAACCAATATGATTAAATTAATTAAGTGGAATAAATTATTACTGTAACATCCCCCCTTAAGATGAACCTAGGGAGTAGCTAGAACACTAGAAAAAAGATGCATGAAGGAAAAGATGGGTCCCAACAAAAAAGGCCTGATTAGGTACCCAAGTACAAATGCAATGCAAACTAAACTAACCAAGGTAAAGGAGAAAACCCAGTGGGAACAAAACTCCTCCCCAAAATAGAATTCAAAGAGAAACTAAGTGATGAAATATGGAGGAATCCATAGGACCCCCCAAGGACACCATCCATCACAAAGATACATGAAAGAACCCCCCCCCAGAAGAGAGGAAGAAAGAGACCAAAGATCCTCCTTAGAATGAAGTAGCTCCAAAAGAACTGAAGAAATTGCATCTCCTAAAAGAAGTGAGAGGGAAGAGGCTGAATGAATGCAATCTCTGAAGGTGAAGTAGGTGTAGCCCAAGATATATCCATAGAAGAAGGTGTGACCTCAACAAATGAAAGTCAAAGTGGGTGAATATTAAATAGAAACCTCAAAATATGGATGATCAACTGGATCCTGTTGCATTGAAACAAAAGAAACCACATATGTAGTAATAGAAGTATCATAAACTGCAACAATAGGTGGAGGAGATGGAATAGATGGCTCAAGAGCAAGATCTGAAGTGAGAACTCCAATGTTCAAGAAGCCAAATTTCTCCTTGGAATGATGATTCACACTAGAAGTGTGATGAACAGTTGTAGGAATAGAAGCACCATCAATAGAAAAATCTTCAAAGGAATACAACCAAGATGAATGATCCACCACCACAGTAGTAATAACCTCTCTACTCTCTAAGTCTTTGATGATAACTAAATTAGGTGTGAACTCCACAGACCTCCCATTG
The DNA here is from genome assembly GCA_007115665.2 of Sequoiadendron giganteum. NCBI lineage: Eukaryota > Viridiplantae > Streptophyta > Pinopsida > Cupressales > Cupressaceae > Sequoiadendron > Sequoiadendron giganteum. The sequence continues at coordinate 813,197,555 of CM021101.1, read as the reverse complement.
CCTCCATGTGTGATCTAATATATAGAAAGAAGGTTGTTCATCAAATGAGGAATACACAAGACATCTTGAAAAGTGTTGTCCCCAAAACTAATAGACCCCTTCCCTGTAACACTCATGTATGTATTATTTCCCATCAAAATAAGAGACATAGTGTGAGACTTAAAGGAAGTGAACGTAGACTATGAAGAAGCCATATGATGAGATTCTCTTGAATCTTGAAGTTGTCTCCTTGATCCAAGACTCAAAGAAGCACAAAGAGCATGTCCGTTCATATCCGATGAAGTATGTAAACCAAGTGTGCCCTGTCATTTTAGACTGAAGAAGAAGGAGGAGGGGAAGGAGATGATGCAAACATCCTAGAAGGAAAATCAATTTGATATTTCTAAAGAAGATACTTTAGCTCATCAATGTCCTTGTAGCAATTATGTTCTGCATGTCCTTGTCTCTTGTAATATGCACATGGGCCCTTCTCCTCCCTAGATGATTTCCCTTTAGAAGAGGATGATGAATCTAAGGACTCCTTATGTTGCTCATGAGATTTGGAATCCTTTTGTTTCTGTTTCTTGCCTTTGCATGTAGAAGCCTTCTGATCTCTGGGCTCTTGTGATGCAATGAGTGCTTGTGATGAAGAGGGATTCAAATTTCCCATATTGGCCAACTTGGCCTACTCTTGAGTGAGAGAAGATACAAAATCATCAAAAGAAGGCATAGTAAATCTAGTACCAAGTGCATCCCTAGTAGCATAAAAGGTAGAAAGAAAAACTGAATAATCTGGTTCAAGCTGAGAAAGAATGGACAATATCAACTGAGAGTCTTCCTTCTGAACACCACACTATGACAATTCCAATCTAAGAGACTTGAGTTTGGTGAAAAAATGTTGGATGTTGTCAAAATCCCTAGGATTTAAGCCAATAAGCTCATTCTCTAGCTAAAACCCTCTCATAGTATCCTGCTTCTTAAACAAAGACTGCAAAGTAGTCCAGACCTCATGGGGTGTAGTGCAAGAATCAATGTGAAAAATAAGTTCCAAAGAAAGAGACAAACATAATGTATCATAAGCTTCATCACATCTATTAAACCACTTTCTCTTTTCAGCAGCACTTGTAGGTTCAAGTTTTGTACCCATGGTTAACTTGTACAACCCTATGTGTTTCAAGTGAATCCCCATTTGTTTTTTCCAACCAAAATAGTTGAATTGAGTAAGGGGTGAAATTTTATATGTATCCATGATAGAAAATAACAATATATACTCTCAAATAAAAAAATAATGCTCACTGATCTAAAAAAATTAGCCTTATTGCATGCTTCCCAAGAAAATAACTAAAAAGGTAGAGGATGAGATCAAAGACAAATATCCAATGCTTGGTAATTTGTTTTTTGAAAAAACAGATCTGAGATCTATGGAGATCACTGAACCAGCTTTCTAACGTCTATTTTTTTTCACAAAACGGAGCTCAGACGCAAAAGTTACGCATCCCGGATTGAAAACAAAAACTTCAGACTTCAGAGCCCAAAAAGGACATCAAAATTGAAAATCAGAAAACCAAACCTCCACCACTGCGAATTTCATCGAACTAGCTTTCTGACGATATCTCATTTTTGAAAAAAGACCTTTGTTTGCAAAAGTTATGAGAAAATGAAAAAAAGGCCTATAAAAGGCACTTTGAATGCTAAATAGGTGCAAAAATAGAGCACCCAAGAATTGGCCCTTGGTTGCGTATGTGACTATGGCTGGGGGCTAGTGCTGGCTTCTAGTCACAGATGTGACCACCGGCTAGTCGAAGGGAGCCGGCGGGGGTTATTGCCCAGCGGCGCTGAGGGCAATTGTGCAGGAGATCGTCACTAGGGGTGGCGGGCACTGGTGAAGACCGCCGGTGGTGGCGGTGAATGGAGGTGGCCATCACGTGGCTGGTGGCCACTTGGTGGCGGGTTCTATTTACACTGGTCATGCAAACTCTGGCCCAAAAAAAATGTTTTTAAAAAAAAAAAAAAAAATTCATGCAGAGGGTTTTGGGGGCCGTACGACCTTCAAAACAAACTTTTTTTGCCTTTTCTTCTCTTGTCTCTGAAATTGACAAAACAAAATGCAATTCTACTAGGGTTTTTGGGCGTCCTCAACATGATGGTGACATCTATTTGGCCCAAAAGTGCACAAAAAAGTTTCCTACTCCCAAATGCACACAAAATCAGCTTGGCTTGAAACCCTTACACAAAAAAACATGTTGTGATAGAATATCTTCAAATCACGAATAGGTAGCCATAGGTCTAGAGCTCTAATAACATGTAGAAGTTGATAAATCCAACTTCACAAGCCCCAAAAATCACCTGCATGCAATCACTTGCCACATGCAATAGATATCCAGAACAAGCAAGAATGTGCAAGCTCAAAACCAGAAATTGATAATTGAATAATATGATAATTACAATGTGATCAATCCTTATGAGGAGATCAAGAAAACCTTAACTTAGAAAACCCTAGTGTGCACACTTAATAATTAATAAATAATTAATAATGTGCCTAAGTTTAGCTTCATAAACGTAAAGGAATAACTGACTTAATTAATTAACCAACATGATTAAATTAATTAAGTGGAATAAATTATTACTCTAACAAGCCCCACATAATGAATAATTATTGTGCAAGAAAGACACTTCCTCAACCAAAAAATAGAGAAACCCAAGCTCGAGAAGCAAAGCAAAAACCAAACCGAAACAAACCTAAACTAACCAAAGTAGAAGCAAACTAAAATCAAGGAAATGCAACCTAAACTAACCAAAGTAAACTAACCTACCAAAAACAAAAAGACTTAAAGAAAAAGAACAACAAGGAAAGAGGCATTTTTTTCAAATGAAACCATTTACAAAACGACTCAGAATGGCTCATGATTAGACAAGGTAGAATGAGACCCATCCCCAAATAGTTCATCAATGCACAAAAAAGAAGTAATGTGATGGTAACAATCCTCAAGAATGAAAACTCATCCTTATATTAAAAAAAATAAAGCTCAACAATGCAACATTCAAGCCCAACATCCTCAACATAAATAACCAACAACTGAGGCAACTCACTAAACCCATGATCGATCCATATCTAATTTTTTTTCCCTAAACCTCCATAATCAAAATGATAAACTTCAGAATTCATAGTAAGGAAAGAAACAACCTGGGGTGATACTTATGTAGACTAAATATTATATTTATTGTCCTCCAATTGTGGAGCGTTGACATCCATGAGGTCGGGAGGTCTCCACTGATGGTGCAACATTTGGGTTTTTGTTTCTTTATGAAGTATTAACGATGAAAATGTAGTAGCTTCATCATGCACAACAAATTCCTCAATAGGATGTTCAGTAAGAGGCATCACAGACTAGTCTTTAAGCATATTGTGATCCATCTCATCAATAATGACCACAACATTACTATTTTTAACATCATTCATGTTTTCCTACATATCAGTATGAACCACATTAGCTACCTCACCCTTAATACATAGAATCTATGAATTTTTAGTGCTTAATTCATCAATAAATAGAGAAAAATTAGAATTGGATGAATAAGAGTACTCCTCGAATTCTTCCTCTTATAGCATTGGTTCTGACTCTTGATCACAACCATCAAGAATGTTGACTCCTCCATTAAGTGCTTCCTCATGTTCTTCAAGACATCCATCGGCCGCTTGTTGACATTTCCCTATCCGAGACTTGTTTGATGCATCTTTCTGTGTATCCCTTGTATGTTGTAGCAGCTATACTTGTGCTTTCACCTCCTTTATGGTTATCTGGCACACAAACTCATCATATCTATTCTGTATTGAATCTTCATCATGAGCATATGAAATATGACCTAGATCTTGTTGTTGTTGTTGTTGTTGTTCATCCTCAAATACACTCCTCATTTTAGACACTTGGTTAGGCTTTGTAGAATCAACATCCTTTGCATTTGTAGATTTTTCTTCACTTAAATGTTCATCAGCCACCTCCATTGCCTCAAATATTTCAAACTCTTCCTTTTGGTAGGATGCTTCATCTACGAATAGATCAACACTTGTTACACATCCTTCAGATCCATAATTTTCCCCTCTGTAGCACATTCTTTGACTGACCTTTCTTTAGGTCCATTCTCGTCACTCCTTTGAAATGGGGCATGATCCACCACAAAAATTGATATGTCATAAGGATTGAATGGTATTGTCCTTTGCCCACTCAAATTTCTATTGGTATGCTGGACTTTCTGCTGGAAAATAGATGCACCAGTCTGAAATTCCTGACAACCCAAATCAGAGTGTTGATCGGTGTTATGAAACCTACACCATCCAGATAGAGTTGCTTCTACTAAGCATACATTAGCTGAGGGTTGTTCTTAATTATTTGGCTGCTCCAAAGATGTTAGGATTCCTTCCTTTTGAGGTCTTATATGCCAAGTCCTACTTTGATGTGGTAGCTGCCCCCTATCAAATCTCAGCCCTGAGTGTTGATCTCTCAAATATTGTTCCGTATCAATATTATGCCATTGATCTTGATCATAATTGGATTGAGCTCCCCTTTGGATGGCCTGAGGTTGATTTTTTTGGTTCCTTAGGTAGGTTACTTTGGTAGCTAGCTTCTTTACTAGCTTTGTGAGTTCATCCAGCTTCTCCTTGTCTGCATTGTTAGATGGAGGAAAAAAAATCTGAATCTTGCATGTAAACAAAATGGTACCCATGGTTCAAGGATTGGTTAAATATCTCAAAGTTCTACAAGTAACTAGGTATATTAGCTTGTTGGTGAGAGAATGCAAGCTAATTCATATTTGGATGAGAGTTTGACATGGGTAGGGATTGATCCAGGGGCTGACCCGAGTGCACAACCAAAGGTGATTGAGGGGTCAAACTCAACATAATTGTTTGATTAGCTAATGTAATGGGTCCAAAAAAGTGTTACCTCAAATCTATACTTACTTGAATAGCCACATCATAATCTTTGAGCAAGTTGACAGGAGGGTTTTCTCTCCATTTCATAAAGGTAGATGTTAAACTATCCAAAGCCTCATAATAAACCTCGCTAGTAGAGGCATCATCTATTGCATAAGGGGTTGTATCCTAGCATAAGCCCTATGGAACCTATTATTGAAAACCCCTATTGGTTCATTTGCCTCCCTCATGACTCTAGTAAACTATAGAAATAACTGATTGGGATCTCAAATCTCTATAAAAATGCAGCCTCCAATTGAAGCCAAGCATTGATAGACCCAACAAGAAAATAGTTATACCAATCAAATTCCTCATCCCCAAAGGAATATTGGAAAATTCTACTTACAACATCCTCGTGATTAATTCCCCTATCCTTGAGGGTAATTTTAAAAATCCTAATGTGCTCTTCAATAGTCCTTTTGGGGTCATTAATGTGAAACTTGGAGTAGAAAATCTCTGGGTTCTTTGGCATAGCATTGTATTTATTGAAGGATAAATGTGGTGGGTTATTTGCCAAGAAATCCATTGGTGGAGGTGGTAAAAGGTTATTTATGACTGGTTGGGGTCGCTGAATGGGGATGGGCTTAGAATCAGATGGTGATGGGTTTGATGAGGATGAGGATGGTGGAAATGATGGATTGGATGATAACACTTCCCCTCTTCTCATCCTTCTTGACCTGGCAGAAGCTTGTAATTCTTGCAACTCTTCTTCTCCTAGTGTAGATCTAGTTCTTTTTCTAGGCCTTGTAGGAAAAATGACAAACAAAAATTGATCTATCTTTTTGTTGATGCATTAGAGATCTATCATATCTCAACTTTTCAACATGAATTCTCACCTAACTTCTTGCAATTTCACTTGTGTTCACCCTCCTTCTAGCACCAATTTGTTGATGGGTGTTAGGAGGAGAAGGGCATGAAATGAATCTAGCAATGTATTTGTTTGACCCTCCTTCTAGCCTCAAGAGATAACCCCAAGGTTTCTAGTGTCAGGTCTTGACAAAAAAAAAACAACTCAATGATAAAATGTTAAATATTGGTAATCAAAAGGGTACGTTGCAAATGAGCAATGCTGGAAGTGTAATTTCATCATATGTAGCAATATGGTGATGCTTTTAATCCTAAAACTAACCCAAATTCAAAATAAACAGCGAAAGAGAAGGGTTGAGAGAGATTTTAAGATTAAAATCACTCCTAAAATTAGTCACAACAATGATGAATTTTGCAAATATACAAATCTCCAACAAAACCAATCTCTGCTTAATCTAGGGTAAGCCTACAACTCTACACAAATAGTGCAGTCTTCTAAGGAAACTAAAGATTTTCAGATTAAGAAAATTCATGCACATACCTAGGAAATGGTGCAATGTAAACAAGCATCCACATATGAACTTAGCACAAAATAAGAGACAGGCTAACTTTACACAATAACTTACAATCAAAGAGTTGCTAAAAGTATGGACCAGAGATAAATCAACATCATTAACATTTCACCATTAACATGAAAGAACTAAAAAACTAGCATCTAACATCTAACTTGCATTCAAGATTTCAAAATCAGTTTGGAAAGATAGATTAAGAAGAACCATGCAGGATAAATCAATCCAAGAGAGGCCACCAAAGGAAAATGTCTTCAATTGTATTGAATTCATCCAATAGTAGCAACAATTCCAGTATCTTGTATTACAACACTTTCTTTGAAATAAAATAACTTCTAATTCTAACTTTCTACTCTATTGCCTAACTTTGCTTCAAAATCCAATCCTCTTGTCCAATCTCTATTGAAAATAAGGCGAAATTCCATACTTATAGATATTACATCATGGGTCAGCACAAGTTAGGGCCACAAAGAGGGTTGGCCCCAAAAATAGGTCGGCCAAGAAAAGAAAACCTTAAAATGAAACGTGATATTGCATTAAATGTTTGAGGCTCCTTCCCAGTTCAGCCCCAAAAATAGGTTGGCCAAAGGTGAAACATTTAATATTTTGAATCTTCCATTTAATATTTAATCTCTTCCCTTGATTTCCTAATGACCTTATTCCATTCCACCCTTAGGGTTTGACACTTCTTCATGACTTTGACAACCCTTGAATGGATTCCCTATCTGCTACCCTTTGTTTATAAATATTCCTTTAAACCTTTTGATTAATTTGAATTAGTTCATACCATCCTCAGGGATCTAAATTTTTTGAAGAAGGTGGGATCTCATCATTCACCATCTTTTCTCTATATACTTCATGATTATCTTCAACCTTTTGCAGGAGGAGGCATGTGTCAGCCTTATCTTGCTCCATTACCACAGAGGGCTCAAAATCTACATTATGCTTCAAAGGGAATTCTTCACCCTTGTTTTCTTCTTCATTCCCCCTTCTGACTTTCTTTATGATCTTGTGTTTCTACCATAACTTGAATGGGAGATGGAATTCTTTATTGTGCCATCCCTTTTCTGTAGGTATTCTTTCTTCATCCTTGACCAGTGAATCATCATAAGACACCAAGGAGAAGTGCAAACTCTTGCCAATCTCCACCTCTACATTATAGATTTCTCCATCATGAAGTTTTTCTACTCTCTCATCTGGGTGATTAGTAACCTCCACCTAAATAACTTTGCTTGATTCAACCTGTATTTAAGAGACCATAATCAATACCTATCATAACATAAGAATACAAGTTAATTCAACATAAATGCATGCCAATCACCAAAGAAATCCAAAAAATCAATCAGAATCCCCTACAAAATAACCTTAAACATCCTTTCCCAAAGTTTAAGGTTTTCACCCCTTCGTAGAATTCAAGCCAGAAAGGAATTTCGAGGAATCTTGAGACAAGTGGATTTTACCGAAGAAACAAAAAATAGCATTCAAAATCATCTCAATCATCACACAAAAATCAAGAAACATTTGCACATATCTTCCAATTATCCCAAATCACTCATGTAATGTAAATTCATTAACCGTTAATTCATGCATTCCCTTTATTCTTCATTCCTAACAATTTTTTGGGGAATTCCGTTGGGGACGAAAATCCATGAAGTTAGCAAGAGTTTGCACTTTTCAAAGAAATGAATAAGTAATGGAAACTTGGGAAAATCTGAAGGAAGCAAAAATCTATGAACCAACCAAATTTCTAGACCTCATGGAGCTCTCGGTGAAGCGTCCATAGGAATGAAACCTGGAGAAATCCAAGGGCAAAGGAAATGCGCGAGGACATAGAAAACCCAAATTTGTAACTCGGTCAATATTTTGCCCAAACCGATTGAATGATCATAGATTTGGGGACCTAAGCTCGAAAATGACCTACCTCAAATCACCCACCAATGGAACCAACCTTCAAACTATCTCAAAGTGTGACCTAACAACAATGGATAATAAACTCGAGATAAAACCCTAGGGCCAGAAAATGAACAAACGACCACAATTTTGATCCTCTTGCTCACAAAACCAAATTTTAAGAGCAAAAAAATAGGAAAGGAAAGGTGGAATCGATCAGTGGGTAAGTAAAGGATGCAACGTTGAATTCATAAGGGGAAATCGAAATAAGAAATAAAAAGGAAAGAAAACCTAGCCAAATTGCAAACCCCCCTCAAAATACCGAAATCAAACCTAAGAAGACTCGACAAGCCAAAGAGGAATTCAAATTCATCAATCAAAAGAAAGGTAATGGGTACATACCATTGATGAATCAAATAGGTGATAATAAATGACTAACAATAAGCCTTGACACATACGAGCAAGCAACAACAACAAAAATGCCAAGAAAACCATGACCAAGCCCAAAAATTTGCAATTCCAAATGCTAATCATGCCAAGAAATCACAACTGATCTCCCTAAAATTCAACTAGGGAAAAATGCAATCGACTCACAACATCAAACTAGCTCAAACCTCATTAAACACAACTGCATAGTCTGTACGCGAGTCATTAATGTGATGATAAGACAATTCAAGATGAGTTTAGGGATATGAGACAAAAAATGAATTTTGGGAAAATCCGATCGACATGGAATTCAGTGAAGGACCAAAATCCCCAAAAATATTGCAAAAACAGCCTCTGTCAGGTTTTCAAGGCAACCAGGGAAATCCGCTTGGAAGGAATTTTCCTAAAAAACGTAGAAAAACCCGAAATGAATCCTAGAACACCAAATTTTCAAAATATCTCTTAAAAAGGTGAATTTTCATGAGTAAGAATCATTTTGGAACATGCCAAGGGAACCAAATCCTCAAAAACTAAAGGGTGAAAACACCAAGAACGAAAGAAAAAGAGCAAGAAAGAGGTCCCTACTTTCAGTGGGGCATGTGCGCGAAAAGTGCACAACAAGATCTTGAGTGGGAATTGAGTTTGAAGACCTACAAAAATCCTAGTTTGTTGCCCTAAGCTACAACTTTGTTGTAGAAGGATAGATGAATCTTCTTGTGGAAGATGTTCAACACTTGATTCTTGAGATTGCTTGTGAGAAATGACCAAAAGTCAAAGAGAGAGTGAAAAATGACATAAAAACAAGTATTTATAAGCAACAATACCTAATTTTCAGTTATTTTGATGTAAGAGGCTGACATCCATCGGGAATTTTTATCAAGCTGGACATTTTCCCACTCAAAAAAGCAAATAACCTTAAAAAGGACTAAGTTGCCACCTTGGGTGACCCAGTCTCACTTGGGGCTTTTGAGGTGGGATCTATGAATTTTGAGTGATTTTGGTGTTATTTGTCAGGGCTTGTATGATTCCTTAGGTAAAATAGGCCTCAAAGTAAAAAATAACGAGTCTTAGGGGCCTATAAATGTTGTTTTAGGAGGGTGATTTATGCAAAGGTACCTAAAGTCAGACCAAATTAGGCACAAAATTGTCCTTTTCTTCAAAGGTATACAATTTTTGGCGACACATTTAGCCCATACTTTAGGACCCATATGACTCTACGTGCATATGTAAGCTAAAGGACTCTAAACAATGCACTTTGTTTCATAAAAGGATACTCATTCAAAGGTGGGAGGATGAAGCCCCCAACCGAGTTATCTACAAAACCACAACATTAGGAACCACATCTTGCAACACAAACTCATTAGTAGTCCAAAAATCCCCTTATTTAATTCCTAGAGATAAAATTTGAGGGTATATCTATGCACCCCCTTGATTCCACTTGCTTTATGGAGGTGGAATCAAGGTAGCAATCTAGGCACATCAAATGAGGACACACATATCAGAGGGAATTTCCAAGTACCATTCCATATAAACATAGGTGAGTGATGATATAGGGTGTGGAAACATGATTCTAATGCAATAAATGACATCAAAAATGAAATTCACTATCACCCGATATGTTGGTTTGAATGAAAAGCACACTAATATGTCTAAAATGGTAAAAGTGTAAATGTGCTTACATGAAAATGAGAAAGACTAAAAGAATGAAAATGATTTAAATTATCACTTGTTAATTTTAGCTTATTAAAGCTTGAGAGTGATGAGGAGATATCAAAACATGTTGAGCACATGAGATTTTACACCTACAAGGTTGGATGCACTACGAGACCAGGTGGCCTGCGGTGAGCAACATCATGAGGTGAGTCGATTCTAGTACCTTTGCTTTGTGATTTTTCAATTATGGAATGATTTATATGCATATCTAAGTTAATTTAGGATCTTGGAAAAAAGTTCACGAAGTGTCCCTTTTGTTCATAAAGTGTCCCTTTTGTTTGCAAAGTGTCCCTTTTTTTCGCAAAGTGTCCCACTTTTTTGCAAAGTGTCTTGTTTCTTCATGAAGTCTTCCAAAAGGGTTATAAAGTATCTAGAGCCTTAGAGAAAGCACACTAGAACAACATTAGCACACTTGCATGATGAATTAAAGTAAAATTGAAGACTTGAGATGATTTAGAGAGCATATTTTGATGTTTTTGATAGGTACCCACCCATTCCTGACAGCATCTAGGTGGGAGATAGTTGAGCTTCTTGAGATATCTAGCCCCCAATTTGTTAGAGATAGATATAGAGAATTTGCAAGAGGTGGGGATCTATTGGGCGTACCTCATGCCCCCCATGAGGTACCATGATGCGATGTTGATGGCATTGTGCGAGCAGTGGAGTGCAAATATGTGCACATTCCACCTACCTACTAGAGAGATAATTTTCACGCTAGAGGATGTCCACCGTATTCTCTGAGTTCCTATTCAAGGGGAGTGATTGCACCTCCAAAGAGACCATACCTTTCACAAGCAATAGACAAATACATAGTACTACCTTGATAGGCAAGTTCATGATGATAGGGTTGTGGGATGGATTGACCTAGCACTGTTACTTTATTCATGAGTTCTAGTGGTGAGATAGATTATGATGTATACCATTGCATTGGTACTCTCCTAGATGGATGAGAAACACACGTTGAGGATGGGCTAGTGCATCTGATATGGGGGATGGTGGAGCATAGGATAGTATTTTCCTAGGGATGTTGCATCCTTGCACACTTATATTATGATTTGGGGTGATTTATATTTTAGGAGTTAGACAATATGGTGCATTATACACTTTTGTAGGTTTGATGCTTCGATCATATCACTTGCACTAGGCCTATGGACTCACATTTCCTATAGTAGTGGGGTACCCTCAAGCCTTTGACTATCCTCTTCAACCATTATGGAAGTATGGAGATTTAAATTTTTCAAGAGTGAGGTTTGATCAACTGGAGGAGGATGAGATCTTATGGAGACCTTATCAGCTTGTACCGTAGTGGTCAGAATACACGAGATAGATGAGGAGACTTCACTTGGATATATTTCTAGTTGGTCAGCATGATCATATAGTACGTCATTTTACTATGATCGAGTCATGCGTTAGTATAGATATATTTAAAAGACCACCTAGAGCACGATCATCTTTCAGGAGGTCATTGTGGAGTGCCTAGAGACCTGGTGACACAACATGGATCACGCTAGACGAAGTCGTCTAAAGTGACTCTGATTATTCTGATCACAAGTATTTGCTGGGCTTTAGCGTAGATGATGTTGGTACCACATGGGATCATGAGGAGTGGTGGATAGCATCACAACCAACTCCTTTGTTTTCGATTGATGAGCTTGTAGGGGATGCAATACTAGTGTGAGATGAGGGAGATGAGAGAGAGGATAGAGCTGAGGACACATGCAATAGAGTTGTAGACATATTTATGGACATTATTGATGAGTAGTATGATGAGGATTTAGATTCAGATTATGATGGACATGAGGGAGATGAGGAGGATGAGGATGAGGAGCCACCCCTAAGTGAGAGTGATGAGGCAATGACTGAGGACCAATATGAGTGGGGAGAGACCTCACCCATTCATATTACTACATCCCAAGCAACAACAGTAGTAGGCACCAATACTCACAGCTGAGGAGAGACTAGCACAACATCCACACCCCCTACAAATGATGAGGTTGAGATTGCTCATCCCACTGGAGATATAGGTGATGATATTTTTTTTTTCTCTATTCATTTACTTTTGTCTTTGATGTATTCTTCATGCATATATATATCATGATGTTTTGTTTCTATCTTGCAGGGCCCATAGAGGATTGGTGAGATCTCTATCATCAGGAAGCTATAGAGATAGTGTCAGTTTCCTTTGATGAGGAGGAGATGGAATCAAATTATGTGCCCCCACCTATTGTGGAGCAAGATCTAGAGTCACTAAGACCCTTTGTGAGACTATGGGCAGTGTATGAGAGCTTGAGGAGATAGATCCACCGAGCTAGGACTGCATCACATACATAGTCATCCCAGACTCTGGTGGAGTTTGAGAGACTAGAGAGAGAGGTGGCATGGCTACAAGCAGAGAGGGATTAGATAGCAAGAGAGAATCAGGTGGAACTTGTGTAGATGGAGGGTATGGAGTATGCAATTCAATGGATTACAATCATGATTATGCACGACTATCTCCTAGCGTCCAACTACTTATTCAACACAAGTGCCAAATCCCTTGAGATCTGGTAATCAAAGTACTCAATGACATTGTATATTTTGATGACATGCAAAAAATTGTTTTGATATATATGAATTTGGATGTTATATGTTGTGGTTTAATGTGTGAATGTTAAATAACAATGTGATTAATTAAATAGACTGTAGAAGATTAATTAATTAATATCGTCATGATTTAACAAAGTTTATGTGATCTAATTAAAAACTTGTTATATTTTCTACTAGATACAACATGAGGATTAAGTATGTTATGCACTTATTATTTTAAAGCAACATAACACACACGAGACAATTTTGAATAGCATGAAACCTAAATAAATTATAAAAAAATAAATTAAATAATGAATTTAGTGTTCAATACACATACATAACTATTTGTCAAGAACAAAGCAATGGGAAAGCATAATCCAATAGCTCTAGATGTGTGGCATTAATAGGGTCTTTAAGAGGAGTTCCATCTCACTTGGTTAAGGTGTAGGGACCAGGTCCATAATTCGTATTGACCACATAGGGGCCTAACCAATTAGGACTAAACTTTCCTTTTTCAGTGTAGTCGACGATAGTGTTCCATTGATTTTCATATAAAACTAAATCACTCTTGTTGAATGTCTAAGGAATAACACCAGTATCATGTTTGCATTGTAATTGTTAGTGTAATCTTGAAGGTGCTCAAGAGCATTAATGCACTATTCATCAAGCAGTTTAAGCTGATGTAATCGTTGTTGTGCATAGGTGTCATTATCAAAAAGACCTTGGAGAGAAATCTGCAATGTGGGGATTTATAAATATAAAGGTATGATAGCCTTGATAACATAAACAAGGTTGAAAGGTTTATTTCCTATAGAGGAGCGAACACTTATGTGGTAAGCCCATAATGCATATTACAATTGTGTATGCCAATCTTTTTGGTTTAGATTAAAAAAATTCTTAAGGATTTTTTTGAGGATTTTATTAGTGCTTTTGGCTTGACCATTAGATTGTGGGTAGTAAGATGTTGAAAAGTGATGCTAAATATGAAATTTTTCGAGGAACTTCTTCACATCATTATTTTTGAATGGTGTTCCATTGTCTAGAACTAATGCGGAAGGGTATCCAAAGTGAGCGATAATGTGTTCCAATAAGAAATGAAATATCACATAAGCAGTTGTAGATCAAAGAGCAATAGCTTCTACCCATTTTGTGAAGTAATCAATGGCAGTAATGATAAACATATGTCAAGCAGAAGAGGGTAGTGAAATTTTTCCAATAAGATCCAATCCCCACACAAAGAATGGCCAAATAGGGATTTGGGCACAAAGATCATAAGTAGGAGCATGAATCAAATTTCTATGTTCTTGGCATTTATGACATCGCTTAATATATGCATAAATTTTTTTTTCCATATTTTTCCAGTAGTAACACATGCGAAGGATTTTTTTCACTAAGGTTTTTCCTCCAAAATGACCTCCACAAGTGCTAGAATGGGCTTTTTTGAGGGAAATATGAGTTTCAAAATCCTTGACATATTGCAGAAGAATTCCATCAAAGGATCTTCTATACAATGTGTGAGCAAGGATGATGTACTTAGTGGCTAATGTTTTTAGGTGAATGCAAGTGTTTCTAGTTGTAGGCTCAGGAATGGTACCATCTTTTAAATAGTTATATATGGCATCATACCATTCACATGAATTATCCAAGAATGTTGGGAGTACATCATTAGATTTATCACTGATTGAGGGTTTCATGATTGGGTGGATGGTAAACATGACTTTTTTGGAAGGATCTAAGGGAGATATGAGAGAAGCTACACTAGCCATTGCATCTGCATGTTGATTATCTTTTTGGGGAATGTTATCAATGGTGAACAATGTAAAATACTCTAGCAACTAGTCAATACAAGATCCTTATATTGTGATAATTTATCATTTTTAGTTTGATAGAGACCATTGATTTGTTTGATCACTAACTGTGAATCACCATGGATCTCTATATCTTTAATTCCCTCGACTAAGGAAACACACAATCCAACAATTAATGCTCCGTACTCAACTTTTTTATTTGTAAATAGGAAATTTAGATGATATGACAAGTGAATAGGCTTGCATACGAGCGAAATTAATATAACTCTAGTACTAGAGCCTATTCAACACTTGGATCCATCAAAGTATAATTCCCATGTAGGAAGCTCTATGGTCAACAAACTATCATTGAAAAAAGAATCATTGATAGGTAATGCTAAAGCAGAAGGAACATTGCCTAAGTGGTCGATTAAGGCTTGGCCTTTGATTAATTTTTGGGAAAAAAACTTAAGGTCAAACTTAGTCGACAAAATTACCCATTTAGAGAGACATCTAGATAGGCCAATTTTATTGAAAAGATATTTGAGAGGGTCAAACTTTGTCATCACTTGTATTTTTGCATATAGTAAATAATTTCACAGCTTACTAATGGAGAATACAAGATCCAACCATTGTTTTTCAATGGTGGTTTAGCATGTTTCATAGTCAATAATCTTTCAACTGATGTAATAAACATGATGCTCTTTACCATTATCATCTTCTTGATCCAACAAGGCAACATGAGCATGGGCAGAAGCGGTGATGTAAAGGATGAAGGGTTTGTTTGGTATAGAAGGTTGTAAAATAGGTGGAGTTGCAAGGTACTCTTTCAAACTCTTGAAGGAATGTTTACAATCATCATTCCAATAAAAATTCACATCATTTTTGAGGAGGTGAGTAAAAGGTAATGTCTAATTAGCTAAGGAGGCAACAAAAGGATAGATGGCTTGAATCCTTCCTTGTAATGTTCATAATTGGGAAATATTGTGAGGAGGTGGCATATTAATTATAGCATCAATTTTTTTTGTGTCCACCTCAATACCTTTGTGAGATATGATAAACCCTAAAATATTACCACTATCTACTCCAAAGACACTCTTCTTGGGCTTTAAGCACATGTTATACTTACACATGTGCTTGAAGATTTATCAAAGAACGGTCACATTGTTTTTTCGGGTTGAGCATTTAAGTAAAATTTCATCAACATAATCTTCTAAGATTTTATGTATGTAATAATGAAATATTAAGGTCATTGTTGGTTGATAAGTTGTGTCAGCATTCTTTAATCCAAAAGGCATCATAACCCAAAAAATGTTCCCCAAGCGGATGTAAAGGCCATCTTGTATTGATCTTGGGGGTTGATGAAGATTTGATTATATCCAAAAAATCCATCTATAAAGGAAAACAAAACATGTCCAGTAGTTAAATCCATGATCATTTCAATATTAGGAAGACGAAAATCATCTTTTAATGAGGCTTTGTTCAAGTCTCAAAAATCCGTGCATATCCTTGCATGATTATTAGGTTTAGAAACTGCAACAATGTTAGATATCCAAAGAGAATAATCAATAGGTCGAATGATACTTGTGTGAAGGATATTTTCAAGTTGTCCTTTAACATGCAAGGATATCTTAGGGTTAATTTTTTGTATCTTTTGGTGAACGGGCTTGGCATTTTCAACAAGAACAATGTTATGATTAACTATCTTCACATCTATTCCTGGCATATCGGAATATTTCCAAGCAAAGAGTTCAGGAAAAGCATTAAGCAAGATTGCAAGATCCTCTTGTTCTTCATCATCATGGCACTTCCTAATTTTAATGACTTTATCTTTATCATCTATGTCCATTGGTATATCAATGATATCCCCTAAAGGGAGTACATTTGACTTAGGAAATTCAAAATAGTATGGGTCCATGCTTGTGGAAGTTTCATTAATGTTAATAATGTTGAGCTCATAGCTTATCATAGCACAAGAGGCATGCCTCTTGGAGATAGAAGTCGTATTCGAAGTGCCTAATAGGAGTTTCAAAGCTTCATCGTTATCAACATAGTCGAAGGGTGGGGAATCCATATCAAGGAATTCAATATTTTTGAGTGTAAGATTGGTTCTTGGTGCACATGTGATAGTGTTGATGTTGAGGGATGGTCATTGATTGTATTTTGTAGTTTTAGAAAAGGAAAACCCTAAACCGATATTAGTCTCTTGTTTATTAGGTTTAATGGGAACTCAAATGCCTTTCTCATATTTTCCACATCCTTTACCATTGTAACCTAATTTTTTCACAAGATCATATCCTCGTCCATAAATTATTTCCATTTCCTATGGGTTGGGTGGTTTTTGATAATCTATCTCATCAAAATTGGTGGTGTATGTTGCATTTTCTTCCAAAGGAAGTGAGATAGATGTGTGGGAAGGCTTGTCTTCATTCTGGGTAGAGAGAACTACTGGTTGTTCATGTTTTTCATCCTCTATTCATGTGATTATGTACTTGCCCATAAATGAAGGGGTGAATTCTAATGAGCCCCAATCATCACTGATTAAGTTATACTTTGATTCCTCTTCTTGTTGGTTCTTCTCAAAAGGTGTGATGTTGGAGGTAGGAATTAATGTGTTAAGAGGACTTGATGTTCCCTTTTTAAGTTGTAAGAAACTTTCAGGCTCAGGGTCTATGTCAATTTGATAAACTTTATTATTATAGACATATTTTATTTTGTGATGAAGGGTTGAGGGTACCATGTGTATCTCATGAATCCATGGTCTTCACAAGAGGAGATTATAGGAAAGGTCATAGGGCATGACATGAATGGGATTTTGTTGTGTAACCTTCCTGATGGTAATAGGTAAAGTAATGAAGACAAGCGGTTTATTTGTAACATTATTGAATTGAATCCTCTAATGGATAAGGAATCATATTTAATATGATTTATCCACACACAATCTATCAAGAAGCTTCACACTACACACATTAAGGGAAAAGTCATTGTTAATGAGGGTCTATTTTATGCCTATTTGATCATATTGAGCTATTATCATAAAGGATTCATTTTTCTTTCTTAATTCTAATGGAGGGAGATCATGTTGGTAGAATTTAATGTCGATATTGATTGTATTCATTTCTTGTAGGATATTTTCCACATCATTAGCATTCATACTAGGAGGGACGGCTATTTGTTGCAATGTCATTTGAAGCATAGAATGATAGTTGGGGGAATTTTGGAGAAGATACCAAAGGGATATCTTAGTGGGAGTATTCTTAATTTTTTCAATGAGATCATACTCCCTAAGTTGTGAGTTTAGATGAGGGGCCACAGGTAAAATGGGGTTGGATAATGGTAAGGGTTTTGAGGTGGCTTTTTGGGTGTGTTGGTTATTTCTAGTGTAATGGGTATGGGAAACATCATCATGTGTGGGTGGGTAAAGGGTAAATCCAGGTTTGGATGGGGTGTGGGGTTTATGAGAAGGTGGGTAGATAACAAGCTGAGGTTGAATGTCGTTAACATATTTTCTTTCAGGTTGCTCACAACAAACCTTAGTGGATGAGTTAGGTGAGATGAAGTCCCGAAGCACTTCATCTAACATGCCCATATCATCACAACTAAAAGGGTTGGGAGAGAGGTTATCGGTGGTGGGTTTGGGTTTTCATCACAAACCTTATTGGATGGACTTAGTGAGAGGAAACCCTATATAGCTTCATCTAACTTATCCAATTCATCACTACTAACAGGTTTAGATGATATGGTTTTCCTATAGTGAATAAGTGTGTGCATCGTTCCATGTGTGAGGTTTCTAGAGTTTTGTCTTCATGTTCTGATGATTTTTTCTTAAGAGAACTAGGAACTAATGCAAAAAATGAAACTTGCAAAGATCTAATTTTATAAATAAATGTCATTAAAGTAAAATGTGTTTATGCTAATGATAACCATATAATAGAAAGTAACTAAATGTAAAAAAATAATCAAATGAAACAAAGAGAAACTTCATAAATTGGTAAGTAAATGTAGAAATCACTGATACAAATTGAGCACTGGGACTAAGTCACCCAAGGTGGTGAATTAGTCCCAGTAGGGGTATTTTTGACTTTTTCTAAATTTTTTTGATGGAAAATGATGTAGTTTGGATTATAAAGTGTAGATCTAAAGTGCATATGAAAAATTTCTCTATTGGTTAAGTAAATGAGATGCAAAATTGAACTTCTTCACTAATTCAGAGTATGAAACCCTAGGATGTAACTTTAAACAATGCAATGCTAAGAGAAGAGGTTCTTAGGATGTAGATGCAGGCTAAATCAGAAGTAAGATGTTTCTAAATGTAGGTTCATTAAAATGAACTGCAAAATTTATGTGGTTAAAGGAGGGTTCTCAAGGCTTCCTAAGGTTTTCACCTAAGATAAAAGGGAGTCTCCTTTATCTACATAAATCTTTGGATTTATTCAATATTAGGGCTTGAATGTGATTGAAATTCCTATATAGAGTATTCTAAATGATATAATTTGAAACTAACTATTAGATACAAACTAATAAAATCTACATTGTTTGGAAACACATGATTTTATGAATAAAGATAAACTAAGAACTATATAATAAAAAATAACATAACAGATAAAACAAGTGCACCTAGAAATTCATGAGAATTGAAGTGGAGATTGCAAAAGCCTCTAAACATTGGGAAAATATTTTTTTTATGCCCATTGGGACACTTACACCAAGTTGGGCGACCTAGTCCCAGTTTTGGTAAATTGCTTTGAGCTCTGTTTCAGCCAAATAGGTACTCAAATCTACCAAAATCCTTGAAAAAATGTTATAGTGGGACTAAGTTTCCCCTATTGGCAACTTACTCCCTTTTAGCTTTTCAGGAAATCTGAAAGTGGAGTCGGAAGCTTGTAGTCCGCACTCTACTTTTTCACCAAAATTTGGGTTTAGATCTATAAAATCACTTGCAGAACATAATATATTTTGGTTTCTAATGTGGGGTTTTCCTTGGTCAAACCCCTAGTACATTTGAAAGAGACAAGAAATCTACATAAGCCCTAACCATAAGTGTGTCTAGAACTAGGAAAATTTGAAGACAAAACCCTATTCTAATGTGCTAGAATAAGATGCATGCATGAGATATGAATGGTGTAATACTTCGATGCAAGAAACCCTAAAACATTAAAAATGAATGTAAATGAAATGTAAATGGAATTCAAACCTTAAATCTTAAGATGGAGAGAAAATGGAAGATGGAATCACTTTGAAAAAAAGTTTGTAGGTATGATTTGGTGGCTAGTTGCACCTCCTCAACCTTGATTTCTCCATGATTGTCCATAGGAATCCATGATCAATCCTTCACAATGTGAGATCTTGAGTGGGAATTTAGCTTGAAGACCTACAAAAACCCTAGTTTTTTTCCCTAAGCTTCAACTTTGTTGTAGAAGGATAGATGAATCTTCTTGTGGAATATGTTCAACTCTTGATTCTCGAGATTTCTTGTGAAAAATGACCAAAATTCCAAGAGAGAGTGAAAAATGACCTAAAAATAAGTATTTATAAGCAACAATACCTAATTGTCAGTTATTTTGACCTAAGAGGCCAATACTCATCGAGAATTTTTATCAAGCCGAACATTTTCCCACTCAAAAATGCAAATAACCCTAAAAAGGACTAAGTCGCCACCTTGGACGACCTAGTTCCACAAGGGATTTTTGAGGTGGGTGTAACATAAAATTAAAATCTAGATTAGGATATCTGCAAACTAGAATAAACGATGTTAATCTTAATATAACCAATATTAATCTAAATCAATTAATAAAGAATGAGGAAATAAACATAATAAAACTAAAAAAATTAATGGAAATCTCTCACTAAATATGTGTTCACCCCTTTGAATTATCTTGATTGCTCTTCTCCACTTTTCCTTTTTAGTATTCTTGCCCTCAGATTTTTGTGTTTGATGCAAGCATAACTTCGTAGAGTGTCTAAGAAAAATATCAAAGATAAGTTTCTTCTCAAAAGTGTATGATTTTGGGAGGAGGAAAAATGATAATGATAGGCCATTTTATAGATTTTGGGTTTTCAAATGATCGGCTCAGATTGAAAGAGAGATCGATGGATGAGATTGATGATTGCCATGCGATGTAGTTCTGTCTTAGATAGAATGTGAGTTAGAGCATGAGTAAGAAAAGACTGTAGGATAGAGACTAATTTAGAATGTGAGTTAGAACACAAGTTCAAGATTTCAATCCTCAGTTAAGAGTCTTCAAAAATAGAATGAAAAAGACTTTGAATGTCAAAGACAAAGTTAGAAGTTGAAGAATAATGCATTTGAATGCAAAAATGAGTTAATTAATTAAATAAAGATATTTAATTAATAAAACAGATCATGTATATAATTTGGAACTAGCTAACTGACTAGTTGTGACGAAGAGTTCTCTCACAGAGATAATCAGATGTTGAATCCGAAGATAACTGGAGAACTAAAAATAGATCTTGAGTTAGAAGGGGAGTGAATGATTAGTCAACTGATTGACAGAAGAATATGACATAAATAATTAAATATGAATTAAATGTTAATTTAATTCAACATTCAAAAAATGAAAGATTTAATTAAATAAAAATAGATCATTTATTTAATTTGATTGTTGTAAAGGTGGTATTGAATAATTAAATAATAAATATTTAATTATAGATAAAGGGGGTTAAATGAATAATTAAATAAAGATATTTAATTATAGTTGAGGTATGACAAAGGGGATAATTAAATAATAAATTATTTAATTGATAAGGAAGAATTAATTAGTTATGGACATAATTAAACAAATATGATTTATTTAATTAATCAAGTTGAGATAAAGATTATTTATGAATTAATGAATTAATGAAAAAGGGGTATTTAATTAATAGAGGAAATATGTGTTAGAAAGGGTAATTAAATAATAAACATTATTTAATCATGACAACAAACTATAGAAAATTATGTTGAATGTGTACTTGCAGGCCTAGACCAATTTTCGGTGTCTACAGTGGGATCTATGAATTTGAAGTGATTTTGGTTTTGTTTTTCTGGGCTTGTATGATTCCTTAGGTAAAATTTGCCACAAAGCTGAAAATAATGATTCTTAGGGGCCTATAAATGTTGTTATAGGAGGGTGATTGATGCAAGGGTGCCTAATGTAGGACCAAATTAGGCACAAAATTGTCCTTTACTTTAGAGGTATACAATTTTCTGTGACACAAATGGAAAATAACGGGTATAGATAGAGAAGCTAGATATTTTGGCATGAATAAATCCTAGGAATCCAATTATGTAACCTTTATTTATCATCCCATAATATGTGAGTCATTCATACCACTTCAGGTTATTAATGGAATGAAGGGGAAAAAATCATTTAAGGAGTTACATGCCACATGATTTAGTGATCTAGACAAATATTCATATAATTTCCAATTATTAAATCATTCATGTTGTGAATCCCTTGATTTGAAAAGAAACATGTTGTCTTGTTTCCTTCACAGTAGCAACATAGTTAGAGAATAATTTTGGTGAATCAAGGATTTCCCATGCCTCATATAGTATGATGTTTTTCTTCTAATTGATCAATTATATTTTTATGATGCTAAATATAGTTTCCATTGAATATCCTTCAATGATGACTAAATTTATTCTACATGACCACCAATGTTAAGAAATTATGCTTTCCCTTTATTACTAGTTCTAGGAAATAAATCTTAGGTGCAACCTTTATCAATATTTTTTAAGTCTTTAATGACACATTTTATAATAGAGTGCCCTAGGTTTCCCCTCAAATAACCATCAAAATTAAACTTTCACCTGGTTTCTTATGGAGGAATCCATCTAATATGATCTCTACGAGGGTGATACTTGAATCTAAGAATTATAAATTTATAAATATATTAAATTAAATAAGTAAAATGTTTAAAAAATTAAATAAAATAGTGAAATTGTTTTTATGAAAAACTATGATAGATGTTGAATGCTTTTTTTAAATGGTATAAAAATATTATTGATGATTAGATGAATTATTGGAACTAATGAATGCTCTATTTTAAATTGATTTACTTGCTACACAAACTTGTTTAGCAATATATGTATATAGGTTACAATAAATTTATTAAATGTATATGCAATTTCAAGAACTATTATCTAAATATCTATTGTTCATGTTTAATACACTCTATATCATGTGCACACTTGTAAATTTATTAAGAAATATTTTAGATTTATATTCCCTAGATCTAGATATATTAAACCAAGGTATCATTTATCCTTTAGGTGTACATACATATTACATGGATAATGCATCTGTTCCACCTTCAGAAATACAATTTGCAAATACTAATAGTGAGATTAGGGGATTGAGAGACTCATTAACAGATGGTATAGACACAAGCATATATTCAGAAGTTTGCATGTCAATATTACAAAGCCTAGAACAAATAAGAGATAAACTTGGGAATACTAGTGCATATTCCCCTAATAGAGTAGCTTCTATTCTTTCCCATATGTGGGAAGAAGTACATGGTGAGGTTCTCTATAAACAAATACATGATGATGTGACCAAAGAAATGATTAAAAAAACTTGTTTTCCATTCTTTCAAAATAAATGTAAGGTAAGGGGATACCAGGTCACCAAATGTGTTGATCATGCTATGGCCCCATTGATCTACACATGATTTCTTGTAGCACATGGTCAATATCCAAAAAATGACCAAATTCCGTTATATTTTGTTCAGTAGTTGTATGTTGATGTCCATTTGGGCCTCAAAGTCAACTACCCAGACATTCCACCATATGTTCATCATGAGTGTGGCAGGATTGTTGATAGGACCACCTATCATCAAGTAGATAGACAAGCCTTGGTGTTTATGGAATTGGTTGGCAGTAGGTATCTTGCTCTCACCCCATCTTTGGCCCCCTTAGCGGATCAAGTTGTTGTTGCTTCCCAAAAGTAAGCAACTGATAGTGTAGGTGGAATTGCAACTACAACCACTAGGATATCTACTGATCATGTGGGTCATTATTTGATGTCTAGATGGTCATGATCCACACCATTTGTAGCACAACACAACAACATGGATCCTTTTATAGCGATGGGAATCCCTATACCCATATAGCTCGATAGAATTACAAGAGATACGACACATAGGATTATGCAATGTTTGGCTGAGGACCTCTTGGAGGCATATGCCTTCATTGCATTAGACTATGGGATTATTATAGAGTATTCCATAGTTCTTTTGTCTTTAGGATTTCATTCACACCCAAGATTCCCTCACTCTCAACCCAGCACTAGTGCACATCAGGATCCACCTACAAATAATTCGGCTGCTGCATAGACTATGGGTTTTATGGATTTGTTGACTGGTCCTGGTTCATCATCACCGATGCCATATTAGCTGCATATTCCCCTTCACTCATCATTTATGGAATGATATGTGCTGACTCAAATGGATGTATATCTTGACATGTCTCTTGAGTTTTTGGTTGATTTGGTTGAGACAACTATTGTAGAGGACTTAGATCATCCGATACCAAATGATTTGCATGTGCATGTTTCAATACTTTCTTTTAAATTATTTTTAAATTTAAGTTTTAACTAGATATTCATGTAATATGTATGTATGTGTATTTTAGATGGTCGTACCTCATGTTACTCCTAGCCTTGGTTCAGATCATGTACATCGACATGACTCTGTGGATGATTCTTCTACCAGTGGACATGTGAGTTTTAAATATTTATATATAAAAATGTATATGTACATGCATATGTATGCATAGATCTAGATGGATATTTAAAAATACATGTATATTATTAAATAACTTTCATAAAATTTATAATATATTATATGTATTTAACACATTGTGTACACAATTTTATCTACAAGGCTCGACACATCCATCTGAGCAGGGTTCTCATTTAGATGATCGTTCAACTAGGAGCTAACATTCATATTAGGTTGCACTAGATTTATGATCTTTAGTACATTTTCTTATATGATGATCTCTAGTAGTCGACATTTGATGATCTCTAGTATATTTTATTAAATGATATACATACACTAGGAGTTGACATTTGATGATCTCTAGTACATTTTCTTATCTGATATATACATACACATTTTCTTATGTTTATATGTTTATTTTCATTCAATCTACATGCATGTACCTCTTTGCGTATAACATGTTTATGTTTATACATTGAATCTATCTACATGTACATGTGTTTTTTTATTTTTCAATGTTTATACAATAATAGATATATGTGTGCATGTGCATGTTTACACTCAATAATGTGTTTATATAGATTTAATATCTATATTTAGAGAACTCATGCTCATGTATTTATTATTTATATGTTAAACACATGTTAAATGTGCATTAAATACATTAAATGTGCGTACACATATGTAGTTCTACACATGTAATGTTATAAAATTTGAGTATATTTGAAGGTGAATTGGAGCTCGAACCTTTAGCAGACACATGGATAAATTAATAGATACATGTGTACATGTACATGTTTACACTCAATAATGCATTTAAACAAATTTTAAATCTATATTTAGAGAACTCATGAGCTCTCATATTTATGACCAATATAAGTTAAACACATGTTAAATGTGCATTAAATACATTAAATGTGCATACACATATGTAGTTCTACACATGTACATGTACACATGTAATGTTATAAAATTTAAATATAATTGAACCTATGAATTTGAGCTTGAACCTTTGGATGACGAATGGATTTTAATTTTAATTTTTATCCCATATGCATATAAATACAAGCCTATTTTTCATTATTCCAAATCAAACTGTGAGATTAATTCACATTTATATCACTTGGAGAGTAGATTTTGGAGAAGAGAATTTTGCACATTATCAAGGAGGTGGATTTTGGAGAAGAGATTTTAGCATTTTTATAAAGGAGGGCAGATTTTGGAGAAGAGAACTTTGCATTTTTATCAGTCAAGGAAAATATTAGAGAAGACAACTTTTCATTTTCATCAATCAAGGAAAATTTTGGAGGAGAATTTACCTTTGGTAGAGGATTTGTTTTGAGTCATATTTAACTTGAAGAATAAAATGGGACAACAAAGAAAAAGAAAAAATACGTCTCAACAAAAATTATCAAAAGAAGAAGAACAAAAGAGGCGTGAATAAAACATGGAAAATTATCATAGAAAGAAACAAGGTACATACTTATTTATTCTCTCTCTCTCTCTCGTGTGTGTGTTTAGGAATTTTATTAACACCTCAATGTTTTCCTTTTAAATCTATTTCCAAATATGTAAATCATGTTAGACTTAACTTGGAAACTTTAATACTAAAAAATAGTCATCTTGCATAGACATCACCATAACTTTTGTTAGAACCCATAAATTACATCAAAACCCTAAGGTTTTTTAATTTATTTTATTTTGAACCTAGTGTTTTCACTTTATCTCTCAAAAAATAGTCATTCATCGTCCTCTACAATGCTAAAAATATATTTTTCCTTGCTACATTGCCTTACTTTTGGCCTTTATAGCCCTCAAATTTTACCCCCCTCATTTTCCATAATATTTCCTATCTTTTCATAAAAAATATTCATTTAATTTCTCATCTATAATCCTAACACACTTTATACACTTCCCCCACTCTTATTATTCATGTCATACCACTCTACTGCGACCTCCCACAATGGGCTCACAGTATGGCAATAGTGGTTAAGGGGCTAGCATAAATTTCTTACCGTCACACAATCCATGGTCTAAACTTAGACTGTGGTATTACAGTGGATGGTAAGTCACCAATGAAGTAGAAGTTAGGGGATCCCACCATGGTACTGTAAGGGGTCATCTCACAGAGCGTAGTGACTATGGTGAACAAAGACTGTTGGTAGCGGTCAGAGGAGCCAGTGAGCAGAGTGGTGAGTTAATGATGAAATAAATGGCGCAACAATGATGGTGGCAGTTAATGAAGTGGTTACCATAGTACCACTGGTGGGTAAAGCAAAGATCATGGTACTGCGGTTATAGGGAAGTGATGATGAGGAAGTGGTAAAGACTGGTTACCATAGTACTACATTTAGCAGAGACAATGATGTGGTGATTGTGGTGGCAGTTGGTAGAGGAAAGGATGAGACCATGGAGGTAATAAGAAATCTTACTGTTAAACCATGGGAGGAAGAAATGATAACCATAGTAGCGTTGTAGACAGCCAGAGGTGACAAAAAATGTCAAACACCACAATACCGCAAGATGAGGAAATGAAGGCTATGGTTGAGTGGTAGAAAGGAACGAGGGAGCGGTCAAAGTCAAAACCACAATGACACCCTGTGTGAATAGAGTGAAGAACATAGTAGCATGGGTAACAATAGAGGTAACAAAAAATGTTAGAAACCGCCATACTGCCAGAGAGAAAAATCAAACCCGTGGTAGAGCGGTAAAAATAAAAGGAAGTTGTGGGGATAATAAATGTAAAGGAGGCAACATATAAAGTGAAATGCATGGAGCGGTAAAATATACAAGGAAAAATAAAAATAAAGATTATAGTTAAAAATATTTAATTTTCCAAAAGGAAAGTCAATTAAATATTTTATCTCTGTGATAGAATGTAAACAGTTTTACTAGTCATGTGAAGGGTCATGACCCTTGCGATTTACTATATAAATGTATTGTAAAATCAATTCTAGAGGGAGCAGGAGATTTTAGGTAGTCGGACAGGGTAAGCAGTTGCTGAAAATATGATGATGTATATTTTAAAATCTTTTCAAATTATATAATGGAGAAGAATGCATAAATCTGGTGATTCAATTATGGTGTCAGTTGTTTATTAAATTTATCAAAAATATTATCTTGTTGTCTCCAAGGTTGTCATTTCTTTATTATTTAAATAGATATGTCAAGGATATTTTTAGTTTGTCAAAGAAAATTGTATGCTCTTGTGTGGTTCAAATAATTGGCTCCTTCAAGGAAGGATTAAAGTCATTTAATTAATCACAGTAATTTGGAAAAGGACATTTGGATCAATATGAAGAACTTGATAATTGCATCCTTGCATGTTTAGTTCAGACATAACCTCATAAAAGTGCTAATTAATTAGAATTGTATCTAGAAATAGGATTCACATATCATTTACATTTTGACTCCATTTACCCAATAGAAGTAGGCACTGGTCATACCAATTCCATTGTAGGATAGATCACAAAATCTTATCTATATATTCATATTTCAAACATTATTAGGAGTAAAAGTAATTATTGAGCTTTCATTTATCCCTCATAGTTTTCCATTAGGGATAGATCACATAGGGAGGAATCATATAAAATATGCATCACTTTTGAAGGTACACCCACCTAGTTTTAACAAAGCCTGAAGAGCATAAGGTTCAATTATATCAATTGGCCTTGTACGTTGTCCAAAAGTGTTGTGAGTGCTTCACAACCTTTTGTGGTTCAAACCCGTGTTTTTGAGAACCAACAGTTTGGCGACTCTACTAGGGAATTACTCAGGAAAGTTTTTTTAGCCCATCCATTTATTGAGTCAGCAAAGCCTTACATTTTTTTTGGAGATTTCGCTGGGGCAAACCAAAACAATATCAATTTTTTTTTTTTCATTTTCCTACTTTTGGGAAAAGTAGGTGGTGAATTTGTTCCATTTGATAAATAATGCATGGGTGTTGTGAAGCAATAACATTTTTTCAAGATGGTAGAAGCAGAAAGAAGACAACAATCAATGAGAGAGTTGAAGGAATTGAGACAATAAAGTCTACAATTTGAACAACAGATGCTACAAGTGAACCAAAAATTGTGGCAATTGGGAGTCAAACGTGCTTGAAGTACATCACCAAATAGGTCATCATGTAGTGAGAATGAATACAGAAATTTCAAGAGATCTTGGACACCACAAATACCACATCATGCAGCTGAGAACTTTGGTAATAAAGGTAATGTACTCTATTCACAGCAAAATAATTTTGATGAGTATATTCATATTCAAGAGAGAGGAAAAAGTCTTGTGGATGCATTTTTTGATGCAAGGATATATAAGGGAGAATATGTAAAATCTCTGTACAATAGGATGAAAAACCTATGTATGCAATTACCTCCTCATTTTAGGCCTACAAGACCCACATTTGTTGCACATTTTTAAGAGCATAAGAGCATGTATCAATTTATTGGTCAGAGTCATTAAAACAACAAACCTTTGATGTAGTAAATAAATTTAGTGATTCCATGCTTGGGACAAGGTATGTGGATACTATCGATAATGCTTCAGAAGCTGAAATTGAAGAAGGTACCATGCCATCCAACATAGAAGATATGGAGAGTTTCTCATGCATAACTAATTGTGATTCAGATTACAAGGATGAAGTTATGGATGTTGATCTACAACAGGGTGATTATCAAGAGGTTGGAGACATGGTTGAAGATATGGGAGCAGAGACTTGTTCATTCAACAGTGAGCAAGTTTCAAATTTGTTAACTCTTGAATACCAGAAGTACACACATAAAGATGATTCCAAATATTTGGTTCCAGCCTATATATGCTTTGATTGTGAAGGTACTGTGTATAATGATTCAAATGGTTCCATGTCCATCTCTCACAGTGATGAAATTTTTGAATCTAATCATGAATCTATTTATCTCCAAGAGGAGGTATGTGATTTAAATTATTTTTGCCTGCAAGAGAAATATGTTTGTTTGCATGATGATGAGTGTTCGAAATTTGTTGACTCAAGTATGTGTGAGGATGAATGTATGGATCAAATTTATGTGTCGATGCCAACTAGTGATAGAAAAGAAATGGATAGTAATTTTGATTTGATTATTTCAAAAGATGTTGATGATATAGAATTTTTTGATTTCCAAGAAAATCATTCATATTTTCAGGTCCTAGTGCAGTTATAGGATCATTCAATAGTCTATGATAATGAGCAAGATTATGATTGTTTTGAACCTAGATATACTTTGTATGTTGAAGTTGATAAAGGCTTGTCATATGGTGATAGGATTTATGAAATGAAGAATGGAAAAATGAATATGAATCAGATTGAACGCTATAATTTACTGAAGGTTTTCAATGGAAGTGCATTTTGTAGGGCAGGTGGAATGGATAGTTTCAAAAGAAACCTGATGAGATTTAATCAGAATAAGGTCTATGATAGAGGAAAATGCAGGTTTTTCTTTTTGGAGTGGGATGGGGCCATCCCTTATGGTTTGATTTTTTGAACCATCGTAGGTAGAGAGGATTAATGATTTCTAGTGCATGGACAATTCTTAGTAAAACCTCTTTAAAAAATTATTTTCCATGCACAATAGTTTTAGAAATTTTTGAAGGGTCTAGATTTGCCAGTACATGGACATTCCCAAAAGTGCCCTTGTTGAAAATGTTTGTTTTCTTTCCATGTACATTAGTGTAGGGTTTTACATTCTCCATTTGCTCCATTTTCATGTCATTCATATGTTCATTCCCTTCATTTTTCATGTCCTTTAATTGGTCTTCTCTCCCAAAGATATTCTAGATTCTTGCAATGATTGTACAATCACTCATCCCCAACAGGAGCCACTATTAGAACCCAAAAATTACATCAAAACCCTAAGGTTTATTTTTATTTTTATTTTTATTTTGAGCCTAGTGTTTTCACTTTATCTCTCATAAAATAATCATTTATCATCCTCTACAATGCTAAAAATATATTTTTCCTTGCTACATTGCCTTACTTTTGGCCTTTATAGCCCTCACATTTTACCCCCCTCATTTTCCATAATATTTCCTATCTTTTCATGAAAAATATTCATTTCATTTCCTATCTATAATCCTAATACACTCTATACACTTCCCCCACTATTATGATTCATGTCATACTGCTTTATTGCGACCTCCCACAATGGGCTTACGGTATGGCGGTAGCAGTTAAGGGGCTAGCATAAAGTTCTTACCGCCACATCGCATGCGGTCTAAACTTAGACAATGGTATTGTGGTGGATGGTAAGTCACCAAAAAAACAACAGTGAAAAGATCCCACCATTGTACCATAGGGGTTCATCTCATAGACTATGGTGACTGCGATGAATGAAGACTGGCGGCAATGGTCAGAGGAGCCGGTGAGTAGGGCAGTGAGTTAATGGTGAAATAACTGGCACAACAACAATGGTGGTGGTTAATGAAGTGGTTACCATAGTACCGCTGGTGGGTAAAGCAGAGATCATGGTATTGCGGTGATAGGGAAATGACAATGAGGAAGTGGTAAAGATTGGTTACCGTGGTACCACACATAGAATAGATAGAGACCACAATGACTGTAGTGGCAGTTGGCAGAGGAAAGGATGAGACCATGGAGGTAACTAGAACTCTTACTGTTGAACCATGGGAGGAAGAAATGATGACCGCAATAGCACAATAGACAACCAGAGGTGACATAAAATTTTAGACACCATGATACCGCGGGATGAGAAAATGAAGGCTGTGGTTGAGCGGTAGAAAGGAATGAGGGAGCAGTCAATTTCAAAACCACCATGACACCTCAGATGAACAAAGTGAAGACTGTGATAGCGCGGGTACTAGTAGAGGTAACAAAAAATGTTATAAACCGCCATACCACCAGAGAGAAAAGTCAAACCCATGGTAGAGTGGTAACAATAAAAGGAAGCTACAGGGACAGTAAATGTAAAGGAGGCAACATATAAAGTGAAATTCATAGAGAAATAAAATATAAAGGGAAAAATCAAAACCAATATTATAGTTAAAAATATTTAATTTTCCGAAAGGAAACTCAATTAAATATTTTATCTCTATGATAGAATGTAAATGGTTTTACCAATCATGTGAAGGGTCATGACCCTTGGGATTTACTGTATAAATGTATTCTAAAATCACTTGTAGAGGGAGAAATATATTTTAGGTAGTTGGATAGGGTGAGGAGTTGCTAAAAATATGATGATGTATATTTTAAAATCTTTTCAAATTATATAATGGAGAATAATGCATAAATCTGGTGATTGAATTATGGTGTTAGTTTTTTATTGAATTTATCAAAAATATTATCTAGTTGTCTCCAAGGTTGTCAGTTCTTTATTATTTAAACTGATATGTCAAGAATATTTTTGGTTTGTCAAAGCATATTTTTTGCTCTTGTGTGGTTCAGTTAATTCACTCCTTGAAGGAAGGATTAAACTCATTTAATTAATCAAATTAATTTGGAAAAGGACATTTGGATCAAGAAGAAGAACTTGATAATTGCATCCTTGCATTTTTATATCAGACATAAACTCATAAAAGTGCTAAACAATTAGAATTGTATCCAGAAATAGGATTCACATATCATTTACATCTTGACTCCATTTACCCAACATACGTAGGCACTGTTCATACCAATTCCATTTTAGGATCTCACAAAATCTTATCTATATATTCATATTTCAAACATTATTATGAGTAGAAGTAATTATTAAGCTTTCATTTATCCCTCACAATTTTCCATTAGGGATATATCACATAAGTAGGAATCATATAAAATCTCCATCACTTTTGTAGGTACACCCGCCTAGGTTTAGCAGAGCCTAAAGAGTAGAAGGTTCAATTATATCAATTGGCCTTGTAAATTGACCAAAAAGTGTTACGAGAGCTTGGCAACCTCTCATGATTCAAACCTGCATTTTTGAGAACCAACAACTTCCAGAACCTCATTTTGCCTAAATTAATTATCTATTTCTAACTGGATTTGTTTCATGGAATTCTTAAGTTAAAGAATATTTTATTTTATTTGTTTCAAATCCACTTAAATATCTCACAGTCTCTCACTTTCATTTCTTGCATGTAAATTCAAACAACAAGTAGGAAATTCTCAAGGTGAAGTCGAGCCAAATCTAGATATTGGATCAAACGAATCTGCTGAAGAACACATGGACCTTGAAGATAGAGAGGAGACCCAGGTTCAAACAATGCATGTTGGAGAGGGCTTGGGATCACTTCCTTCTATTGGTATGGATGAGCATATAAAAATAGCTAAAAATTCTCACTTTCTTTGCTTGCATGTAAATTCATGTATCCAATTTCCAAAACCTAGTGACTTTGAAAATTCAATTTTCCATTTCCTTAAATTGAATCCATTTTCAATTGTATTTGTTCAATGGAATTTTTCTTAAGTTCAAGAATCAAGATTGATGTCATTTTAAAATTCTACTCCACTTATAGCATCATGTCTCTCACTTTTTTTGCTTGCATACATAAACTACACTTATATAGCATCATCTCTCACTTTCTTTGCAAAATATTTTGTCACGTGTAGAAATGGATCAACAAGTAGGAAGTTCTCATGTTGAATTCGAGCCAAATATAGATATTGGATCAAATGAATCTACTGAAGAACACATGGACCTTGAAGATAGGGAGGAGGCCCAAGTTCAAAAAATGCATGTTGGAGAGGGGTTAGGATCAGTTCCCTCTACTTGTAAGGATGAGCATATAAAACTAGCTAAAAAGATGAGGAAACAAATTTCTTATAGAAATTTAGATCATTTACTTGAAATGGATATGGAGAAACTTAAATTTTATGTCAACCAACCTGCAAATAAGAGTAAGAGGTCAATGACTAAATCTATAAATAGAGTAATCAATGATCCTTTCAATCATCTTGAGACACTTGAAAAATCCCAATTGCTATCACATTTACTTCTTCGTAATGAGCTGAAAGAGTCATTACAATTGTTGGGTGTACAATCAACATTGAATAAGAAGAAATAGATGGCATTACAAAAAGATCTTTTTCAAAATGTTAAAAATGGTTTAGATTCCATTGGGAAAGGATCTCGATCAGTGGATAAGGCCACTACAAGAAGGATGATGTTGACATCTACTATAAATCAAGACATAGCAAGAAAAAGAAAAAAAATTGCACTTTCGACAGAAATTGGTTAAGGTAGAACCACACTAATAAAATATGAGAAAAAGAGAAATGTTTTGGATAATAGTTCAAAAGGAAACTGGGTAATTATGTGTAGAGCTCCCCATTCTGACAGGATTGAAGATGTTGTTAGAAACTTGATCTCAAGTTTTTGGCATGATCAGACCCATCCTTCATCAAATACTAGAGATGTTATGAGACACATGATTGGACCTAGTATTTATGAAAATCATATTATACATTGGATATACATAACACAACTTGAGATGTATATGAAATTTTGTAATATATATCCTCATATAAAGATTGGGGAAACAATTTTTGAAAGGTTAAAGCCATATTATGTGAAGATAAACAAGTTTTTTGAAACTTGTTTTTGTTGTTATCATATTGAATTTGATCTCTACTATTAGGTGTTTCAAAAGATGAGAGAAGAAAGTTATGGTTTTCAAAATGCACCTCCTAAACAAGTAATTTTGTTCATAAAGGATATGTTATGTGATCATGAAAATGGACCTCAAATAAACTGTATAAAAGGATTTTGTGAAACATGTGGAAATTTGGCTTAATTTCCTTCAATAAATGTAGATACTAACCTAACAAAGATATTAAATTACAAGAGTTACAAGTATGTCAAGTTTGAAACAAATTTTGGGAAAGAATCCACAAGGTTAAACTATGTAGAAGAGGAAATTCCTATTGGAAAATTTATGGAAGATTTTTGAAAATTGATACAACCATACATACAACATTCCTTTTTTGCTAAATGGAAAGCACAAAAATTTCAAACATTGAGAGATACTTTCCCAATTGGAACAGTTCTATCAGTAGTTGAATTTGCAAAAAATTACTCTTTTGTACATCAAAAGGAAATTCAATCAAAATATTACTTTTCAAAGCATATCACTATTATGGTTCATGTGTGTTATTGACATGCACAATCAGAATTGGATGGTTTTGAGAGTACATATTAACAACAAGCCATTAAGAAAGAATATCACTTCTATATTATTGATGATAAAGAGCAACACACACTTTTTGTACAACATTGTTTTACAATTTGTTTTGAGAATTTGAGAAGTATGGGTGTAAAATTTGAAAATCATTTTGTATGGTCAGATGGATGTGCGGCACAATTCAAATCATCAAGGCCATTTTATGCATTATCTAAATATTATAAAATTTACAAAATACCACATGTTTGGAGTGTTGTTTAGAGTGGACATGGAAAAGGTGAGCATGATTGCGCATGAGCTTGCATCAAACATGCTTGAAGAAAGCATCAAATGAGTTATTTGGGAGATTGTATAGATGATGCACATGATGTTGTTGAATGGTGTAAGAAATATTTTGTATCAAATGAGGTTGACACATCTTCAAGAACAAACCGAAAAATTCCACATAGAGTGTTTTGGGAGATATTGGGTATGTATAAATTATATTTTCAAAAATTTGAATTTATTTAAATTTAAAATTTATATATATATACATGTTTTTTCACATAAGTTTTTTTTGTGCATGTATTTAGGTGTGGAAAGAAGATTGATTAATGGATGCAAGAGGGTAAAAAAATAGAAGATCTTTGCATTGTTTTATGAGTTCAGATCATCACCTTAGATGGACATCATACACAAGGGATTAATCTTGTTTTTGCACTAAGTGCATTGCACAAAACTCTGATAATGCATGCAACAACCAAGAACTTGGATATGTTAGTAAATGGGATATGGTGACACTAGTTGTTTCATAAACATACGATGAAAATACGAAAGAAAGATTTCAATATATTCCTTTGATTTCAATTGATTATGACCATATTTTAGGATTGGTTATAAAAGGTACATGTGTAAGTTTTCAATAATTTAAATATTATATATATATATATAGTTAATGATATTTAAAGTTTAGAGACATTTCTAATTTTCTTAGAATTTTTTTGTGTAAATTTTGTGTACAAAAGATTTTTTTGCAGTCATAGAAGAGCCTGGAAACATAGAAGGTGTTAGCTATTATTTATTGTGTTGCAAAAAAGAGAGGAATAAGCTAACACATCTTGAAACAAGTGATGAAATGTTATTTCCCACAGGTTAGTTTCAATTTAAAATTATATATACATTGTGTACATGTGTACATTACATTAAAAAAATTAAATATATATTTTATAAACTTTGAGCACAAAAATGTTGTACATGTTCACATGTCTTACCTCAAGTTCATGTTTACTGTGTAGGATCTATTGTAGTGCAAGGGATTTATCTAAAACAAGTCAAATTTGTTCCACATGGGATTCATTTTGTTGACTATCAACCTGATAACAAGTTATATCAATATAGTCACCTAATAATTGCTACCGCCCTACATCTTCATGTAGTTCCACATGCATGTGGATGAAAAAAATGGAGACTAGATAGTGATGATCATAAAAAAAAATTGCATGTTATTGAAGAGCCGGCTAAACCAGAATGTTTGAGTTAGATTATATCCATGATTTTCAAGTTCACTTGTACATGTATACATGTTCAAGTGAGAACTTAAAGTAACTTTTACATAGCTATAAATCATTTTGCTTAAATTTCTATAATGCCCCACCAAGTAACCTTAAAGGAAGTTGCAATTAACGTCATAAGCAAACTAATTTTTTTTTTGTAAAGTGCATTTAACATACACATTCACTTAATAATTAACAACCTCTAAGACTACAAGGTTAGAATTACTTAAACCCACACATACATATTACATATAACCATAGTCATATGAACTTTATGAAATAACCATCATACATCATAAGAATACCACATAACATAATAAGATAATCAACCAAGATACAATCTCATAAACATTATCTTAATTCAATAGTTACATCACTCATTCCCAGAATGAGGCAATAGTACAAATATATCACAATTACATAACTCCACCTCATAAACATAAGAGGGATAAAATAACTTATACAAATTAAAATATTACAATGCAAGAAATTACAACAAGAACCGTGAGCTGTCCATCTGGATGTCTCGCCACCAAGTACTGAAGATAGATGGGGACCCAACGGTTTTGGTGCATGTTCCACCCTACCAATGTGGTACCCGAAGGCACACCCACCATGCTAGGAGATAGTAACCAAGTAACATGGACAAAGATTCTACTACCTCTAACCAAAGGCAAACTCAAACTGACTCATACTATTATAACCCACCAAATGAATTAACAAGTACAACTCATTCACCATACAAGTACGAATCAAGTACAACTCAAGTACAAATCAAGTACAATACAAGTACAACTCCAACATCACTAACATACATCACATTGCTTCCAGACATAATAATAATCAAGTATGTTCCCAGAACCATACACATAAAACAATTAACAACAGTTGTCCTAGATAGAGTGTCATCACAAGGTTTGTCATGAGATCTCCTCTGGGCATTCTTCATAGGCTCCGGCACAAGTAATCCTGGTGGCCTCAACCGAATCTCAGCACTCATACTCACTCATGCGGAATCAACTACCTCTCGCAAGGACAAGATAGTTGATCTTGCCATTCTAGACCTTCTCACTCATCCCAAGTCTAAACGAGCCCTTGTGTCTATGAGTGAGGATTAAATTATCTTGATTAGTGTGAACTGCATCCTAATCATCTAAGTACACTAAGTTAATTATCACTTGATTAAATCACTTTTGAAAGTTACCCAGTTTACCACTTTGGGCTCCGGCCCTTATCAAAAGCCACTCTTCTAATGGACAACGCACTCACAACCAATCACCAAGGGAAAACACAAGTGCATACAAACTAGACATCATAACCACTCCAACACAAGGAGGATACAAATAATAGAAACTCACTCCAAACATCTTGGAGGCAACAAACACATAGTCCACTCCTTTCACAGGAGGCAACAAGATGAAACTACATCACAAGGTCACTCCATACAAGGAGACATGGATCCCATAATCCGCCCCTAAACCAAGGAGGTGCAAACATCCTCATTCATGAAAACTGGGTAAAATTGAAAAGACGCCATGCACTACCCAAGGGAAAACAACTGGATGGCATAAAGATTCAACAACCCTTATCCTCTAAGTTCTTCTAGAAGACTTGTAATTTAGGACTAACACTAAATCCCAAAACCAACAATGCGACTTGACGACATAGCAACAAAAGCATTCAAGTCATCAATCAAATCTAATATTTGGATTTCCTAAATCCATACTCATTCAATAGGTAGTGTTGACAAAGTTA
Source organism: Sequoiadendron giganteum (assembly GCA_007115665.2). Taxonomy (NCBI): domain Eukaryota; kingdom Viridiplantae; phylum Streptophyta; class Pinopsida; order Cupressales; family Cupressaceae; genus Sequoiadendron; species Sequoiadendron giganteum. Next base: position 813,159,709 of record CM021101.1, on the reverse strand, counting down.
AAGACATGATAACTAGATCATCTAAAATAATTATAACCCCTATTTCCCTTTTCATTATTGAAAATCTAAAATAATTAAACTTACTTCCCTTTACTGAATACAGAGAATTAAATCCTTTAAGATAATCATGAGGAAGATACTACTTTTGGATATACTAAATCCATACCTCTTTCATAATCCAATCACAATGATTCGATTAATCTAAATAGAAATTAATAAATAACATAATTGATTGTCTCATCAATAAAACAACTTCTTAATTTACTTTTAAATCGACACAAATCCATGCAAGTAAACTCTTTCCATTTCCTAACCAAATCTTACATCTCATTCACTTTTCTATTTAAAACATTCAATCACCTTAATATAATAACATATTGTTTCTCTATCCATTTAAAAACATGCAATTTCATCAATGTATAAAAAATATCTTTTGGCTTATCTATTTGACCACACATTCATATTGTTTCGAATTAAATCTCATTAATTAAAACAAACATTCAAATATAAATATTTCTATAATTCTTCAATATATTTAAATATCTTTTTCCTTATCAATTTTGACCATACATTCAAAATTTATCATTTAAATTCTTTATGCAAAGCTAAATTACACGCACTTAAATAAAGCAAGGTAAATATTGATTGGAAATACTCATGGATATATATATATATTTCAATATATTTTCTTCAATCATATTAACAAAATAAATATTTCCTTTTAAATCAAGTAATTACTTCCATTAAAAAAATATCTTTCTCTATACATTTTCTACACATACTAATCATTTCTTTTAGAACACTAATAATACCCAATTTACAAACAACAGAATAAAATAATATAAAATATTATTTATTCTTTCAAATGGATATATACCTTCAATATATATATACTAAATATAAATTAATATATTTAAATATATTTAATCATTAACATATCTTCTATTCTTTACAGAATATCAAATTGTTTACTTCATAATAAAATGTCCCTTATCATCAATTTTCCAAAATATAATACATTTTTCCAATTAAGTCAAATTAATAATTGGACCTTTTACATATGAATTTAAATTCCACAATTAAATTTTAAATTATGCATTCTTTAATCAAATATTTAACTCCTTCAATTAAACTTTAACATGGCATTTTAAAATAAACAATAATTTCCCCATACATTTATAATTTTAATTCCACTAATCTAATATACAAATTTTATTTAAAATAATATAAATAAATATAATACTTTAGTATTATAAATTATAATATAAATTATTATTAAATAACATTTTAATATTATAATAACAATACATAAAATATTAATATTTATAAATATCAAATTATTATTATTTTATTTTCAGAACAGCCATGGGAAAAATAACTTAACAGCAGTCTCATGTTTCAAGCATAACTCAAAAACTACGATCTGAGTATTTGCAATTTTTGGACAGAGGTAAGAAAATTTCAAAATGCAAAAACCCTTTAAATTTCCTGACAACCCAGTTTGTGAAAGTGAAGTTATAGGCGACGCAACCAGACCATTTTACCATGAAAAATATAACTATACTGCAGATTTTAAAATCCGTTTTTTAATAATAAACAGAAAGTTTTATTTTCTAAAACATTCTAAATGCATTGTTCAATCTCTATATTTGATTTCAATAACAACAAAATCAATTTCCCCAAATAATTTAAATTCAACTAAGGTTTTCACAAGCAAAAGCTGTAAATTTATTTAATTCTTTTCTTCTAATATCAAATTTATTTTCTAAAATAGATTTAACAAACAAATCTTTAATCACTACTATTTTAAAGAAAAACAATCAAGACAATAAAACACAAAGAGGAAAACCTGGTACAAGAAGCTACAGGAAGAGATGAATTTCTGATGCAAGCCTCCTCCAAGGATTTTCTGAATTTTCTTCAATCCTCTAATGAATCCAATCCAAAATCCAACAAATGCAAACAATCTTTCCTTCAATCAATTCTACAATTTAACTTTCTTCAAACCCTTGTGCAAAATTTCCAAAATTTCTTCCCTGCTGTAAAAATGTATTTTTTTCTAAATCTCTTTCTGTTGCCCTAAAATTAAAACATGTATTTTTCTAAATCAAAAATACCTAATACAACCCTAATTCACATTACATGCAAATTAGATATTTCAATTTCAATTTCAATTTCAATTTCAATTTTAATTTCAATTTCAATATTTACAACCCTAATTCACATTACATGCAAATTAGATATTTCAACTTCAATTTCAATTTCAAATTCAAAAACCCACTTTCAATTTAAAATGCAATTTCAAATAATAAATTAATTTCCAAAGTTGCAACCAATTTTCTAAATAAACATTTAATTACAATTTCTAATTTAATTCCCACACGTTGAAATTAAATTCCAAAATTAATTTTAATTCTTTTATTTCCTTTCATTCTCTTGCATCACGTTTAATTAATTAATTTAATTATTTAATAACTAAATTCAACCCCTTGGATCAAATTTAATTAATTAAATAAACTAAATATAATTAATTAATTTAAATATAAACTTTTATCCACATTGCATCATTTAAATTAAATAACCATCAACATGATTTAAATGCAATTATTCTAAATATCTATTTCCAAATCAAGAATGCTTCAGAATTAAATAACATCAAAACAAGATAGACAATAACTCGACACACACAACTGACGACACCCTAAGGCTAGGGTGTAAACTTGACACATGTTACCTAGCTACTATCTCCCATTCAACTTAACCGTTGGATCGACATGCTCAAACCTGTGAAACCAGGTGGAGTCGATGTCATGTACCTGAAATCCTGCAACCAAGTAAACAACATCATACAATATATCCAGCATATAATAGACACCGTGAAAAAGGAATTATGGATTCCCAGGGCACTCGCAAGTGAGTGATGCGAAACCGTCCTCTTCACCAATACACTCATCGAAACTAACACTTCCATCATAATCCAGTAATCTCATAATAACATCTCATGTTAACTCTACAACATCATTAATTCATAATGCAAGTGAAACAATAATTAGATAACCACATCCCACAATAATAGTTGTCGCTCAATAATAACGATCAAAACATCATAACAAAGTGTATCAAGAAGCAAAGTAACTACAACCAAACATAGCATAAAGCAAACCGAACAAGAAGCAAAATAGAGAGGTATTACAATTCCAATTATATGTACATATTTATTCCATGGAATTCTTAAGTTCTAGAATCTTTGATTTCATTTGAAAGTTCAACTACACTTATAGCATCATCTCTCACTTTGTTTGATTGCATGTAAACTCATATATATGCTTTCAATACTTGTGAAACCTAGTGAATTTTTAAAAAATCATTTTGCCTAAATTATACTTATATACAACTTATATTTGTTCCATGGAATTATTAAGTTCAAGAATCTTTGATTTCATTTGAAATTTCAACTCCACTTATAGCTAGAAAAGTTGTTATAGATGGGGAGCCAATTCTATAGAGAGAGAGGTATATATACTAGCACTTACACATAAAGGAGCTTCAAGGAATACGCCAATAGAAAACTAAATGTATGTTAATATGTTAGAGAGTATGTGTTTTGGATGTGCTGTAAATTCTAGTTGTGTATGGTGTAGTTAAAAAATTAATAATAATTGTTAAATAATGGAGTGAAATAAATTAAGTATTATCTAATTATAAAAAAAAAAATCACACAGATTTAAAACATAAATCAATGCAAATAAAAAAATAAAGTTTCCATCAAATTGACAAAAAAATACTGCAAATGGAAATAGAATATTCCCATCTAGTTGCCAGATCAATATTTATATGACTTCTATGTGAAAAGTGAGATTTTGGAGGCTTTTACCTAATATTTAAATAATTTTACCATTAAAATACAACTGGTTTACCATTAAATGGTAGTTGAAACTTTTTTTCCAATGACTCAATAGTGGTTTGTAGGCATCATACTTATTTCAGCCTTAAATGTCATGATATATGTAGCCTATCATCTAATAAAGAGAGAAAGAAAAAAAGATAAAGAATGAGAGGATAAGCATTAAGATAGATAGATATCGAGAGAGAGATCTAGAGAGATGGAGATAGAGATTGAAAGAGAAAGGAATATACAAAGAAAGATAGCATGAGAGATAAATATATGAGATACATGGGAAAAGAGAGATAAAATGGAAACTAACTTTTGATTGTTCATTTCATGTCAATAATCCAAGGATGACATGTGTCCTTGAGGATTAATGCTCAAGGTACCCTTAACCATCTACCCTCTACCCTTAACCCTTAAACCCTTCTATCTCTCTCCCACTCTCTCTCTCTATCTCTCTCCCCTCTACCCTAAACCATTAAACCCTCTACCCTCTACCCTCTACCATTAACCCTAAACCATTAATCATATACCATTAAACCCTCTACACTCTACCCTCAACCCAATACCATCTACCATCAACCCTAATCCATCTAGCCTTAAACCCTTAACCCTCTACCATCTACCCTCTACCTTAAACTCTAAACCCTTAAATCATAAACCCTCTACCCTCTACTCTTAACCCTATACCCTCCGTATCTATCCCACTTCCTCCCTATCTCTCTCTCAATTCTCTCCCTCATACCTCCTCTCCCTCTCTCAAGTCTCTCTCTCTCACTCCCTTTATCTCTCTCCCCTCTAACCTTAACCCTTAACCCTTAAAACCTAAACCCTAAAACCCTCTACCCTTAAACCCCTCTCTCTCTCTCTCAAGTCTCTCCCTCCTACCCCCTCTCCCTCTCTAAGATCTCTCACTCACTCACTCACTCCTTCTATATCGAGCTCCCCTCTACCCTCTACCCTTAACCATTAAACCCTAAACCCTAAACCCTTAAACCCTCTACCCTCTACTCTTAACCCTCTACCCTCTATCTCTCTCCCACTTCCTTCCTCTCTCTCTCTCTCAAATCTCTCCTCATACCTCTCTCCTCTCTCTCCTTAACCCTTAAACCATAAACCATTGTACCCTTTACCCTTAACCTCTACCCTCTATCTCTCTCCCACTCCCTCTCTCTCTCTCTCTCAATCCTTCTATCTCTCTCCCATCTACCCTTAACACTCTAACCTCTACCCTTAAGCCTTAAACCCTTCAACCCTCTACCCTCTACCCTTAACCCTTAGACCCTCTATCATCTACCCTCTACCCTTACACCCTTAAACCCTATACCCTCTACCCTAAACCCTTAACCCTTAAACCCTATACCCTCTATCTCTCTCAAGTCTCTCCCTCCTACCCCCTCTCCCTCTCTTAGCTCTCTCTCTCTCTCACTCACTCACTCCCCTATACCCTTAACCCTTAAAACCTAAACCCTTAAAATCTCTACTCTTAAACCTCTACCCTCTCTCTCTCTCCCACTCTCTCTCTCTCTCAAGTATCTCCCTCCTAACCCCTCTCCCTCTCTCAAGTATCTCTCTCTCAAACTCACTCCTTATATATCTCTCCCCTCTACCCCTAAAAAACTCTACCCTTAACCCTTAAACCCCCTACCCTTAAACCTTAAACCATTAAACACTAAAACCCTCTATCCTCTACCGTCCACCCTTCAACCCTTAAACCCTCTAACCTCTACCCTAAACCATTAACCCTTAAACCCTCTATCATTAACCCTCTACCATCTATCTCTCTCCCACTCCCGCTCCCTCTCTCTCTCCCTCTCCCTCTCTCCTTATTGCAAACATAACATGATCCTATTGGTAATGGAGCTTGATTATCTTCTTGATTCAAAGGTTTTATTTCAATCACTCTCTATCCATAAATCTATCTCCCTCTCTATCCCTATCTATATATTTATCACTTCCATATCTATATATCCTTCTCTCATCTCTTTCTTTATCTCTCCCTCTCCTTCTCTCCTTCTCCTTCTCCATCTCCATACCTATCTCTATCTTCCTATCTATCTCTATCTCCTTACCCCTCTCTCTCTCTTGCTCTTCCCCCCTCTATCTCCCCCTCTTTATATCCCTACCTATCCCTCTCTATATATTTATCTCTTCCATATCTATATATCCTTCTCTCCTCTCACTATCCCTCTCCTTCTCCATCTCCATCTCTATCTCTATCTTCATATCTTTCTCTATCTCCTTACCCCTCTCTCTCTCGCTCTTCCCCCTCTAACTCTCCCTCTCCCTCTCTACATATCACTGTCCCTCCCTTCCCCTCTTCTTTCTCTCCCTCTTCTACCTATCTCTCTTCCTCTTCGACCTATCTCTCTCCCTCTCTCCCCCTCTTGTCTACCTCTCCTCTACCTATTTCTATCCCTTTCTCTCACTCTCTTTATCTCCCACCTCTCTCTATATCTCCCCCTCTCTCCCTCCCTCACTCCTTCCCTCTCCCCCTATCTATCTCTCTATCTCTACCTCTCTCTCCCTTTGTATTCTCATATATCTCTCAATCTCTCTTTCTCTTCCCATATATTTATATCTCCCCCTATTTCTCTCTCCCTCGCACCATATCTATTTACCTATCTCTAATTCTCTTTGTTTTTCTATCTCTTTGTCTCTCTCTCTCCATATCTTGATATTTTACCTACCAGTTTTTTCTCATCCCCACCGTTCACAACACACCATTAATTAATTGGTAATAAGAAAACTCTAAAATGATATTTATGATTCCTACGTCAAATTATTATTTGTTGATGAACTTTCTCAATCAATTCTATATTTTAAATATATGAAAAACAAGCACTACCTCATTATTGATGAGGGAAAATAATATTTGAAAAATATTATGTTTAAACTAAGCATTTTATATTTAAACTAAATATTTTATTTTTATAAATTATAATATATTGTTACTGTTATTTTAAATTTTGTTTATTTATAATTTTATATTTATTTACACAATATATATTTTAATGTATTTAATTCAAAAGTATATTGATATTATAATATTTATTGTAATTATTTATAATATATATGTACATGTATATTATTTATAATTATTAATACTATATATGATTTATATTTTATTTAATAACTATTATATAGATATATTATAGAGATTAAAAAGTATAGTATTAATATTATATATTATAAAATAACAGTATTGTAAACATTCAAAAAAAATTAAAATTAAAATTAAAATGGATTCATTGGCAGGGGGTTTAAGCAAACATCAGCTAAGAGTCTACTTGTACAGACCCAACAGTCATTTTTAAATATTATCTTGAAGAGGTTCGATTGAACTAGGGTTTGCTTGAACCCCTATTTGATTGAATAGTTTTTTGGGGGTTCGAGTGAACAATGATTTGCTCGAACCCCCCTTCTCCCCCTTAGGCACGAATAAACTTTGGAATTTTTTCCTTCAAAGCTCAATTTGAGGATGAAAATCGAGGAGACTTCATAGACCCAACTGGATGATGGTAGGATTTAGAATGAGCTATCCAATGAATATAATTTTAATAGGTTTGGTTTTATTATGTATTTGTATTTTTAGTTTTATTAAACATAGGTTTTTCACTGAAAATCAAAATCTTTGTTCTGCACATGTGGAAAAATAGAAGATTATCAAAAAAAATTTGAAAAATATGAGTGCACCAGATATTGAAGTCCTTGATCCAAGAAAAAAAAATCGATACATACAATTTTTTTTATGTGTTATAGGGTCTGCCTATGTCTAAATTGTAATTAGTTTGACTTCTAAACTTGATTAAGGAAAAAATATTCAATAAAACACTATAAAACCAATTGGAAGCACTAGATATCATGGTTAAAAATATAAATTCAAAAAATATAGAATTTTATCCTTCATGGAAAAAAAATTGTGTTATACAGTGAACGTCACTCCTTAAAATGGTGTTTACTGAAAAAAAAATAGTTTTTGAATGAGATGGAAAAAGAAGTGTAATCTGATTCAGAAAAAATTGAAAAAACTATATTTAGAATCTACAGATTTTTTTTACAAATCACTAGTTTGCATCATATTCAAATTCCTCATGATTTAGCCTCTTTAGGTGCCTAAAAGTGAAGATTTAGTTAGAAAAAATTAGTTCAGTGTCTAGTTTGGCCAAAAATTCTAAACCAATTTTGTGGGATCATCCCGCTTCTTGCAATTATTTTTCAAGGATAGCTCTGTGCTGTGGTGATATGTAAAGGATCTCCAAAATGAAAATTTGTGCGGGATTCTTCCCTAGCTAGTCTAGGAGATTATATTGGCCTTTTGGTTGTAGATTGGAAGAAAGTCCTAGAATGATTATCTTGGTTCTACAATTGGTAACAACATATTTTGAACTTAGATTTTTTATGGTAAGGTAGAAATGTGATCATCAAAGTGTCTAATGTTAAGAATAATAGTGCTGTAATCATGTCTGATGACTGCATAATTGGCTTTGTTGTCATTCCCTGAATTGGAAGCTTTTCATTTATCATGGTCTTGCAAGGGATTTTTGAATATGGTGTGATCAATATTGGTTTTTCCTTGTGAATATCATACCAATAAAGTTCCATTTTCAATAAGATCTTGGATGATATTCTTGAGTGTCCAACATCTAGTTTTTTTGTGTTGTTTCCCATAGTGATATTCACAGTATTCATCCTCTTTCCACCAATCATGTTTGATTAATTATGGTTCATAATTTTTGATATCTAGTAGTGTGATGACATTAGATTGCAAAATTTGTTTAAGTATTGATTCAATAGGTTCACCCAATAGGATGTATGTTCTCTTGGCGTGGGGAGGGCATGCTACATTGTTGATTATTTTGGAAGACATTCAGTATTTGGTTTTGACCTTGTGTTTTTGTATTTGATGTGTTGGATGTATATTATGAGGAGGGACCTTTAAGATGAATGGTTGGACCTTTGGTTATCATTTTGGCATCAACAACTCCATCATTTGTGACATTCTTCTTTTAGGACTAGTATTTTCTTTTGTCATTATTGGGGTTTGAAGTTTCTTTGCTTATTTTGACTAGTCCTTTTGCAACAAGAGATTTTTAAATAGGGACACATTTCTCAAGGATTTCATCAAAATTTGTACATCATTGAAAATGGAGGCTACTCATCATTTATTTTTCAAGGTTCTCAACAAACATGGTGACCAATTATTTCTTAGGAATGTGACAAGGGAACTTGCTAAATAAACCTCACCATCTTTGGTAAAATGAGGTGAGTGATTCCCCTTCTTCTTGTTTGGTTGTGCTCAATGTTGCAATGGTGACATCATTTTTAATGTTGAAGGCAAAGTGATTAATGAATTTTTTAGCCAGTTCACCCCATGTTCTAATCCCTGGAGGAAGATGTGCAAACCAATCTAGAGTTGGCCCTATGAGGCTTCGTGGGAATAATCTCATCAAATAGGTAGGATCATATGAGACTTTCATACATGATGTGTTGAATTCTTGAATGTGATCTATTGGATCCCATGTCCCATTATATTTAGGCAAAGGTGGTGTTGTGAAATGAGGGGGAAAGGGTGGAATGTATAGATTTTGATAAAATGGAAAGGGGAAAAATTCCTCCATGGAATAGGTCATCTTGTTGGTCCCCAATTATATATTTGTCAATTGTTGTTGAAGGGCCTTCATTTTTTGCATCAAAGTGTCTGCAAGAGATGGTGTTGCATTGGTTTGATTTTGTGTCATGGTGTTTGTGTTGAGCTCACATATCAAATTTGAATTGGAATTGGTATTTTGAGGTGTGGGACCTTGGTTACCATGTGTGTTGTTTTTATTTGGGATGAAATTGGCATTTAGGTTTGTTACAAAGGTCATGTTTCCATTTGGTATGATGTTTTGACGTTTTGGTGTAGGTCCATGATTTTTTCCTTGGGTTTGAAATGTTGTTCCTTGATTTGGGTTTTGGAAGGATGGTATGGATCCTTGATTAGTATTTTGAAATTATGGAGTAGGTTCTTGATTGATATTTTGAAATTATGGTGTAGGTCCTTGATTAATGTTTTGGTTGGGAACCCTTTGTGGCACAATGCAAATCCTTCTTGGTTTGTTTGGTTGGTTTTGATTGGATGAGGGTGTGCTTTGAAATTGGAATGAAGGACCTTGGTTTGTGTTTTGAAGAGTTTTATTTTTATATTGAAATAAAGGAGTATGAGCTTGTGATGTATGACCTTGATTGGTGTTTTGAAAAATAGGATTTGTGAAGGTCTTACTCATGGAATTTGATGAGCTTCCAATTGTGAAGGTTTCCCCTTGTGTAGTTGTATGGGTCACTTTTTTTCCAAGTGTAGAGATGCTAGGTATATGTGTGGTAGTGGTTGAAACGTGTATAGTTGTCCCAAGTGGTATGGTTGTGATGCAGGAGCATCCGAAATCGAAGAAACATGGAGACAAAGAGTCTAATAATTTAGAAAAGAAAATAATTAAATTCTATGCAGAGAAAGACATAATAAAAGAAACAAAAATGAATGCAACATGGTGCAAAAGGAAGCGAATGATTATGAAAAATATCTAAATTTTTGAAAATAAAACCATGAGAAAATGAAGAGACACCATAGCTAAAGAAGGATACTAATTATTTTTAAAAAATTGAGAGTGGATTAAAAAGATAGAGAGGTGCAACATAGAGAAAAAATAAAGGTTGTTAGACCAAGAAAAGGGGCTACAACATGTTGCCAAATTTCAGATTTGAATAAAAGACTTGAGCATATTACTCTAGCTGCATAGGAAGCAAAAGGAGGCTCGTGAAGGGAAGTCAAAAATTTTTAAAGAAAGAATAGAAGGACAAGGCAAGGGCATGCATATTTAGAAAGGTAGGAGGCCACATCTAGTTGGAAAGAAGAGGGCATCCTAAGAGAGGGCCTGTGCATGGGAAGAAGTAAGTATTTTAACAAAATTAAATTCTTGTAAACTGCAGAAAATAACAATAAGAAAGGTGCACTTGGTAAGGGGTGGCAGAGTAGTTTTGATAAGTAAAATAATATATGAAAATTGAATATGAATTTGGGAGCAAATCAATCCATCACAAAAAAGAGAAATTAGTAATTTAAAATAATTTGTGGAGTTTATTATAGGAAGAAATTACATTTGTAAGGTGTGTAATGTGAATGGAGAATTGGGTAAACTGAATTCAATGTTCTCTTGGTAATTATTTTAATTGTGAAAGATGATACAAGAGTAGGCCCTTGATAATTTTGGAAATGAAATTGAATTTGATTTCAATTTTCTAATGCAATTTTAATTTTTTACAAATTGACACATGATAATTATCAATTAGCTTATCGTTGGTTATGTAGTTTATGTTTTAAGAGAGAGGATATTGTTGAGGTTGAATTTATTGTTTGCATCAATTGGTATTAGAGCGAGGGGTTATGAGCATGTGGATAGATTGCCGACTGTGAGAAAGATCACACCAAGACTTGTGGGTAGAGAAGAGTAAGAAAGAGATAGAGAATAAGCTCGTGAGGGTTGTTGCAGGTAAGAGGAGTATTGAGAAGAAAGAGAGCTTGAAGCCATAGAGATGTGACTTGTGCAAGATTGCGATAGGGAATATGGGTTGGGTTGTGAGGAGACCCATGCAAATACTGTTTTGTGAGAAGTATTGGGCTAAAGTAGAGGAATTTTTTTTTGGAGAGATGGAACAGATGGTTCATGAAGAAGTAGGAAAGATCAAGGAAATACTTGAGAAATTATAAAAGAATTTTTGGAAAAGTGAGAGGAAAGTGGTGAAGAAGAGTGAGATGAAGAAAGAAGATAGTGGAAAAGAGTATTACAGTCTGAGTTGGATGGAGAAAGATGAGAGAAGCCCCTACTAATGAATAAGTTTCAAAAATGGCATGCCATGAGGAAGGCATGACAATAGAAGAAGAAAAGACAATGGTGAACAACGAAGAGATCATAGCGGATGGCAAAGGTGAACCAGATTTATTCATGCAACTAATGGAGATTGAGGAAGAATTGTTAATGAAGCCCATTGTTGTAGGGAAGAAAGAAAAGCGAGAATTTATAGTTTATGAGGAGGTGGAAGATGTCATAGTGAAGTTCGGTGTTGCAGCTGCGAGTGAAGATGAGGTAAATTAGATTTGTGAAGTTATTTTGTTTCCATATGTGGTAGTAGAAGATGAGAGGAATAAAGAGAAAGAGTGTGTTGTGGACACTATGTATTTAATTATAGAATTTGTGGAGCATGTCACATGGTTTTGGTGGATTGGACGGTCAAAGGTGGGTTTGAACCCATGAGAGAGGAGAGATGTGTGAAAATTATCTGGTGGAAATGATTCCATGAGGGGGAAAAGGAGAAAGATGTTGTGTTGCTGGAGAAAGATGGTGTGTGTTCTAGCATGATGCTGGAAAAAATGAAAAAATGATTAATTTTGAACACTTAGATAGTGAAGGAGTTTGTTGCAAGTTGATGGCAACTTGGAAGAGTAGTGCAACTATTCAACTCTTCTATTATGAGCATATTCTCACAATATTTCTACTTGGTGTGTCTGATGCAGGAGAATCTGACACCTAAGAAACATGGAGATGAAGAGTATGATAATTTAGAAAAGAAAATATTTAAGTTCTATGCAGCCAAAGAAATAATCAAAGAAACACAAATGAATGCAATGGGGTGCGAAACGAAGCAAATGGTTTTTAAAATAGTTGAAAATTTGAAAAAAAAAACAAGAGAAAATGAAGAGACACTATAGCTAAAGAAGGATGTAAAGTATTTAAAAAAAAATGAAAGAAGATTAAAAAGACAGAGAGATGCAACATAGAGAAAAAATAAAGACTATGAATAGACCAGGAAAAGGGGTTGTGTTGTGCAGTTTTTGCACACATGCCCCACTGAATGTGGGGACCCTCTTTCTTTTTCCTTTTGGTGTTTTGGTCCCTCTTTCTGAGGGTGTTGCTTGCTTGAGTTTGTGTTCTAAATGTCCTATTTTTCCAATTGAAGTGGCATCCTTTTGAGCTATGTTGAAAATCTAAAGTTTCGGCTTTATTTCAGGTTTTTTACTGTTTTTGGGAAAATCTGCCTGGGCCAGATTCTCCCGGTTTCCTCTGATTATCCGAAATGGGCCTTTTATGCAGTTCTTGGGAAAATCCGCACATTCCGAATTTCTCCGAAATCCTTCCCAGAGTCGAATCCCCGAAATTCTTTGTGGTTGCGGTTGTCTTGTCCGATGCATTAATGGCGTTTGTACGAGGGTAAGAGGCTTTGATATATTAAGGTTTTGAGAAGTAATTGATCATTTTGAGTTGTGCATTTTCTATCGTTTGAACTTGTGTGGTTGAAGTCCTTGGTGTTTTGCTGGATATTTTGATCTTCAGGGTTATTTGGGCTATGCATTTGCTTTTGGAGTGCATGGGTGATATCCAGTCGACATCAAGTGGTTATTTATTAATTTCCATCATCACAACCCTTGTGCTTCCATGGTATGTATATGCACTATGCTTTCTCTTGGTTTCAATTTTCTTCTCACCATTTTTCTTGGAAAGTCATTTGTAGTTTTCTGGACTTTTGGGGTGTGCTTCATCATTGTGCATTTTGGGGGTTTTATTCTGTTGCACCAATTAGTTTTTGATTGATCAAATGTTGCACTTGGTCTGGTGTTGGTTATTGTTTGGGCTTTCGTTCACTGTGACTTTGAGTTTTTGTTTTGGTGAATTGCTGAATCGTCTGTGCTTTCATGGCGGACATTTAGGGTTCCCAACCTAGGGCATGACCATTTGTCTTTGAAATTACTGAGCAGTGGGTCATTAGTTCATAATTTATTCATTAAGGTCCTAGGTTGGGTTGGTTTTGGATTTCTGGCTTGGATCCGGAATGAGTTGAATTGATATGGTAAAGTACTGAGGATGTAGACGGGTATGGGTTTTCGAGGTCTTCGCGAAATTCTGCTTTCCCTAGATTTCCCTGAATTCTCTATCTCTCCTTCATTTACCGCTTTAACTCGGTTTTCCTTTAGTTTCGCCAAAATCCGTTCCATCCGGATTCTCCCGAAGTCTGTAGTTGGGTCATTTTTCTGATTTCAAGCTTAGATATTGTCATACCTTTGATTTCGGGAAAATCCATTCCATCTCGATTCCCTCGATATTCTGTGCCCCTTCATTTTCCCCGAGTCTATCGTAGTTTTGCTAAATCTCGCCAAAATCCATCTTTGGCGGATTCTTCCAGGTGTTTTGGGGAAATGATTGAATTTGATAATTACGGATTGTGGGTTTCTTAGTAATACATTTGATTAACTTAAGAAACTTGTGCTAAGTATTCTTAATGCTTTTCCTTGGTCGAGTTGATGATTTAAAAGATATTTTGGGATTTAGTTTGTTTGGTTCGCTGGAATCCGCCTAGCCTGGATTTTCCCGAAATCCTTCCCAGTGCAAAATCCGTGAGGGGGGGCTGAATCCCGAACTTTGAGATAATGGTCTTTCCCACTTATTTGCTTTTGATGAATCTAATCCTATGTTATCTTTACATGTTTGCAGGGAGGATTAGGATAGAAGATTACTAGTCGGGGTAAGGGAAAGGCAACTGACCTTGGTGCAGAGGCTTCTGCTATTTCGGATGCAGAGAAGGTTAAGCTAGATATGAAGAGTAAAATTCCTGACAGCAAGATGACTTAAATTTGGTCAAGGATAATGGATACAAACATTGGCATGTGGGATTATGAAGAGTTCAAGGAAGAGATGATAGCACCAAATCCTCCTCTATTGGCAGTGGGGATGGTATGATATGGATTATCTTATGTGGCAGGTTTCCCTCTTGCGGTACAGTGTTATGAGTTGGTGCTAGAATGTGCCAGGAACTATGATAGGGGTACATAGAGGATCATTGGACCTCAAGGTAGGATTCTTGCAGGATTTAGTGTAGTCTCCATTGCTGCAACCTTTGACATGCCTGAGAGGTCCCATGTGGTAGGCTTTGACAGGGGCAGGGCTAAAAATTATTATGATGAAGACATGGTTAAGTCCCAAGAGGTGATTAACTCTTGGCTGGAGAAGCCTAAATCTCACTTCTTTAAGTTTCCCAAGCAACTGTTCAGGCTGAAGTTCAAGAGAGAATATTATAATGCTATCACCCTTCTCAGTAGGTTGGTAGGATTGAAAAGTGTAGGGGTCTTTGAGACATGGATGTTCCACGTAATTGCTAGAATGGAGCAAGGATTTGATTATCACTGGGTGGGTGCCATCAGTGCTGCAATCCAGGATGAGCTATGCAATGTCTTGCAAACCAAGACTTTTACTATGACTTTCTATCTAGTGTATTCATTGGCAAGACTTCACCCATATAAGGGGTTGAGCACTAGAGGTGTCTTTGGGCAAGATGCCATTTATGAGGTGTACCCATAGTTGCACTTAACGGGTGGGAGTTATAGGAGGTCAAATGATGCCTTCACTATGTATATCACTAGATTGCTCCAAGGTGCAGGGCATGTGAGAATTTCTGACAAGGCAAATGAATTAGTGGGAAGATATGGAGCATGGTTTATCTAGTTCCCCACCTTTTCTTACATCAGAATTGGTGGTTTTTAGAAGGCTCCCTACAGATTGCCAAGGTATCCCATAGATCACATCATTTTGCTAGAAGTTGTTAGGCAAATCTATGATTTTGATAATATTGTAAAAGGAGATATGTATAAGACCGGTTTTGGGAATGATTTCCCTCTAAAGGTTGGAGTGGGTGAAGTTTGTGCCTCCATTCAGTCTGCCCATGCTATAGAGGAAGAGATGAGTACTTTTGGCCTTTCCTTCCACACTCAGAGAACAAAATTTGATATAACTGGTGAGGCTGAAAAGAGAGCCAACAGGGATTATGACAATAAGCCTCATATTGAGGATTATTGGGTGAAACTTGTTGATGAGTTTTAGGTAAGGGAAAAGAATTTTTCCAGAGTACTAGTAGACTTGGTGAGGCTGTATAATGTGAGGGCCATCCTAGATCAAATTCAGGAGGATGGAAATGTGATTCAAGGCCATGTCTATGAAGCAATGATGGGTTAACCAGTTGGAGAAGTTGACTAGTTGGAAGATGAGAAGACTGACTTGGATTAGGTCATGGCCCTGATAATTAGATTCACTAAGATGCTAGAGATTGAGGGTGAAGGTGTTCCATGCACCTATGACCTGATGGAAGACTTAGAGTCTCATTCTACTTCTGAAGCTTCTATTGAACTAGACCAAAAGGGTAAGGAGAAGGTGACCTCTCCTTTTAGAATTCAGGTAAGGGATGTCAAGGTTGAGAAAGCTATGGAGCTGGGAAAGCAGAGAAAGCCTGTTGCCAAGAAGAGGAAACATGCCTCTAGAAAAGAAGTTGAAAAGAATGAGGAAGAGGAAGAAGAGGTGGAGAGTGTCCATGCATTGATTAAAAAGAGAAGAACTACAAGGACATCACACAAGTTGGAGGAGACTCCCAAGGTTGACAAGAAGGTTGAGGCACCAATGGTAGAAGTGGAAAGCTCTGGGGAAAAGACATAAGTTTATATGAGGAGATCCAGGACTCCTTCCTCAAGAGATACTGTGGCCAAGGAGGATGTTTCAGTAAGTGTTCCTATTATTGAGAAGGTGAGCTCTTCCATTCCGCAAGATGCTGGCAGTGTGAGGGGAAAGCAAAAACAAGACAAAGATCCTAAGGAGTTGGATGGAGAGGAGTTTCAAGAGGGAGACCTCTTCAATGCAGAGGCATAGATAAACAAGGTGATTCAATCTCCCTTGGTGGCACATGCAGATTCTCCTATAAAGGAGCAAATGGGTAAGTCTTCCCAAAAGGAAGAGGAGACATTCATTAGGGCTCCCTCACCAATAAAATTTGTTGCAAAAGAACAAGTACGACAAGAAGAAGACCCAATGGTGGATGTTCCCAAAAGTCCAAATGTTGAAGTAGATATTACTGATGATCAGTAGAAGGAACAGGGTAAGCAAAACACTCTGCCCACCGAGTTCACTGTTCCTGGTTGGCTTGAATAGAAACTTAGGAGTAAAGTGATAATTGTTGAGGATGCTCCTCCTAATTGGGGTGCCCTCATGGTGAATGTAGAGAAGAAGAGGGGTAAAAAGAAAGCAAGGGTTATCTCTCAGACTGAAAGAGATGGATCAGCCAATCGGGTGGCCCATATTGCTACCCTTGCTCCAAATAAAGAAAGGGATAATATCACTGCTCAGGATTATGATGTGCAAACTCTTGATTTGGGACATGCTACTGTGGAACAAGATATTGAAGAGTATGAGGGTTCCAGTGCAGTCATTGTGGGGAGATTAAAGAAGGTAGTGCAGACTAGACATGAACTAGAGAAGGAGAATAAAACTTTGAGAAAATACTTGTAGGATTTAATGAAACCCTTGCAAGCCATTGGCTCTTCCTCTTCTATTGCAGGATTCATTCCCTAGGAGACAATTTTTGAGTTGGAGAGATTCAAATTTACTTCTTATGCTGCGGCTACCTAGTTGAAAGGTGTCCAAGATAGGGGAGATGAAGCCATTAAGGGCATATTATCCACTGGAGGAGATACAATGAGGTTGATTGATCAGTTAAAGACTGCATTCACACAAGATAATATGGATACTGACCTCTTGTTGCAGAGGGTTACAACTATCATGGGGTTCTCTAAGGATAGGCTGGTTAAATGCATGATTCTTCCTTCCCCTAGGGTTTCTGAACCTTGGGAGTGGTTTGAAATTCTGCAAATGAGGCAGAGGGTTTTGAAGAAGATCCATAAGCAAGAAAAGCTAATTGAAGATGCTCTAACTGATGTTCATGGAAAGTGCATTTCATTCTTTGAAGTCATGACTGGAAGGAAAAGGTTTGCTCTGAAGCATCTTAGTTTGGAGCAACTTAGAGAATGGTGGAGAGATGTATATTCTCCAGACAGTGAGGGACTAGTTACTGAACATCAGTTGGATGATGTTGCCACTTACATTGCTGTCATTGACAAATATTTGACCAACAAGGCTGATTGGGATGGTATAGTTTGACAGGCAAGAGAAGATGTTAAAACTCTTGAGAGAAAGGTTAGGGTTTTTCCTGTGCCACTTGTTGCTGAGCTGGATAGGGTTCTGTTGGCCATACATGGAGAAGAGGATAAAGCTAAGGATAAGGATGGGGATTGAATATATAGAGTTTCATGGATATTTGTGTTTCCCCATTATTTATATGAATTGGGCCGACATCTTGATATTTTGGCGGTTTTGGGTGAAATTGGTGCTGTGGCACATTTCATATGTTCGAATTATTCATTTGGGCCGATCTATTTTTAGGTTATGTTTATTATAAAATTATAAGTTGTGTTGACCTATCTTGTTGATTCTATATAAGAACGGGCATGTTGCCTCATTTGATAAGAGAAAAAATATAGATAGAAGATTGAGGGATAGAAGTGTAAAGGCAAGTAAGAGCAAGTTAGGGTTCATTTTCAAGCAATATTGTAACAAAAATCTAGAATTGTTGCTATTTGGATGATTTAATAGAAGGAGGATATTGTGTTTGGTATCCATCTTCTGGAAACTCATCTGGCATGGTTTTTGTTATTCTATCTTTAAAATTGCTTATAGTTTATGGTTAATGATTTGATGATGCTTAGGGTTTTATGGTTGAATGTTTGTAGCGATCTCTTGTCCATACTTTTTGTAGTTAGTTGATTGTTAGCTACTTTGCAAAGGTAGCTTGGGCTTATATTTGTGCTTAGTTCAATTGTGAAAGTTATTCATCTCAATTTTTGTAAGGTTGATTGAGTGAATATCATGATTTGAAAATCTTTCAATACCTTAGAAGATTGCACTATTTCTATGGAGTTGCAAATTCATCTGGGTTAAGAAGAAGATAGTTTATGAGGGATTGGTCCATTTTGAACATCTTATCCTTCGGTACTTTCAATCTTAGTGTTATTAGTGTTAAAATAGTTTTAAGATTATCTCTGGAAACCTTTTATCTTTTGTTATTTCTTTATTATCTGATTTCTAACAAGTTTGAGAGTATCACTCTATTGTCTATATCTGATAAGTTGGGAATCTAGTTCTAATTGTAATAAGGTCCCTTTGTGATTACCAAAATTTTTTCACATTATCTCTAAGTTGTTTCATTGCATTGTCAAGACCTGACATTAGAGACCTTGGGGTTATCTCTTTTCTCATATAGATTTACCTTTCAAGAGAGATAGGATATCATATTCTATCTGAGTTGTTGCTGTGCAAAAAACACTATCAACATATTGGCGCTAGAAGGAGGGCCTTGAATAAGCAAGTTGGAGCATTTTTTAAATGCCATCTCTCCTGAGAGACTTAGAAGAAGAACTAAATCCACTCCAGGAGAGGAAGAATTTCAAGAATTACAAGTCCCTACTAGGTCAAGAAGGACCAGAAGAAGGGAAGAATCATCATCAATTCACCCACTCCCATCATCTCCATCATCTTCATCTTCATCTGATTCTGAGGGGATTCCCATTCTACAACCAGTTATAAATCAACCATTACCACCCTTACCTCTGCCAATGGCTTTTCTCACTACTAATCCATCCCCATTGACCTTCAATAATTACAATGTTATGCCCAAAAATCTTGAGCATTTATGTTCTAAGTTTCATACTCATGATCCCAATAGAACAGCAGAAGAACATATTCGGATTTTTTAGACTTGTTTGAGAGATAAAGGGATTAATCATGAGGATGTTACATGTAGTTTGTTCCCTTGTTCTCTAGGAGAAGAAGCCTTTTATTGGTATAATCACCTGCCTGCTACTTCCATCTATAATTGGACTAAGTTGGAAGCTGTATTCTTGCAAAAATTCAAAATTCCCATCAGTGCTAATGAGTTGTACTTACATTTTACTGGGGTAAAAAGGGAGATTAATGAGCCCATAGGATCATTCAACGATAGGTTCCATCGAGCTTATACTAGACTCCAGGCACCTTATGCTAGACATGAAGATATTGCTTTAGAAATATACCTTGAAGCCTTGGATAGCCTCACTACTACCTTCCTGAAACAAAGGACTAATCCTCCAAATACTTTTCTCACTGCATATGCGGAGGCAGTGAAAGTCAGCACAAACTTAAGGCAACATCTATTAGGATTTCTGCCATCTTTGGGACTTATTGCTCACCCTGGACAAATCCAAGCCCTTAATCAGGCCTTGACTAGTCATGCGCCAATAATGAATAATGTGCCATCACTACCTCTAGTTCCTCATCTAGGCCCACCTATGAATCAAGCTCAACCGACAACCTCTTATCCTCAACAAAGAGCCAATCAAACCTTACAATAGCAACAAGCATGTTTCCCTCCCTATTTGTAGAATTCAGAAGTCTTGAATCAGGCTGTTGGTTCTGGAAATGTACTTAGACATCCTTTGGGAAGTAATCTAGCACCATCTAGCAATCTAGATAAGGAGAGGTTGGATGAACTATCTGAACAAGTGAAGAGGTTGAATATGGAATTGACTTATTTGAGAAATCAGAATAGTCAGCTTCAAGCTGCCCAGAGAAATATACAGTCCAGTTATGGCAGGGAAAACAAAAGTTTCAAGAGAGGTCAATACTTTGATAGGAATCAAAATTATGATAGAGGGTAGGGTTCTAGTCAGAATTTTGATAGAAGACAAGGCTCTAGTCAGAATTTTGATAGGAATCAACAAGGTGGACAAGGGTTCGATAGGGGACAACAACCTAGGAAAAATGGAACTTGGAATACTAGACCTAACAATGGGGGAATTCCTACTCCCTTGGATCAGCCCTCCACTCAAGAGAAGCCTCCCAATGGTGTATACTTGGTAGAAGTAGCTTTGTTTGGATGGTGCAGACTCCATAAAACAAGCCAACACTCTGAGTTAGACTGTGCCAAATTCTAGACTACTGCTTCTATCTTTCAGTATGAAGTAGAAAATAATGCCACTAGTCAAGAAGTTGTGCCTTCAAATCCCTATGATTCTCCAGTAATGGTACTTAATCATGCTCCATTCCCAAAAGGTGAGGAAAACAAACTAGAGGAAGTATCCAGTAATGCTACAGATGAGGCTGAGCAGGTGCTAAATGAAGATGAGATTTCTCAGTTGTTCAGTGAGAACAATGAAAATGACAATGGCCCTTTGGATGAGGAGGAAGTTCAAATTGAGGAAGTTCAGATGTTTCAACAACCAGCGAGAAAGTATGTTCTAAGGAACAGGTCCAACAGGGGTCCCTAAGCTGGAGGTCCATTCACTACTTCCACTCCTAATAATTTCAATACTCCACTAGATCCACAAGCTAGTAACAATCCATCATATCCTCATGTACCAACCCAATATTTGTCAAAAGGAAATGATGTTGAGGTATCCAGAGATAAATAGGCTAACAGCTACAAAGAAGCTCATGCTGACAAATAGGCTAACAGCTACAAACAAGCTCATGCTGACCTGAATGTGGAACAATTGGGAGAATATGTAACTGAGGAATTCAAGAAAATAAAGGTGAGCCTTTCTACTTTTGAATTGTTAAGAGTTCATGTTATCAGGAATGCAATTTTGGGATCATTTGGTTCAAATGCAGCATCACAAGGGGTAGCCACAAGTGAAGCTACTACCAAGTCTTCTAATTCTCACACACCTAGAAGTCAAACTCCATCTATGGAAAAGAGGGGAGATAAAGATAAGGGTCAAGTTGCACAAGTTGATACTCATTTGAACTTATTTCAAAGTAAGTTGGAAACTCCTCCTTTCCTAATTTTTGTCCGTATCTTTAGAAAGAACTTACATAATTGTCTTCTAGATTCATGAGCTTCTACAAATGTTATGCCTTTTGTTGTTTGCAAAGCATTGGGTATCATTCCAATAGCCTTCCAAAAGAAGGTTACTCAGTTGGATAAAACAGAGGTGAGTGTGGTTGGAGATTTGAATATGATTCCTACACAACTTGCACTAGATCCTAGGGTCCAACAAGTGATCAATATCCAAGTTGCTGACATCCCTGATACTTATGGGTTGATCTTAGGCAGGGATTTTACTAAGGCTCTGAACGGATATACCTCCATAGATCATTCCCATATGTGGTTACCATGGAAAGGAGTTCCAAATCAAATCAGAATTGAAAGAGAGCCTAGGATGAAATATGTGATAACGGAATACCAAAATATCTCAAATGAGGTATTGGTGTCTGAAATTGGCATGGGAAGTTATGTGTTGGCTGCATCAATAATAGAGGATGAAGAAGTTTTTATGTTCCAAGACTCTTTAAGTAAACACCCTCTGGAGAGCAGAAGTCCTTAGACTCTGATTAAACCAGAAAATGAAATAAGTGAGGAAGAGGACAAATAGCTTGGTTTGTTGGATAACTTTCAAGATTTCATCCAAAAGTGTATGGAAGATCAAATGCATTTGAAGCAAAGTATGACTTTTGAGGAGCTACTCCTTCCCAATTGGTGTAGAGTACATGATGCACTTCATTCTGAGTTGGAATGTGACTTGTGTCAAACTATAGTTAGACAAATACAGAAATGCCTTAATCCAGTTCCACCTATCAGGTTTGAGGAATAAGGTAAGTTGAAGCCGAAGGAACCTGATGGTTGTTGGACACTGAGGTTTGACGGATCTAAGTCTAAAAAGGGTGCTGGAGCAGGATTTGAATTAATCAATCCCAAAGGAAAGAACTATTTCTCTGCTAACAGACTCTAGTTTCAATGCACTAATAATTTTGCTGAATATGAGGCCTTGATCCATGGTTTGCTAATGGAATCAAGAAAGAAAGTCAAGATATTGCAAGTATTCAGAGATTCCGAATTAGTGGTCAAACAAGTAAGGAAACAACATTCATGCCAAGACAGAAGAATGACTAATTACAGACATAGAGTATGGGATCTCATTGAGGGGTTTGATGCCTTCAACATCCAATTGATCCCTCTTAACAAAAATCAGGTTGCAGATTCTTTAGCTCAGGCTGCCAACACTTTACAACCCTTGTCACTTTCAGGATTGAAGAAATTTGCGGTTGAGCTCACCCCAGTCCCTTCAGTGCCTGGCAACATTACCAACTTTCAAGTATTTGAGGATGACAAGCATATTCTAGACTTCATTACGAGCTGTGATGTATTTGCTTCCCAAGTCATCAATGAGATAGAGCCTTAGGAAGCATAAATTGATTTTGGAGGAATCATTAATCTAAAGACCAATACCATCCCTAGGGGTATGGTGCAACTTGAATGAATTTTTGATTTAGATAAAATAAAAGATCAAGAACAACATACTAAAAGAGAATCCATTAGCAGCCAGTGTGAAACATATAATATGGGAACACCGGATGATTTGAAGAATGTTCTTATTGGTAAGGTATGTACTCCAGCAGAAAGGAAAGGGATTATTGATACCTTACATGCATATCATGATGTGATTGCTTGGAGTTATGAAGATTTGAAAACATATGATACTTTGATCATCACACACACTATCCCTCTAAGATCAGAGGTTAAGCCGTTTCGACAGAGGCAAAGGCCAATCAATGCTCTATTAGAACCCATTATTTAGAAAGAGGTGTAGAAATTTCTATCTGCACGTATTATATTTCCAATAAGACACTCCACTTGGGTGGCGAATTTGGTTCCAGTAAGAAAAAAGAACGGAGAAATCAGATTGTGTGTTGATTTCAGGAATTTGAACAGAGCATCAGAAAAGGATAATTATCCAGTCCCTTCACTGGATGAAGTGCTTTAGATTGTTAATGGATCACAAATGATGTCCTTTTCGGATGGGTATTCTGGATACAACCAAGTCATGGTACAATATGAGGATAGACACAAGACTGCCTTTACTACTAACTGGGGAACATTTGCTTACAGAAGAATTCCATTTGGGTTGATCAATGCTAGAGCTACATTCTAGAGAGCCATGGACATTGTCTTTAAGGATATAATTGGAAAATGCATTATTATCTATATGGATGATTTGAATATTTTTTCAAAGATACGAGGTGATCATAAAGCCGGCTTGGGTAAGGTATTTCAGAGATGTAGAGAGTTTGGTGTTTCACTCAATCTGAGAAAATGCATTTTTGGAGTCACTGAAGGCAAGTTATTAGGACATATTCTCTCCGAACAGGGTATTGCTATTGACCCTAAAAGAATTCAAGCTATCTTGAAGATTCAACCTCCTGCAAGTAGGAAAGAGATGAAGTCGTTCTTTGGAAAGATTAATTTTGTTAGAAAATTTATCACAGGGTTCGCAGAAATAGTCAAACCATTGAATGCTATGTTGAAACAAGATGCAAAGATAGAATGGAGTTTGGAAGCTAAGGAGGCATTTGGAGAAATCAAAAGGGCCATTGCTGAAGCTCCTGTGTTAGTGAGTCTGGATTATTCCAAGCTTTTTTATATATATTCATTTGCTTCTGATCACTCTTGTGCTACAATGTTGACTCAGAAGTCTGATAATGGGGATAAGCACCCTATAGCCTTCATGAGCGTGCCTTTGAAAGATGCAGAATTGAAATATCACAATGTGGAGAAACAATTCTATGCTTTGGTCCGAGTAGTAAAGAAGATCAGACATTATATTTTGAGGAATAAAGTTTTTTCCATAGTGCCCGATCCTGTAGTAAAGTTATTGTTGATGCAGAACGAGTTAGGTGAATGAAGGGCTAAGTGGGTGACAATGCTGCAGGAATATGATATGGAAATCCAGCCCATGAAATTGGTGAGAGGACAAGGACTCACAAAGATGATGGCTGAGACTGGTCTAGACCTCATAGCTCAACATTATTATCTTCAAGAGGTTTCTCCAGGGGACTGGTATGATGAAATTACGTTCTATTTGCTGAATCGGCAACGTCCTGATCACCTTAATACCATCCAGAGATGAGCCTTGTGCTTGAAAAGTGGGAGTTTTATGATGAAAGGAGATATGCTATATAAAAGAAACCATGAGGTTGTTTACTTGAGGTGTTTGGGGAAAGACGAAGCTACAAGGGTAATGATTGAATTTCATGAGAAATATGGCACTAGCCATGGTTCTGCATCATCTACTACACATCAAATTTTGAGGGCAGGCTATTATTGGCCTACCTTATTCAAGGATGTACACCAACATGTACGAACTTTTCATGTATGTCAGACTACAACAAGTAAGGAAAAACATGCAGCTCTTCCACTCCAGCCAGTCATAGAGGTAAAACCATTTGCCCAGTGGGGCATGGACTTCATAGGTCCAATTTATCCTTCATCTTCTATGGGCCACAGGTATATTCTTACCATAACTGATTATTTTACTAGGTGGACTGAGGCTATTGCTTGCAAACAATGTACATCTGATGTGGTAATCGATTTTCTTGAATCGGAGATTATTAATCGCTTTGGTTGCCCACTATCTTTGGTTTCTGATAATGGTCCTACATTTGCATCATTGAATTTTTCTAATTGGGCATATGATCATCGAATTGTAATTAATTTTTTGTCCAATTATTACCTGCAAGGTAATGGTTTGGCTGAGTCCTTCAACAAGAACCTTTTGACAGTAATCTGTAGGCTATTAGAACAAAATCCTAAGGATTGGCACACCCAGCTTCGATTTGCTCTCTAGGCTGACCATACTAGATAGAAAGCATCCATAGGAACATCCCCTTATCACTTGGTATATGGTTTGGTACCAGTATTTCCCATACAATTGAAAATCCCTACCTTGCAGTTCATTAACGAATACTGTAGCGGAGAGGATAAACGTGAAGCCCGTTTGGTTGAACTATTGCATTTGGAAGAGCAAAGAGATGAAGCCCTAGAAAACTTTGCTAAACATTAGGGTGTAGTAAAGAGATGGTTTGATAGGAGGGCTAAGATAAAATCCTTCATAATCTCTAACTTAGTTCTTCATTGGGATAAATCCCATGATTGTAAGGGAGAACACGGTAAATTTGATAAACTTTGGCTTGGCCCTTACCAAATTACAAAAATTTTGGGAGACAATGCTTTCCATTTGAAAACCCTCACTGGTGAGGATATCCAACTGCCTGTCAATGGGCAGTATCTAAAGCATTATTTCCAACCTTGAACTACTTGGAGTTCATCTTGTATATATTTAGAGTAGATTTTCTTTTGTTTGCCTCATTTCTGCTTTGCTTTGGTAGATTAGGTTTGCTTCAGTGTGTTTTGATTTTCACTTTGTTTTGCCTTTTGGGTTCCTAATTTCTTTGGGGCTGTGTTACCTGTGCATTAGGGCTACTCTGTTTGGTCTTGTTCTGAGGATTTCTTTTATAAACTCTAACCAATTTTTCAGAATCAAATGGTGTTTTTCTTTTATCTAAGGTTCTTTGTACTTGGAATTAGAGTCACTTGTTTTGGATATGCTCTGGAATATATTTGGGTCTCACACTCTCACACTAAATTAATTTTCTAGGGTTGCATTGGGTTCCTGAGTTACTTGGCCTAGTGAAAAATATTATGTTCTACTTTAGTGCCACTATGTTCCTCATCCCTGAGAGTGAGTTTCATTACTTACAAAGGTGATAGAAAGATCTAGAAAAAAGAAAATAAAACAAACTAGGAAATGTTGAAAATTCAAAAGAGTTTCACCTTATCAGGAATATCCTAGTATCTCTACCGGGGCTATGGATGCCTGGCTGGCAATAGAGCTATGCTTGGGAGGGTCATGGTGATAACCTCACCAGGGCTATAGATGCTTGATTGGCACTGATGCTCTATCCCGGTTGCTTTTGAAGTTTGAATTCTTATGTAGTTTGGTCTGGTTTACTCTTGCCCCCATTGCACTTGCAGGATGGAAATGAATACATAATGCACACACTTGGATCCAGGTATAGGAAAAGGTCTTCTTACTTGTGATTTCTAAAACTTTGTTCTCAAGAGTCTTGATACAAATATCGAAACCAAAAATTTTGAGTTCTTGATTCTATTTTATCTTTGAAATACTTTGGAGTATTTCCCCAGTGGAGTCGCTATTTGTCGTGCAGTTTTTGCACACACGCCCCACTGAATGTGGGGACCCTCTTTCTATTTCCTTTTGGTGTTTTGGTCCCTCTTTCTGAGGGTGTTGCTTGCTTGATTTTGTGCTCTAAATTTCCTATTTCTCCAATTGAAGTGGTATCCTTTTGAGCTATGTTGAAAATATAAAGTTTTGGCTTTATTTTGGGTTTTTTACTAATTTCGGGAAAATCTGCCTGGGCCGGATTCTCCCAATTTCCTCTGATTATCCGAAATGGGCCATTTACACAGTTCTCGAGAAAATCCGCATGTTTTGAATTTCTCCAAAATCCTTCCCAGAGTTGAATCCCCAAAATTCTTTGTGGTTGTGATTGTCTTGTCTCGTGCATTAATGGCGTTTGTACGAGGGCAAGAGGCTTTGATATATTGAGGTTTTGAGAAGTAATTGATCATTTTGAGTTGTGCAATTGCTATCATTTGAACTTGCGTGATTGAAGTCTTTGGTGTTTTGTTGCATATTTTGATCTTCAGGGTTATTTGGGCTATGCGTTTTCTTTTGGAGTGCGCAGGTGATATCCAGTCGACATCAAGTGGTTATTTATTAATTTCCTTCATCACAACCCTTGCGCTTCCATGGTATGTATATGCACTATTCTTTCTCTTGGTTTCAATTTGCTTCTCACCATTTTGCTTGGAAAGTCATTCATAGTTTTTTGGTCTTTTGGGGTGCGTGTCATCATTGTGCATTTTGGGGGTTTTATTCCTGTACATTTTGGGGGTTTTATTCTGTTGCACCAGTTAGTTTTTGATTGATCAAATGTTGCACTTGGTCTGGTGTTGGTTATTGTTTGGGCTTTGGTTCCTTGTGACTTTGAGTTTTCATTTTGCTGAATTATTGAATCGTCTGTGCTTTCATGGAAAACATTTAGGGTTCCCAACCTAGGGCATGACCATTTGTCTTTGAAATTGCTGAGGAGTGGGTCATTAGTTCATAGTTTATTCATTAAGGTCCTAGGTTGGGTTGGTTTCGGATTTCTGGCTTGGATCCGGAATGAGTTGAATTCATATGGTAAAGTACTGAGGATGTAGACAGGTTCGGGTTTTCGAGGTCTTTGCGGAATTCCGCTTTCCCCAGATTTCCTCAAAATTTCTATCTCTCCTTCGTTTACCACTTTAACCCAGTTTTCCTTTAGTTTCACAAAAATCCATTCCATCCGGATTCTTCCGAAGTCCGTGGTCAGGTCATTTTTCCAATTTCAAGCTTAGATATTGTCATACCTTTGATTTCAGGAAAATCCATTCCATCCGGATTCCCCCGATATTCCGTTCCCCTTCATTTTCCCCGAGTCTTTTGTAGTTTTGCTAAATCTCACCAAAATCCGTCTTTGGCGGATTCTTCCAGGTGTTTTGGGGAAATGATTAAATTTGATAATTGCGGATTATGGGTTTCTTAGTAATACATTTGATTAACTTAAGAAATTTGTGCTAAGTATTCTTAATGCTTTTCCTTGGCTGAGTTGATGATTTAAAAGATATTTTGGGATTTAGTTTGTTTGGTTCCCTGGAATCCACCTAGCCTAGATTTTCCCGAAATCCTTCCTAGTGCAGAATCCGCGAGGGGGGGCTGAATCCTGAACTTTGAGATAATGGTCTTTCACACTTATTTGCTTTTGATGAATCTAATCCTATGTTATCTTTACATGTTTGCAGGCAGAATTAGGATAGAAGATTATTGGTCGTGGCAAGGGAAAGGCAACTGACCTTGGTGCAGAGGCTTCTGCTATTTCGGATGCAGAGAAGGTTAAGCTAGATATGAAGAGTAAAATACCTGACAGCAAGATGACCTTAATTTGGTCAAGGATAATGGATACAAACGTTGGCATGTGGGATTATGAAGAGTTCAAGGAAGAGATGATAGCATCGAATCCTCCTCTATTGGCAGTGGGGATGGTAGGATCTGGATTAGCTCATGTGGCAGGTTTCCCTCCTACGGTACAGTGTTATGAGTTGGTGCTAGAATGTGCCAAGAACTATGATAGGGGTACACAGAGGATCATTGGACCTCAAGGTAGGGTTCTTGCAGGATTCAGTCCAGTCTCCATTGCTGCAACCATTGGCATGCCCGACAGGTCCCATGTGGTAGGCTTTGACAGGGACAGGGCTTAAAAATATTATGATGAAGACATGGTTAAGTCCCAATAGGTGATTAACTCTTGGCTGGAGAAGCCTAAATCTCACTTCTCTAAGTTTCCCAAGCAACTATTCAAGCTGAAGTTCAAGAGAGAATATTATAATGCTATCACCCTTCTCAGCAGGTTGGTAGGATTGAAAAGTGCAGGGGTCTTTGAGACATGGATGTTCCATGTAATTGCTAGAATGGAGCAAGGATTTGATTATCACTGGGTGGGTGCCATCAGTGCTGCAATCCATGAGCAGCTATGCAATGTCTTGCAAACCAATACTTTTACTATGACTTCCTATCTAGTGTATTTGTTGGCAAGACTTCACCCATATAAGGGGTTGAGCACTAGAGGTGTCTTTGGGCAGGATTCCACTTATGAGGTGTACCCATAGTTGCACTTAACTGGTGGGAGTTATAGGAGGTCAAACGATGTCTTCACTATGTATATCACTAGATTGCGCCAAGGTGCAAGGCATGCGAGAATTTCCGACAAGGCAAAGGAATTAGTGGGAAGATATGGAGCATGGTTTATCCAGTTCCTTATCTTTTCTTACATCAGAATTGGTGGTTTTCAGAAGGCTCCCTATAGATTGCCAAGGTATCCCACAGATCATATCATTTTGTTAGAAGTTGTTAGGTAAATCTATGATTATGATAATATTGTAAAAGGAGAGATGCATAAGACCAGTTTTGGGAATGATTTCCCTCTAAAGGTTGGAGTGGGTGAATTTTGTGCCTCCATTCAGTCTACCCATGCTATAGAGGAAGAGATGAGTACATTTGGCCTTTCCTTCCACACCCAGAGAACAAAATTTGATATAACTGGTGAGGCTCAAAAGAGAGCCAACAGGGATTATGGCCATAAGCCTCATATTGAGGATTATTGGGAAAACCTTGCCAATGAGTTTCAGGTAAGGGAAAAGAAGTTTCCCAGAGTACCAGTAGACTTGGTGAGGCTATATAATGTGAGGGCCATCCTAGATCAAATTCAGGAGGATGGAAATGTGATTCAAGGCCATGTCTATGAAGCAGTGATGGGTAAAATAGTTGGAGAAGTTGACTAGTTGGAAGATGAGAATATTGACTTGGATTAGGTCATGGCCCTTGTAATTAGATTCTCTAAGATGCTAGAGCTCAAGGGTGAAGGTGTTCCATGCACCTATGAAGCTTTTGTTGAACCAGACCAAAAGGGTAAGGAGAAGGTGGCCTCTCCTTTTAGAATTTAGGTAAGGGATGTCGAGGTTGAGAAAGTTGTGGAGCTAGGAAAGCAGAGAAAGCCTATTGGCAAGAAGAGGAAACATGCCTCTAGAAAAGAAGTTGAAAAGAATGAGGAAGAGGAAGAAGAGGTGGAGAGTGTCCATGCATTGATTAAAAAGAGAAGAACTACAAGGACATCACACAAGTTGGAGGAGACTCCCAAGGTTGACAAGAAGGTTGAGGCACCAATGGTAGAAGTGGAAAGCTCTGGGGAAAAGACACAAGTTTATATGAGGAGATCCAGGACTCCTTCCCCAAGAGATACTGTGGCCAAGGAGGATGTTTTGGTAAGTGTTCCTATTATTGAACAGGTGAGTTCTTCCATTCCACAAGATGCTAGCAATGTGAGGGGAGAGCAAAAACAAGATGAAGATCCTAAGGAGTTGGATGGAGAGGAGTTTCAAGAGGGAGACCTCTTCAATGCAGAGGTAGAGATAAACAAGGTCATTCAATCTCCCTTGGTGGCACATGCGGATTCTCCTGTAAAGGAACAAATGGGTAAGTCTTCCCAAAAGGAAGAGGAGACATTCATTAGGGCTCCTTCACCAATAAAAGTTGTTGCAGAAGAACAGGTATTGTAGGAAGAAGACCCAATGGTGGATGTTCCCAAAAGTCCAAATGTTGAAGTAGATATTACTGATGATCAACAGGAGAAGGAATAGGGTAAGCAAAACACTATGCCCACCGAGTTCACTGTTCCTTATTGGCTTGAAAAGGAACTTAGGAGTAAATTGATAATTGTTGAGGATGCTCCTCCTAATTGGGGTGCCCTCATGGTGAATGTAGAGAAGCAGAAGGGTAAAATGAAAGCAAGGGTTATCTCTTGGACTGAAAGAGATGGATCAGGCAATCGGGTGGCCCATATTGCTACCCTTGCTCCAAATAAAGAAAGGGATAATATCACTGCTCAAGATTATGATGTGCAAACTGTTGATTTGGGACATGCTATTATGGAATGAGATATTGAAGAGTATGAGGGTTCCAGTGTAGTCATTATCGGCAGATTAAAGAAGGCAGTACAGACTAGACATGAACTAGAGAAGGAGAATGAAACTTTGAGAAAATACTTGCAAAATTTAATGAAACCCTTGCAAGCCATTGGCTCTTCCTCTTCTATTGTAGGATTCATTCCCCAGGAGACAATTTCTGAGTTGGAGAGAATGAAAATTACTTCACATGCTACGGCTACCTGGTTGAAAGGTGTCCAAGATAGAGGAGACGAAGCCATTAAGGGCATATTATCCACTGGGGGAGATGCAATCAAGTTGATTGATCAGTTAAAGACTGCATTAGCACAAGATAATGTGGATACTGACCTCTTGTTGCAGAAGGTTATAACAATCATGGGGTTCTCTGAGGATAGGCTAGTTAAATGCATGATTCTTCCTTCCCCTAGGGTTTCTGAACCTTGGGAGTGGTTTGAAATTCTACAAATGAGGTAGAGGGATTTGATGAAGATCCATAAAGAGGAAAATCTAATTGAAGATGCTCTAACTGATGTTCATGGAAAGTGCATTTCATTCTTTGAAGTCATGACTGGAAGGAAAAGGTTTGCTCTGAAGCATCTCAGTTTGGAGTAACTTATAGAATGGTGGAGACATGTATATTCTCCATTCAGTGAGGGACCAGTTACTGAACATCAGTTGGATGATGTTACCACTTACATTGCTGTCATTGACAGATATTTGACCAACAAGGCTGATTGGGATGGTATAGTTCGACAGGCAAGAGAAGATGTTAAAACTCTTGAGAGAAAGGTTAGGGTTTTTCCTGTGCCACCTGTTGCTAAGTTGGATAGGGTTTTGCTGGCCGTACATGGAGAAGAGGATAAAGCTAAGGATAAGGATGGGGATTGAATATATAGAGTTGCATGGATATTTGTGCTTCCCCATTATTTATATGAATTGGGCCGACATCTTGATATTTTGGTGGTTTTGGGTGAAATTGGTGCTGTGGCACATTTCATATGTTCGAATTATTCATTTGGGCTGACCTATTTTTAGGTTATGTTTATTATAGAATTATAAGTTGTGCCGACCTATCTTGTTGATTCTATATAAGAATGGGCATGTTGCCTCATTTGATAAGAGAAAAAATATAGATAGGAGATTGAGGGATAGAAGTGTAAGGGCAAGTAAGAGCAAGTTAGGGTTCATTTTCAAGCAATATTTCAATAGAAAAGTAGAATTTTTGCTATTTGGATGATTTAATAGAAGCAGGATATGGTGTTTGGTATCCATCTTCTAGAAACTCATCTGGCATGGTTTTTGTTATTCTATCTTTAAAATTGCTTATAGTTTATGGTTAATGATTTGATGATGCTTAGGGTTTTATGTTTGAATGTTTGTAGCAATCTCTAGTCCATACTTTTTGTAGTTAGTTGATTGTTAGCTACTTTGCAAAGTTAGCCTAGGCTTATATTTGTGCTTAGTTCAATTGTGAAATTTATTCATCTCAATTGTTGTACGGTTGATTGAGTGAATATACATGATTTGAAAATCTTTCAATACCTTAGAAGATTGCACTATTTGCATGGAGTTGTAGATTCATCTGGGTTAGTTAGAAGATAGTTTATGAGGGATTGGTCCATTTTGAACAAGTTATGCTTCAGCACTTTCAATCTTAGTGTTATTAGTGTTAAAATAGTCTTAAGATTATCTCTGGAAACCTTTTATCTTTTGTTATTTCTTTATTATCTGATTTGTATTAGGTTTGAGAGTATCACTCTATTGTTTATATCTGATAAGTTGGGAATCTAGTTCTACTCGTAATAAGGTCCCTTTGTGATTACCAACATTTTTTCACATTATCTCTGAGTTGTTTCATTGCATTGTCAAGACCTGACATTAGATACCTTGGGGTTATCTCTTTTCTCATAGAGATTTACCTTTGAAGAGAGATAGGATATCATATTCTGTCTGAGTTGTTGCTATGTAGAAAACACCATCAACAGGTTGCACCAAGTTTCCATAGTTCAAATTTAAATAAAAGACAAGCATATTACTCTAGCTACATAGGAAGGAGAAGGAGGCCCGTGAAGGGAAGTCAACAATTTGCAAAAAAAGAATAGAAGGAAAAGGCAAGGGTCTATAGAGTTAGAAAGGCAAGAGGCCACAATTGGTAGGAAAGAAGAGGGCAGCCTAAGAGAGGGCTTGTGCGTGGGAAGAAGTAAGTATTTAAAAAAAATGAAATTATTGTAAAGTGAGGAGAACAACAATAAGAGGGGTGTACTTAGTAAAGGGAGGCGGAGTAGTTTTGATAATTAAAAAAATATATGCAAATTGAATGTGAATCTAGGAGTAGATCGAGCCATCATGAAAATGATAAATTAGTGATTTAAAATAATTTGTGGAGTTTGTTATAGGAAGAAATTACATTTGTAAAGTGTGTAATGTAAATGGAGAATTGGGTAAACTGAATTCAATGTTCTCATGGTAATTATTTTAATTGTGAAAGATGATACAAGAGTAGGCCCGTGACAGTTTTGGAAGTGAAATTGAATTTGATTTCAATGTTCTAATGCAATTTTAAATTGTTGCAAATTGAAACATGATAATTTTAAATTATCTTATCATTGGTTATGTAGTTTATTTTTTAAGAGAGAGGATATTGTTGAGGTTGAATTTCTTGTTTGCATCAAGTTAACATTTGTTGTGATGAGGGCATGCCAAATGCAAATGGGTTTTGGGTATCTTCTTCTATAATGGTCGAGACATCAAATCCTTGATGGAGTTTGGCACCCTTTTAGCTAGTGTATAGAAGAATCTATTAGGGTCAGCACCAATGAGTTGATCAACCATTCTAAAAAATATTTGGTCTTGGTAAGATCTTTCAATTTCTTAAGGGGTCAATTTCTTGTTGAATTCTTCTAGGCTTAGGTCTTCCCATGTGTTGGTTTTGTCTCTTTGTAGTGTGGATTGATTTGAATTTTTCCCAAGGGTGGTGTCATGGAAAGGGTCAATTTTAAAATCCATGTCCTTTCTTTTGGTTCATGACCTTGTTTCAATCATGCGAGTCTTTGCAAATTGAGAGGTAATGCAAGGTGAAAATGAGGCTAAACTATGTTTTTGGATTTTTTAAATAATAAGGATGCAAGGTGATAATGCAAGGATAATAATTACCAAAGGATGAAGCTAAATGAAGCTATGGATGCAAAGGTTACTAAAGGTTTGGTTAAATAATGACCAAGTATAATTATGAGGAGACTAAAATGATGGTAAGTTTTACGATCAAAGGAAGGGGTGCAACTAAAGATTAAGATGAAATTTAAACTATGTTTTTGGTATCTTTGGGATATGGATGCAAACTGAAAGTGCAAGTTAAATGTGAGACTAAGGGTTGAAAATATGATGATTAATGCTATGGTTAAGGGGGTATGATATGAATCTAAATGAGACTATTATGATACTAAGGATATTAATTCTAAAATTTGAGACAAAGGATGGCAATCAAGCTAATGTAGATCCAAGATAACAAATCCAAATTTTATTGACCTTTGTGATAATCAAGAGGATAATTTTGACAAGGTTGAGTCAAGGCTAGGAAACAAGCTTAAGACTCAGGTTTGACAAAGTTGATAATGATAAAAAGGTTGATAATACGAAGGATTAAGGTCAATGAAAAAATGAATAAGAAACCAAGGACTGTCCAAAATCTTAATGGTCTCCCTAAGTCTGAAATTTGAAAGGTATATGCAACCTAAAATGTGATGGGAATCCCAAATGCTAATGTTGGAATGGACTAGTAAATGCTTGCAAGTATCAGGTTTAGTAGTTAGAGTAACTATAAAATGAGTTGATTGGATTTGAATAAGGATTTTGGTAGTTTCTGAT
This sequence comes from Sequoiadendron giganteum, assembly GCA_007115665.2. Lineage (NCBI taxonomy): Eukaryota > Viridiplantae > Streptophyta > Pinopsida > Cupressales > Cupressaceae > Sequoiadendron > Sequoiadendron giganteum. Next base: position 813,124,635 of record CM021101.1, on the reverse strand, counting down.
TATCAAACAATTACGGCTTTGTGTTTTGCAAATGCATTGTTTTAGATTGTGGATTTCTAGAGTGCATTTATGCTTCAGGATGATAGTTGTGGTTCTCTTTTTTGTAAATGTAGTTTAGGCAAAGAGTTGTGATTTTCCAATTATCATTTGTAGTGCATAATATCAGTTGCGGCTTTGTTCTTGATAGCTCTGGTTCACAAAATGTTGTTTTTGATAGTTTGATGGTTTTAACCTTGTTTTTGAATGGATTTCGCCTATTTTTGATGAAGTTTGATTGGAAAACACATAATACAATATCAAGCACTTGTTTTGGTCATGTTTTGAATGTGAAAATGTTTGATCTCAAAATAAAACACACATAGACAACAATGCACAAGCCCTATTGTTGGAAAGGAAACCACTAGTTGATATCCCCGCTTGGATTTCTCCTACCACTTGAACAAGGCAGAAAACTAGAGACTTGGTGGCACTGGCCCCCATCCATGACACTCACTTCTTAGGCTCACCAAGTCTCATTCCCCCAAGGAGGAATTCATGTCTCTACACATGCTCATTGAATATGTGGAGTGCCTTCAGAGGTCCAACCTCTTGTGATCAACAAGCATGTAAAAGGCTTTTTGGCAACTAATCACAATTGGTTCTTAGTAAGGGCATCTGTTCAAAGTGGCCATACATGCAGAAAGATCATCTTAAGAATATGGTGAGTCAAATGGCCTCCTATTCCTTTCCATAAAGAAGGATTTTCATGTATCTCATGAGGCTACTAAGGGTGGCACTTGTCAGTATGACACATCCACACCCATTGCTAACTGACTTTTGTCAAGAAGCACATTTATTATACAACAGCTTGAAAGAGCCTAGCCTTAGATATGCTACCACTAGGGTCATTCCCACCTTTTGAAGTGGGGTGGCATGCCCTCTAATAAAAGGTAAACAATATCAAGTATTCTTATTTATGATCATCCCAAATCACACGAAATGTGAGGAGAGAGCATACTTAGTGTCTTTTCCTGACACTCACATGGTTTTATTTTCAAGCCCAAAATCTAAATGTGTGGTGTGATTGCACAAATGCCAAAGAGGTACTTTTGATCAATTAAGATCACTGAATGACATGAGAGGAGAGAATACACACTCTATGATAGTTGAAAATTTCCAAACATGAAAGACACTTGTTGATTTTACCCTTTTCTTATGATTTGAAGACACTTGCAAATTTTAAACCAATGATATTATATGCATGTTCATTTTAATTATCATTAGTGAAATATATAGATTGTTGTTCTTTTTAAATACTTATGAGTTAAATATGCAAGTTCATTTTAATCTTATGATCTTGATGCAAGTTGTTGTTGGAAAACAAACAAAATAAAATGCTTAAATGTAAATTAATTAAGAGCTCAATTTTTTGTCTATTTCTAAAACAATAATTTTTTGGGAAACCTTAACTCCAAAGCTGCATGCTGTAAACAGAAATTTAGCAACCAAAAACCCTACTCTACTTGAAAATCCCAAAAGGAAAACTGAAAGTTTTATACCAGACTACTAGTTGTGTCATTCGATTTTGCAAATGTGTCGTTGCATTGTGTCACACTAGAGAAGTTGCATCATGATTTTGAATTCAAATTTTATCGATCACAAATGTGTCATTTACTCTCATAGATGCATCATTGTTTTCAATTTGATTACCCCCCAAACAAATGCGTCATTTTTGTTGCAAGTATGAATGAGTATGGTGGTGTTGTCATTAATGTTTTCACTAAGTCAACATAGTATAGGTTATTTCAATGAAATGAAAAAAGTTATTGAATGTGGTGGATGTATATTTGAGATACTATAGATATGTTATGATTATATGGAGCTATCTTTATGGTGTTGCAGGTGTGCTGATATTATGAGTCACCAAATTCTTTTGAGAAAATTAATAAATAGTGAAGATAAAATTGTCTTTGTGTTTAGAATGTGCTCTGGTATGTGCTTTTCATTTCTTCTATATTTATTCTATGCTTGTGCAGATTTTTAGGCTTGTTTAAGGGAATCCTTGGGTGATATATCCTAGATTATAGCTTTTGGTTTGATGAAGAGTGAAATTTGAGTTCATCAGTTTGTGAACTGGTCTGGTAGAGTTGTTTATCTATGGACTAGGAGAAAGGTATATTCTCTACAGTCCTCTACTAGTTTGTTTCAGGTCTTTTGGATCTAGAATAAGGATTATAATGGTGTTATCTATGTTCTATCAAAGGTGTTCATGGTTTGGTTGTCTGAAATACTAGTTTCAGAGTTACTATGTGTGTTTGTATAGTTTGAATGGACTGATGGAGATTTTTATGTTAATGAAGGTTGTTGCAGTAGCCACAAATGAATTTGAAAGCATAGAAGATGTGTTCCATTGTATGGTGAAGCATGTTATATGGTCTACATTTTATCTTCTTGTTATGGATGCATGTAATTCAAAGTTAATTGGTGTTTTCATTAGGTTTGGCCAACCTAGTGTTTACACATCATGAAAAGGATAAGTATCAATTGAGGAAGAATGTGATTAGATACAACTGATTCACCCCCTCTCAGTTGTCTTATTTATTTCAACAATTGGTATAACAACTTTGGTTCCTCAAAGAATATTTTAACCACTTGAGGTAGATCCGATGGTGCACAAATTGACAATCCTTATGTTTGATGGATCTAACTATAGTTTCTAGAAAGTGCACATGAGAGGTTACCTAATCTCTCTTGGATGCAAGACTTGGAAAGATGTTGAGACAAAATATTTTGAGCCAACAATTGGTCCTTGTGAAAAATAAAGGTATGCAATCTATAGTGCTTTATCTAAGACTGGGTTAACAAAAGTTATTTCATTAGGCACTGCTTATGAAGTTTGGGAAAAGTTGAAAGATATCTATGAAGGAAATGATAGAGTTAAATTATCAAAGAAGTTAAAAACTAAGAATAGATATGATAAATTGAAAATGGAAGAAGGTGAGGACACTACAAGCTACTTTCAGAGGTTTGGCATTGCTGTAAATGAAGTCAAAAAATAAGGAGGTACTCTAACAGAAGAAGATGTAATGGAGAAGATTATGATGACCCTATCAGAGAGCTATAGTAACAAGGTCTCAACCATTAAGGAATTTTATGATCCAAGGGAATTCACTAAAGAAAAAATATTTTGCACCTTGATTGTATTTGAAATGAGGAAATTTGGAAAAGAAAAGGAGAAATCCGAAATAAACTTCAAACCCACAAATTTAGAAGATGATCCAAATAGTGAAGGTTTAGAGGAGTTGGAAGAAAATGTTACTTGGAAACTGAAGAAAGGTACCAACAAATACAAAGGTATGTTACCTTTTAAATATTTCAGTTATGGAAATATTGGTTAGTATGCTTCAAGATATCCAGATAGAGAAATACACAATAAGAGAAAAGACAATAAAGAAAAAAAAGTTCAAGAAATTGTATTAATTTTAGAGAAGATGCTGGAATTTCTAATGATGAATTTGATATTGAGGGTGATAAATATGAATGCATGTTTCTAGCCTTAGATAATAAATCAGTGTATACTAACCATGGAATATGTTCAAGGGAATGTGGTCCAAAAAACAAGAAGGAAGAGATGGAAGGTACTCTAGTTTTTTCCTTTCATGCTAGGCAAGACGAAGACTATTGGGTAATTGATAGTGGCTGCTCAAATCATATGACTGGAGACAAATGTAAGTTCACTAAACTTGAAAAGTATAATGGAGGATTAGTCATGCTTGGAGATGATTATAGTGCAAATATTATTGGAAAAGGAACAATTATTTTTGATGGAAAACACAATACTGATGATGCCTATTATGTTAAGGGCTTAAGGCATAATATCTTGAGTGTTGGAAAAATGTATAGCAAAGGATTTAAGCTTGTGTTTGAGGATAATACTTGTGAGATCAGAAAAAGGGTCCAAAATTATGGTAGCTATAGGAAGAAGAACATATGGAAACATTTATCAGCTTAAAAGTGTTGGTGGTTAGTGTTTTCTCTCAAGTTAATGAAAGTTGGCCATGTTACTAGAGGATGGGACATGTAAAATTTGACAACCTAATCAAGATTAGTTCAAGAGAAGCTATAAGGGATCTACCAAAAATCACAAAGCCTACCTATGTTGTTTGTAGAAGTTGTCAATTGGGAAAACAAACAAGGTGAAACTTTAACGAAAAAGAACAATCAACTATCGAAATGTTGGAATTGATTCATATAGACGTCTATGGTCCTACAATAACAAGAAGTCTTATTGGTGACAAGTACTTTATGCTTTTCATCAATGATTTTTCTATAATGACATGGGTTACTTTTCTTAGGTAGAAATCTCAAGATCCAGATAGATTCAAGGTATTCAAGGCTATGGTAGAGATGAAGTGAATCTGAAAATAAAATGTTTAAGATTTGAAAAAGGTAGAGAATCCACCTCCAATGAGTTTAATATGTTTTCTGAAGAGCATGGCATAAAGAGGCATATTTCTGCTCCTAGAACTCCTCAGCAAAATGGAGTTGTTGAGACAAAGAACCAGACAGTTCAATAAGCTTCAAGGAATACAATGAATGAGGAAAATGTTACTGAGGTATACTGGAGAGAAGCAATTCACACCAATATCTATATTCTTAATAGATTTCAAATTAAAACCAATAGCTCAAAGACTCCTTATGAATTGTGGTATGGAAAAATTCCTATTGTTAAGTACTTTAAGTTGTTTGGAAGAAAATGTTATATTAAAAGAGATGATGAGAATCTAGGAAAGTTTGATGCAAGATGCGATGAAGGTATTTTTCTTGGATATGCAACCAAAGCAAAGCATATAGATGCTATGATAAAATATTGAGAAAGATTGTTGAAAGTGCAAATATAAAAGTTGATGAAAATATGCAAAATATAGTTTAAATAAGTGAAAATGAACTAGATGAACTTGTTTACGGACAAAAGAAAGAGAAGAATAAGGAAGAAGAAGAATATATTGAAGAAGAAGAGGCCCCAAAACCTACTCCTAAGACTCTAGAATATGTACATAAAAATATCTAGAAGAAAAAATAATTGGGGATGAAGGTAAAGGTGTAACGACAAGAAGAAAAGTGGTAGTAGCTAAGGTAAATTTGTGTCTCCTTTCCAAGATACAACCTAAAAGATTGTGTGAAGCATGAAAATATGAAAATTGGGTTAGAGCCATGAAAGAGGAATTACAATAGATAAAGAAATTTATCAAACATGGGAATTGGTTCTTAGACCACTAAACAAGAATATAATTCGTAAAAAATGGGTATTCAAGAATAAGTTGAATGAGAATGGTGAAGTAGTAAGAAAAAAAAAAGACTTGCATGCAAAGGTTATTCACAAGTTGAAGGAATAGACTTTGAGGAGACATTTTCCCCGGTGGCAAGAATGGAGGCTATTAAGATGTTTTTGGCATTTTCTACTCACAAAGACTTCAAGGTATACCAGATGGATGTTAAGTCTGCATTCCCGAATGGAGGGCTAGAAGAAGAAGTTTACATGGAACAACCAAAGGGATTTCAGTTATCATATCAAATAGACATGGTATGTATGTTGAAAAAAGGCACTATATGGACATAAATGGGCTCCCAAAGCATGGTATGCAAGGTTGGATAGGTATTTGACTTAGCAAAGGTTCAACAAAGACTCTGCAGATAGTAATTTTTATTTCAAGATTGAAGGAAACCAAATTTTGATAGTAGTAGTGTATGTTGATGATATTAGCTTTGGAGGAAATGAGGGTATCTGGAAGAAACTTGTAGAGGATATTTAAAAAGAGTTTGAAATGTCTATGATTGGTGAGTTGAATTTATTCCTTGGACTTCAAGTGAATCAAACTGATAAGGGGATATTCATTTCACAATCAAATTATTTTAAAGAATTAATGAAGAAGTTTGGAATGGATGAGTCCAATACAGTTTGTGCCCCTATGGTGACTAAATGCAAAGTAAGTAAGGATGATGGATCTCCTAAAGTTGATCAATGTATAGATCTTGTTATCATGGAATCTAGTAGCAGTCGATCCATAGATAAACCCCCTATGGAACTTTTTCGTTTCATAAGTTCATGATGTTCAAGCACACATAACAAGGTGAATTTCAATCCACCTTGAAGTGTGTTCCAAAATCTCAAATAGTTTGTTTAAGTGTCCTTCCTCATCTATCTTTCAAAGATCTTTGAAATGAGCATCTTCGTCAGCCTCCAACTTTTGGGATTTGTAAAAATTGGTGAAAATGTAGGAGCGCTGATTTTGAGCGCTCCCACATGTTGAGGCTATAAATTCTTCTAAATCGTAAAGTGCACAAGCACTAAAAATCAATGCTTGTGATTTTTTGTCAAAGTCAATTGTTGGTGCACAAGCACTAATTTTTAGTGCTTGTGCACTTTTTCTCTATACTTAGTCAAAATAATGCATGGGTAGTGATTTTGATCTCTAGTGCATTTTTCCCAGTTTTGCCACTTAAAGTGCCATAATTAATGCACAAACTCATGTTGCATTTATGAAATTGTAAGTCACTTAAAATTGTTTATGGGTTAAATTAAACTCATTGCAATCCACCTTTCTTTCATTCCTTCACTCCTCTGCATGCTAGGAACCCTCTAACCTGTTGAAAACTCACATTTTGAAGAATCTCTCTCAAGCTCGAGCTAGGGTTTTGCATGTTTTGTAGGTATGTCACCTTTCTATTTTCCACGTTTTCTTCTTTCCATTCATTTCTAGGAGGCTTTGTAAGTTTATTTTTGATCTTATCTATAAGTGTTTGTTTTTAAATTGGATTTCTTTGTGCATCATTTTCAAAAACCCAATCATTCTATGTCAATCTATGGATTTTCTTTGTCTCCTCACTCATTTCTTTCTTCTCTCATGCCCTAGGTTTTTAAAGAGGAAGAATATCTTTCTCATTTAAATTTTTCCTTTGCCCTTTGTGTGTGTCTTTTGTTCTTCAAATATATCATTCGAAAGTGGTGAAATATTCCATCCATGTATTCAAAAATGATAAGGTTGAATCATTTTTAAAAGACTCACTCATGCCCAAGTAGTGAAATTCACCACCATCACACCAAGTTCTCTCTCTCCAAATGTTGAAGAGTTGTTCTTGAACGCTATTATACCTAATTTTTTTCACCAACTCCAAGTGAAGTGTAAGAGTGGTAAAAATTGTCGCTCCTAGAAAGATTCCAATCACCAAAATTGTAAGAGTGCTTAAAAAACCTACCTGTACACTTCAATTTTTTCTCTAAGTGTGAGACCAAGTGTCAGGGTGCTGATTTTCAGTGCCTTGACACATTTTGCAAAAATACATGAAGAACATGTAAGGGCACTGATTTTCAGTGTCTTGACACATTTTTCAGCACCCTTACATATGAAATTATCTCTCTAAGAGTAGGAGCACTAATATTTAGTGCTCCTACATATTTGACAATTTTTACCTTAAACATTTCCAAACCGCCATGTTTTCACTCTAGACCATGTTTCTTTGCTTTCGCACTATTTTTCGTGCCTAGTTTCTCTTTTAACACTTTCTCAACATCACTTTCTCACCTCATGCTTCATAATGCTAATTTGTTTGCTAATGCCTATTGATTCACCATCCTTGCAGTTTCTTTCCATATATCGTCAAGTGATCCTCAAGGTGACATCTCTAATCCAATTTCTTCTAGATGACAACCAAGAAGCCTCCATCATCTTCTAAAAAAGAGCACAAGATGAAATACAAGTATCAAGGTGTTTTCCCACCTACAACGGTGATCTCCAAGGTAGACGAAATAAAGGACATCAAGGTTGGTCATCAGGAACTTGAAAACTTTGTGAAAAGGACTAAGAAAAAGCCTCTTGAAGACTCCCTGAGAGCCATTATATACAAAAATATACATCTAGTGTCCACATTCTCAACTTATGCACACAATACAAAGTTAATCCTCCAAGTTTCATCCTATTACATGAGGGGAAGCATAATTTTGATAGAATCCTCTAGATAGGTGATAATGAGACTTGATCCCAAATTATTTGATATTGTTTTCAGAGTTCCACACATAGAAACAATACATAGAGATATTTATTCAACAAGAACATGAAGTCTATGAATCAGATCCCAATAAGGCTAAGAACTTGATAAATAGTTAGTGGTTGAAAGAACCTAGGCATACTATCTCAAGATGGTCGAAAGGGCTTCCATGAAGTGACTTCAAAGAGGATGCTAGGGACATGATCACTCTCCTAAGCAGGATCACAGGCTTATCCAAATCGTCTCATTTTCATGACTGGAATTATGGATACATTTGGATCATACGGAGAAAGAAGGATCATATTGACTAGGGAACTCAAATAAATAATGAGATCCATGATCAACTGATCAATGTACCAACCAATTTGAAGTTCTATATGACTTATTATTTGGTTTATGTTGCAGTCATGATGAGACAATTCCCAGGACTTTCTACTAAAGGGAACTAACACTTTGTACTAGTGTACAAGTATTTCTATAAATTGGAGTTGAAGGAGAGTCTTCACCATTTCAAAAGGCTCACATATGCCTTCTTTGCACCTCTTCTATATAGTTTTGATCCAAATCTCAAAAATAAGGGAGTGTTAGACAAGGCCTATAAAGTGGTGAGCAAGGTTTGGTGCATATTCCTACAATTTCCAACTTTCACTTACATGAGGGTAGGATGCTACACTGGGTTCCCTTACATGCTACCCAGATATCCCTCAAAAAAGTGGGTACTCATGGAGTTATGTAGAAAACTAATTTCAATTCACAAAGAATGAATGAGGATTCACAAACCGAGATTCAAGTTTCCACTAATGATTGGTAGATATACCATCAATGATGTACAAAATGCCAAATTAGTCTATGCAAAAATGTAGATCATGACAATAAGGACCTATAAATCTAAATTTAACTTTGATTTTTCAAATATGAATAGGAAGTTGAAAAAGGATCACTACCATAAGTACCACTATGAAGACATCTAGGATAATTATAGAGATGAAGAGGCTATACACAAAATGGATTATTGGAAGTTAATTATACAAAAAATCAAGGATCTTGGTGTTGCTAACCTACCAAAGGGTTTCACAGACCCTGGTGATATCTTGAATGCTTCCTATGATGAAAATGATATTTCTAAGAAACCCTTGCCTATAGTATAGTGGTCTAAGAAGCAATGTGTCTCCATCAAAGAGAGGCTTGCTCCCATATTGGATAACACTACAGATTGGTTACACAAATATGGTTTCTAGATGAAATCCGTCAAGATAGTGTCAAAAGGAGAAATACATAGAGAAGAAGTCAACCAATAATGTGAAATATGCATGAAAGACAAGCAGGTGGCTATTCCCTCTTCTTCCCAAAGAGGCCCTAGAATAAATTTCACCATTGAAAAGAAGGATATGTAGGCGGTTCAAGAAGAAGAAGCCATGAAATCTGAAACATCTCACTCAAAAGGAAAAAGGATTGCTTCAGAAGAGATAGATTCCAAAGAAGAAGAAAATTCAAGCAAAAAAATTGTTGAAGAAGAAGATTCTCAAGAAGAAGACTCTGATGAGGAAGAAGATTCCCCAAGTGAACAAGAGTCTAAAGATCAAGAAGGTGATCAAGAAGGTGAACAAGACTTTGAAGAATAAGAAGGTGATAAGTAGGAACTTGGGTGGGACAAAGAACAAAATCTATCTCCACACGAGAATTTTGTTGAAGACTTTCCTCAAATGTCATCACCTGTAACTTCAAATTTTCCTCGCACATCTCCTAATCCAAATACTCCTCCACAACCTTTTCCTACATCACTTCTTCCCAAATCTACCATACATGTAGTGGATGTCTCCATTCCTCCTACAACATCAACCGTACTTGATACTCCTCTATCATTTTCAAATACACAAATGGTTGAAATTTCACCAAGTCGTCCATCATCCATTCCAAGCTTGTCATCTCCCTCCTATGACATCACTTATGAGGCTGAATTCAATAGGTTCATGAATGAATCCTTGCATGGTAAAATTCTTGTGCAATCTAGTAGTGTAGTCATGACAAACACTACTCCAATTATCACCCTACCATTCATTTCTATAGAAGTAGATGTGACAAAAGAGTTGGAAGTCATCCAAGAAATTCATACTTCCTCTCTTCCCCCTTGGTTGGTATCTCAAGTATTGAAGAGGAAAAATAAAATGATCTCTCCAGAGGATCTCAATCTTGAAGGGATAGCCCCTCCAAAAGAAAAGGGAAAGGAAAAGGAAAAGTTACATCCCAGACTCCATGTTGATAAATCTGGTAAAATTTTTGTAGAGATTGGCATACCACCTCAAGAGGAAGGAGATGTAAATCTAGAGGATTACACTATAACAAGAGTCTAGCTTGGAAAGGTTGTGAATGAAAGTACAAAGTTAGATGCACAAGTAATCTTGGATGTATTGGCTAGAAGGCTTGACAAAATGGAGAAATCCTAAGACATGTACAAACAAAAGGCCGAATGATATGCATTTGTTTTGAGGAGACTTGAAAAATATTCAAGAAATATCCAAGCCATGGCTATTGAAAACCTTGAAGAACTAGTAGTGTAGAAGGTAGAAAATAATTTCGCCAAAGTTAAATAATTGTATGATTTCATTGATGAATTGATACAAGATGGTTCACAGGTAATAGTTGTTGCAGATGAGAAGGCCACACAAACAACCAAGGTCAAATCAAAGCTTGATAAGGAGGAAATTGTTCTTACTCAAGAGAAAAAAGAGATGGAAAAGTGCCTATCATTTTGGTCACAAATGAAGTAGGCAAAGCTCAGTGAATTGGTGCAAGTTGGGGTGATTCCTAACAATGAAAAATATGTAAAGGTAAGATAATCACTCAAGCACTGCATCAATGTGATCAAATATCTTATCAAACATATTCACCATGTTCAATAATATGTCAAATGAAAATGTGCTATCTTGGAGAAGGGAATCAAGGAGTTTCCAGGAAAGCTTCTTGAAGAAAAATAGATTTTCCTCTCAGCCAGTGAACTTTCCAAGATCTACAAGAAGTCATCATGCAACAAGGGGAGGATGCCAGCTTTTCCAAAGACTCAATGTATGTCATTTTTGATACACAACTGACCATTGATAATCTCAAAATGCATCTTCACAAGTGAAATAAAATCCATTCATCTCCTAGAAGGTAGATCAAAAGAGTTCACACCCTTGTAGATTACACACTCGGCCTAGGTTTTGCGTTCATATAGGAGACCAAGAATAAGTAGGAAGACTTTCGTGCCCAAAGCAAGGAACCATGAAGACTATTGATCTTGAGTGTTGAACTTTCTGATGCTTCCCTTTATGCATTTTATTAATAGTTTTTGACATATTAAATGTCTTTTTAGAAAATGTAATTACACTAGAAATCTAAGATGTAGTTTCACAAATATGGATTAAATTTTGACTTAGTCAAAGTTAGGTGAGATTTTCCTAAATTAGCTCACCGAACTTTCCTAATTTTACTAAACTAATTTCCTATATTTATTCTTCCCTCACTTCTATAAATAAGAGGGATTTCTATTTTAATATTTACCTTTAGTATTTTACAACGAAGTACTTCCCTTTTTGAATCAGATTTGTGAAACTTTTTATTCAAGCTTACGAATGAAAATTTGATCAATAAAGAAGAGAATTGCATACCATAATTTTTGTTGGAATCATTAATCTTGTTAATTGATTATATTGGTGGTGACTAGTAGATGAGATCTGAAGGGATTCAAAAAAATTGTTACATTCTTTATTTGAATTTACGTTTATGCTTGGTTAACTATTGTTGAATGATTTACAAGACTTTGTGCTTGTAATAGTTCACGTTGTTTGTGGAATTTTTGTATCTATAATACTTTGTGATTCTAATACAAAAATAATACATCTCTCACAGATCCATCAGTGAAAAAGATACGGAACGATTTTGTGCCTTTGTGAGCTTTCCTTTCCCATTTTATTGTTATTATTATCATACCTGGTATCTCTATGATTCTCTTTGACAAGATAGTCTTATTGGAATTATTGCTTATTTTTAGTTTAAAGTTATTTTTAATTAGAACTATCAACTGTGAAGCATTGTAAAATATCTTCTCTAAAAAAAGAGAGAAGCGTGAATGTGACACACCCCCACTATCTCATAGTTATATTGTAAATTTTATGAATATTTAGCTAGTTTTACATAGATTCTGTAAGAAGTAAGAAGGGTGCCTCCTCTTTCTGAGAGGAGATATTATATCTCACACAACTATGGTTAAAATCTAAGTTGTGTAATCTATTGAAAAGGTGATTACATAATTTTCACCTAACAGATCTATGATTGGTGGAATTTTATATCTTACTACTACTAGACCTGATATCATGCATGCAATATGTTTGGTTTCCATATTTCAAGAAGAACCCAAAGAAACACATGTTACAGCTATGAAAAGGGTATTCAAGTATCTAAAAGGGACTCTGAATTATGGTTTGTGTTATCCTAAGGATACAAATTTTACCTTAAGTGCATACATTGATGTCGATTGGGTTGGTTGTGTAGATGATTGGAAGAGTAAAAGTGGTGGTGCATTATTTCTTGGATGCAGGTTGGTTTCATGGCTAAGAAAGGAACATGATTCAGTCTCTTTATCCACTGTAGAGGCTGAGTACATAGCAACAACATCTTGTTGCACAAAATTACTATGGATGAAGCAAACGTTGAAGGATACAGGAGTAATGTCTGATGAGCCTATACCTATCTTCTATGCTAATACAAGTGCAATAAATATTTTAAAGAATCTAGTAATCCATTCAAGGAAAAAGTATATATCTATCAGATATCATTTCTTAAGAGAGAAGGTATTGGAGAATGAGGTCAGACTTGCATATGTTCCTACAAAGGATTAGTTTGCTGATATATTTACTAAGGCTCTTCCTAAGGATACTTTTGAGTATCTCTAGGAGAAGTCGGGGGTTACTGCCCTACCTTATTTGAACTAGGTGCACATAGAGGTGCATCAATCTAGAGGATCTACAAATTCAACATTTATCTGGACTAATGACTGGGGTCTACTCCTCGGGGAGAGTAAGAAGCATCATTTTTGTTGTGTGATATGTGTGTTTTCACGGGTGCACTCCTAAGGGGGAGTGATCCAAATTACATATGGTTGAAGAATTATGTAAAAAAAAAATTCCATTGATGTCAAAGGGGGAGAGAGAGTCACGTGAAAAATAATAGTGAAAGAAAAAGGAATGTTGTATATGTTGTCTTTGATGTTTTTTCACATCATGTGTTGCCATCAATGAAAAAGGGGGAGTTTTTTCAAGTATAAATGAGTATGGTGGTGTTTTCATTAATGATGTCATTGATGTCAACATAATATAGTTTGTTGTAGTGAAATGAAACAAGTCATTTCAGGTGGTGCATGTATATTTGATATACTATAGATATGTTGTTAGTACATAGAGCTATCTTTATGGTGTTGCAAGTGTGCTTATGTGACGAGTCACCAATTTCTTTTGAGAAAATAATAAATAACAAAGACATAATTATGTGTGTGTTCAAAATGTGCTCTGGTATGTGCTCCACATTTATTTGGTGTTGATTATATGATTTTGTGGACTTTTAGTGTTGTTTAAGGACATCCTTGGGTGATATATCCTAGATTATAGCTTCTAGTTTGATGAAGAGTGAAAGTTGAGTTCATCGGTTTGTGAACTAGTCTACTAGAGTTGTTTGTATGTGGACTAGGATAAATTTACCTGCTTCGTAGTCCTCCACTGGTTTATTTTAGGTCTTGTAGATTTGGAAGAAGGCTTGTAATGGTGTTATCTATGTTCTATCAAAGGTGTTCATGGTTTCGTGCTCTAAAAGACTAGTTTCAAAGTTACTATGTGTGTTTGTACAGTATGGATGGAATGATGGAAAGTGTTCTTTGTATGAAGGTTGTTACAGTAGCTGTGGATGAATCTGAAGTCTAAGATGTGTTATAGTGTATGGTGAAGCATTTTTTGTGGTTTGCATGTTATCTTCTTGTTATGGATACGTGTACTTCAAAGTTCATTATTGTTTTCATTAGGTTTGTCTAACCTGGTGTTTACACGTCATTCAAAGGATAAGTATCAATTAAGGAATCATTTGATTGATCCAAGATGTTGTTTTGATGCAGGAGCACCCAGTGGTGTAAGGGCAATCCTACATCACCCAAAAATATATTTACTTTCATTTAGATTTTTGTAGATGTTTTTACATTTCTGGATACCCTTTTCGTCGAAGAAAAATTCCCAACTTTTAGAACTGCTTTTCTGCTTTTTATGCTCGACTGCTATTTTTAGCAGGTATGATTTTGAAGGCGTGAGGAGACAGAAATTTAAGGGAAGCTTCAGGACAGAATAATAAACACTTTGGTAAAAGAATCAGGCGAAGATCATTCTCGGTTCAAAAGTTATTCAAGTTTCAGTTTCTGCTTTTTGCCCTACAAAATCTTCGGAGCTAATTTTGAGGGACTTAAAGGCTCCGGATGGGCCCGAAAATTGGCAAAAAACAAAAGTGGTTAGCCTTTAGGCCCCACTTTTTGGCACTTCATTTTCGTAAGACCTTTCTGAAAAGGTATTATCATTGAAGATTCGACGGTTAGATCTTGAGTTAGGGCTTCCGGAAGTTTGTGCATAATTAAAATGTTGTTTTTGGCTCCAAACGGAGAATTGGGCTATTTATGAGGTAGTTTTTGATTTTTGTGGGTAGTTTTTGGGGAAAGAAGATCGCATGTTGTGAATAGGGGAATTTCTGTAATTTCTTTTCTATAATTTGCATGTATTGTAGAACTCGAGGATTGGAGATCCTCTACATGTAAGAATTTCATACATTGAAAATAATAAGATTTGTTAGTTTTTCTGTGTGATTTTATGTGTCTCGGGTTGCACCCTCATCAAGTGGTATCAGAGTGGGTTTTCTTGAGTGTGTGGACAGATCACTGATCGTGAGGCAGTTCACACCAGGACTGTGGTTGTGGGTTCAAGATATTCAAGATGCCTCCAAGATTGGCGCGTGGTAGGCGAGGTGGTGCCGGAGGTGCCAAAAATGCTGGTGAAAGAGATCCATTAGTGGCCGAGTGTTTCAGAGCCCTCTAGAGACAAATTAATGCATTACAAAGAGAGCTAAGAAGAGGGGTAAACCCGAGAAGGGGAGAAGAAAGTGAGGATGAAGAAGAGGTAGAAGATTCAGATGTAGAAGAGGAAGAAGAAGCTATTGATCAAGATCAAATGCAGCTGATAAGGGCCATTTCGAAGATCGGAAAAAGACCTAGAGTAGAAGTTCCCAGTTTTTCTGGTAGTCTGAACCCGAAAGAGTTGATTGATTGGATCAACGAGTTGGAAGAGTATTTCGAATATGAAGAAGTAGAGGACCCAGATCAGGTTAAGTTTGCAAAAATGAAGCTAAAGGGCCACGCCAGTATCTGGTGGAAAGAGGTCTAGCTAGAAAGAAATAAGAGAGAAAAGGGAATGATCACCAGATGGGATTGCATGGTGGAGAAACTGAAGAAGCAGTTCATGCCAATGGACTATGAGTTAGATCTATTGAATAAATTGCAAGGGTTGAAGCAACAAAGTAGATCTATGAAAGAATACACAGAAGATTTTCACAAGATGATCATCAGAACAGGACATGCAGAGGCCAACAAGGAGAAGGTAGCCCGTTATCTTAATGGGTTACGACCGAGCATTCAAGAGGAGTTAAGCCTAGTCAGAATGGCCACCATTGAGGATGCTTACCAATTTTTGCTGAGAGTTGAAGAGATGTTGAACAAAAGATTTGACAGTAAGCAAAAAGGACGAGGAGGTCAAAGCGGAAGGGGTAGCAGAAGATCTTTTGGAAGCTGAAATGAGGATGAGAAGAAAAATGAAGATGTGGGAACTAGTCGAAGCCAGAGGAATGATAACTTATACCGCCCACGTGATCAAAATGGTGGTGATCAAAGAGGTAGAGGACGAGGAAGATTTGGGAAAGGACCCGGAAGGGGTGGTTTTAGAGGAACTTTTTTTGGATGTGGTGAAGAAGGAAATCGAGCCTATGAATATCCACAATACCAAGGAAGGACAGACAAAAGGCCAGAAGGTCGTGCAAGGGTTGCATATGTAGATGAGGAGGCTCAATCTGAGCATTCAAATGATGTTGAAAGGGGAGAAGCCCTAGTGGTTAGAAGAGCCCTGGTGACTGAAGAGAAGGAGCCAGAACAAAGGAAGAATCTATTTCGCACAAGGTGCAAGTGTGAAGGAAAATATTGTGATGTCATTATTGATGGTGGGAGCACTGATAATATAGTGTCAGAAGAAATGGTTACAAAGTTGAAGCTGAAGAGGGAAAGGAATCCACATCCATATTGGATTGCTTGGTTGCAGAAAGACCACAAATTTCTAGTCAATGAGCAGTGCCTGGTGAAGTTCAAGATCGGAAGCTATCGTGATGAGGTACTCTATGATATCATCCCCATGGATGCATGTCACATGTTGCTGGGGAGGTCGTGGCAGTTTGACAGGCGAGTTGTACATGATGGCCATGCGAACACTTATTCCCTGATGAAGGATGGAGTCTGCCATAAGTTAAAACCCCTAAAGAAGGCCGAAGAAAAGGTATGCAGTAGTGCTAGAATTTGTTATGTTGATGGAAGGAAATTTTTAGAAGGCATGAAGCATGAGTCTGTGTGTTATGCACTGATTCCTAAAATGGATAAGGAGGGTAGTGAGAAGGTTCCAGTAGAAGTTTATAGGTTATTGAATGAGTTTTAGGATATTGTTTCTGATAATGTAACTGAGGGTTTACCACCAATGAGGAAGACTAGTCATCAGATTGACTTGATCCTAGGAGCCAGTTTGCCGAATAAGGCAGCTCATAGAATGACTCCTACAGAAAATGAGGAGTTAAATAGATAAGTTGAGGAGTTGTTGAGAAAGGGTTTGATTTGAGAGAGTCTGAGTCCATGTGTAGTACCTGCAGTACTAGCACCAAAGAAGGATGGGGAGTGGAGGATGTGTACAGACTCTCGGGCCATAAACAAGATAACAATCAAGTATAGATTTCCCCTACCAAGAATGGATGATCTGATGGACTGTTTGAGTGGAGCTCAATACTTCACTAAGATTGATCTAAAGAGTGGATATCACCAGATCCGGATTCGAGAGGGAGATGAATGGAAGACCGCCTTCAAGACCAAAGAGGGCCTGCACGAGTGGTTAGTCATGCCTTTTGGGCTAACCAATGCACCGAGCACATTCATGCGGCTCATGAACGAGGTGTTCAAAGATTTCCTAGGAAGCTTTGTTATTGTGAATTTAGACGATATTTTGATATTCAGTAAGTCACTAGATGAGCATATAATGCATATTGGTAGAGTCTTTGAGAAGTTAAGAGAAGAGAAATTTCTGATTAATCTGAAGAAGTGTAGTTTTGTGAAGAAGGAGTTAGTGTACTTGGGGTTTGTTGTCTCGACAGAAGGTCTCAAGATGGACCCAGAGAAGGTGAAGGCTATTCTGGAATGGCCTACCCCAAGAACTGCTACTAAGGTGAGATCTTTCCATGGTTTGGCCAGTTTTTACAAAAAATTTATTAGAAACTTCAATAATATTTGTGCACCCCTAACTGAAACAATGAGAGGGGATAGAAAAGAGTTCAAGTGGAGCACTAGAGCAGCAAGGAGTTTTGATCTATTGAAGCAAAAGGTGGCAGAACAACCTATTTTGGCTCTCCCAGATTTCAATAAGGTGTTTCAGGTAGATTGTGATGCCAGTGGTTGTGCCATTCGAGCAGTGTTAAGCCAGGAAGGTAAGCCCATTGCCTATTTCAGTAAAAAGTTAAATGATGCAAAGAGAAAGTACTCTGTATATGATCAGGAATTTTATGCAATAGTTCAAGCATTAAAGAAATGGAGGCATTATTTGTTGCCGAAGGAATTTGTTATGTATACTGATCATCAAGCATTGTAGTACCTGAGTAGTCAGGGAAAATTAAATCAGAGGCATATGAAATGGGTAGAATTTTTGCAAAGTTATACATTTTTTTTAAAACATAGGAGTGGGAAGTCAAATAGGGTTGCAGATGCCTTAAGTAGGAGGCATACATTGTTGATAGAAATGCAGATTGAGGTGGTTGGGTTTAGTGAACTCAAGACATTATACCCAAATGATCCTGATTTTGCAGAGGCTTGGAAAGTTTGCAAGGAACCTGTGATAGTTGACAGGACAAAGTGGCTGGATTTCCTAATTCAAGAAGGCATGTTGTTTAAGGGAAGTCAATTGTGTATTCTGAGGAGTTCCATGAGGGAGAATCTGATAAAAGAGAAACACAGTGGAGGAATGGCGGAACATTTTGGTCGAGATAAGACCATTTCCATTATCAGTGAGCGTTATTATTGGCCTCAGTTGTCACAAGATGTGAAGAAGTTTGTGCAGAATTGCAAGGTATGTCAAATGGCTAAAGGAGTGAGTCAGAATACAGGGTTGTATCAGCCCTTACCTGTACCAGAGAGGCCGTGGGAGGATATAAGTATGGACTTTGTTCTTGGTTTTCCAAGGACATAGAGAGGGAATGATTCAGTATTTGTGGTGGTTGACAGGTTTTTGAAGATGGCACATTCATCTCATGCCAGAAGACCCATGATGCAGTCCACATTGCTGACTTGTTCTTCAGAGAGGTGGTGAGGCTACATGGTTTGCCAAAGAGTATAGTCACAGATCGTGACACAAAATTTGTTGGATACTTTTGGAGGACCTTGTCGAAGAAGTTGAAAACAGAGTTGAAGTTTAGTTCTACACACCATCCCCAGACCGATGGGTAGACTAAAGTTGTGAACAGGAGTTTGGGTAACCTACTTAGATGCTTGGTAGGAGATAAGCCAAAGGGATGGGATTTGATCTTACCCTAGGCAGAATTCGCTTACAACAATTCTGTCAATAGAAGCACTAGTAGATCACCATTTCAGATTGTGTATGGAAGTAGTCCTAGGACTGCTCTAGAATTGAGAAAGATGGACCAAGAGAAGAAGACAAGTGCTGAAGCTGAAGACTTTGCAGAACACATCAAGAATATGCATGAGAAGGTAAAAGAACACATTAACAAGATGAATATGCAGTATAAGGATAAGGCAGATCAAAAGAGGAGGTATAAGGAGTTTCAGATTGGTGATGAAGTGATGGTCCACTTGAGGAAAGAAAGGTTTCCAGTAGGAACCTATAACAAACTGAAGATGAAGAAGTTCAATCCTTGTAAAATTTTGAAGAGGCATGATTCAGAGAACGCATATGAGGTAGAGTTACCGGATGGATTTAACATTTCCCCTATGTTCAACATTGCAGATTTGATAGAATATCGTGAGAGTGGCATAGAGGAAGTACTAGCAATGGAACAGTGTGGTATTCCAGCACCTACTTCAGAAAATGAGGAGATTAAAGAAATCTTGGATAGCCGTGTGGGAAGGAGTACCAGAAACAAGCAGTATGAAGAATATTTGGTGAAGTGGAGAGGAAGGCCTATGGAAGATTCATCCTGATTGTCTAAGGCAGAGGTTGACCGTTTGGGTTTTCCTCAACCACCTGAGAAGTGATAGGGTCACTTTTCAAATTACCCTGGGTGTCTGATGCAGGAGCACCTAGTGGTGTAAGGGCAATGCTACATCACCCAAAAATATATTTACTTTCATTTAGATTTTTGTAGATGTTTTTGCATTTCTGGATACCCTTTTCATCGAAAAAAAATTCCCAACTTTCAGAACTACTTTTCTGCTTTTTCTACTCGACTGCTATTTTTAGCATGTATGATTTTGAAAGTATGAGGGGATAAAAATTTAAGGGAAGCTTTAGGACAGAATAATAAACACTTTGGTGAAAGAATCGAGTGAAGATCATTCTCGATTCAAAAGTTATTCAAGTTTCAGTTTTTGCTTTTTGCCCTACCAAATCTTCGGAGCTAATTTTGAGGGACTTAAAGGCTCTAGATGGGCCCGAAAATTGGCAAAAAACAAAAGTGGTTAGCCTTTAGGCCCCACTTTTTGGCACCTCATTTTCACAAGACCTTTCCGAAAAGGTATTATCATTGAAGATCGGATGGTTAGATCTTGAGTTAGGGCTTCCGGAAGTTTGTGCATAATTAGAATGTTGTTTTTGGCTCCAAACGGAGAATTGGGCTATTTATAGGGTAGTTTCTAATTTTTGTGGGTAGTTTTTGGGGAAAGAAGATCACATGTTGCGAATAGGGGAATTTATGTAATTTCTTTTCTGTAATTTGCATGTATTGCAGAACTCGAGGATTGGAGATCCTCTGCATGTAAGAATTTCATACTTTGAAAATAATAAGATTTGTTAGTTTTTCTGTGTGATTTTCTATGTCTCGGGTTGCACCCTCATCATGTTTTGGGTATTTTTTAGTTGTTGGTTTAGTTCACTCTCATTCTCATCCACCACGGGAATGTTGATTTTCTGACCTAATTTGAATTTGTAAAATTAAGAGTGTGTAGCTAACCTTGGAGAAAGTTTATATGATTGAAGATGGTATAAATACAAGACAATATATTAAGGATTGTACACTACAATGGTGAGAAGCAAGGTAGATGTGAGAGATTATATGAAAGTGAATTGAGGCAGCGAGGAATTTAATGTGTTAGACTCTTGAAAGTAGTGAGTTCATGGTGTCTACAATTATCTGATCAAGGATGTGGATGTGTGCAAGTTGTTGTGGTGGATCTTTTGTTTCATTGACATAATGTCTCTATGTAACATTCTTCATTTTATATTTCTTTATCTGTAGGAAGTGAGCCTCCCATCTAGACAGTGATTCATATCTTGGGCAGTGATCCCTTTGGTAGTGAGCCTCTTGTAAATGGTTTGGCAATTAGTCTTATATTTCGAGTTAATCCTCACCGTGGTTTTTCCCTTATTAGATTTTCCACATAAATTTGGTGTTTCTTGTGTTTGATTTATGTTATCTACACTTCATGCTCATACTTAATAATATATTCAAGTGAATGTGAAATTGTTTAATATCTATGGTTAATGTGATTAGGTACAACCCATTCACCCCCTCTTAGTTGTCTTGTTCATTTCAACAGTTTCTTCTTTCAAATGAGTCTTTTCATGGCATTTATGTTGCTATTTTCTATATTTGTGTCATTCCATACTAAAAATATGTAAAATGAACAAAAAATTGTACGGATTCTACAAAAACATGTATTCACGTTAGTTTCACCAATGTAGGACTGGTCAAAATGAGTTATCAAAGATTAAGTGACAACCACAACACAAATCTAGGCTAAAATCCCAATCCAAATAAGAGAATAAAATCAAGAAATGAGGAATAAACTAGAATAATCCAAACAAAATACTCCCCATATTGAAGTTGCTTCACTTCTTGCATCTCTCCTATTTCTCCTTTTGCAAAATTTTCCCTCAAATTTGAAATAGAACTTGTGCAATAACTTGCAAATATAGTCAGTAGAAAGTTGGAGATAAATGGTTGTTAAGGAAAAAATGGAAGAGAAAGGATTATTTTATAGACAACCATTCAAATGGATGGACAAGATCAATCTTCTAGAAATATGCCAAGATCAATGGTGGAGGATTGATGCACCAAAAAGTGGTGGGCTAGGGACGGCTATGATGTCGACGGCTATGACAGTGATGACTATGATATAGATGGCTATGACAAAGATGGCTAAGATTAATGAGAAAGTGAAGGGATAATGGATGAATTAAAAATTGAAAAATAATTAATTCATGAGAAAGGAATATTTGGCCAAGTGAAGGATAAATAATTTATTCGAATTATTTATTTGAGAAAAATAGAAATGGGCATTTAATTAAAAAAATTTATAAAATAATTTTAATTACATGAGAGAAAATAGGAAGAACATCAAATAATTAATTTGAATCAATTATTTAATAAAATAGAGGGTTGGGGGAATAATTAAATAAATTTGCCAACTATTTAACCATAGAAGAATTAAAGGATAGGTGAATAGTTAAATAATTAACTTTAATTATTTAACTATAAACGAAAGGTGATAAATAAATAATTAGATAAATAATAATTTATTTAATTATTTGAAGAAGGGAGAGAATCAGTGACACAATTAGTTTATTTAATTGATCAAGATAGAATAAAGTTAAGAAGTGAATTAATTAAATAATTAAAAATTATTCAATTAATAGAGGAATGCGATCAAGAATAATTAAATAATTACAATTATTTAATTATCGGAGGACGGTGACCAAGAAAAATAACCCTTGTAGACTTGGGACATTTTTCAGTGTCTACAGTGGGCATCTAAAAAAATAGGAATTTTTATTTATTTTTATCTAAGCATCAGTATTAATCTGAAAAGCATTGGTCTTTGAATCAATGTAACGAGTACCTTGCTTCAAAGAGGGGAAAAATGTAGACACTTAAAATTGTCTTGAATGATATTACACACTTGAATCTAATTACTAACACCATTTTGTCCTAAATTCATCTTCTTTTTTAATTTTTAATTGAATAATCCTAGTTATTTAATTAAATTCATCACTCTCATCTATTAATCTAATTAATTTCATTAGGTTAATTCACCCCCTTTACACTAATTTTTCATCTTGTTTAATTGGATAATGCAAATTATTTAAATTAAACCCCCTTATGTCCTCTCATTTAATTGAATAATCTACATTATTTAATTAAATGTCACTTAACCCCATTTCATTAAATAAATAAATTATTTAATGATAATCCTAAATTTAGCTAATTTGCACAATTAAAACTTTGTTTTAATTATCAAATTCCTAATTTTCATCACCCTCCTAGTTGCAAGGGAATATTCCCTTGGAATATTCCTCCTTTGCACATTCCTCCAAAAGGGAACATTCCTATGGAATATTCATCCTTGTGCACTCATTCAAAATAAAAATATATTCAGCAACTTCCTAATTTGTAAGAAGTGTGTTTGTTAAGAGAAAATATGAACCATTGATTAAATTTTTTGATCCTTGTCAACTTTCAACCTTGACCATGGATTAGAATCCTCAATCCATGCCTAATAATCTCATTTATTTTCATCCCTTGATTAAGCTAATCAATCTTGACCATTGGTTTAACAATTTTACCTATAAATAGACCTCACTTCTATGAAATAGAGATAGACTTTTTATAGAAAAATTACTATAGTGAAATTTAGAGCAATCTTTAGAATTTTAGCATCATGTTTAGCTTATGTTTTATCCATCTTCATCAACTTTTATCAATATTATCCATTAAAAATCTTGTTTCCATATTGGGATTGAGAAAGGGTTGTCATTTCACATCATATGCAACATCAATCCCCCAATGGGATGACGATTGGAGTCTTAAATTATGTTTCCTTTATACATTTATAGTTTTCTTCATGTTTTGTTTAATGGTTGCTTGGTTTGAAGCTTTCAATAATTTTATTGGGATTATAGCTTAACTGACTTAATCTTAGAGCTTAAATTTGTTTGGATCCGGTAGATTTAGGTCATGTTATGATTATAGTCAAAGCTACAAATTTTTTAATAAGTTATTCCAAAAAAATATTAGAGGTGACATAAAAAAAATTGTGATTTTTTTATGAGAGTGGGCATGGAAAAGGAGAGAATGATGGAGCAGGAGTATGTGTGAAGTGTTCACTTCACCAACATGAACTTATAGGTAACACCATATGGACTAAAAATTTAAATTCTTAAATTTTTAATTTTTAATCCTGTTAGGAAAAAGAAGGTGTATCAATACTTACCATTATAAAATAGTGGTTTTAATATTTCCAATGTTGCATCTTCAATATTGAGTGTTGTATTTTTAGAAAAATCAAATTATGATTTTTGAGATCATCTTTTCCTTTGAAAACCTCTTAACCTAACATTTCACCAACATGAACTTGAAGGTAATTTAATTTGGAATCCAAATAAAATTAAATAATTGTGTAAAGGTCATTATTAGATTCACAACTCAATATACAACACATGTTATTTTTGGGAAATTAAAGGTACATAAATGAATTTATTATTTGAATTTCAATGTGTACATGAATTGAATTTTATATTTTATATTTTTAATTGGGTGTTTGAAATTTAAAGATATTGATTGATCAACTCTTTATAATTGTCCAATAGTTGGTGATATTAAAATTTTGCATCAATCATGGTAGTAGGGTATAGCAAGCCTCCTATAATTCAAGTGAGTGAAAAATCATGTTTTTGTGTTGACTGCATTGAGAACAATGCAAATACTCCACAATGTGAACATATTAGAGATGGGTATGTTTCACAACGGGAAATAAAATAATTAGTGCCATTGCATCTATTTGAATATAATGAAATTGTAGATGTCTATGATTCTCTATATTCAGCTAATTGCAAACATGTATTAGAATTAGTTGTTATAGGTAAGTTTTAAATTTTTAAATTTAATTTTAACTTACGATTGATGTATATTATACCTAAGTTGAGAATGGTTTACTTCATGGTGTTTACATGATATACTATCATTTTTCTTGCAGATCCTAACAATACAAAAGGTGTATATTACTATCTACTAAGATGTATGCAACCAAAATGAAAATTATCAGAATCAACGATAAATGATGACGAAAAAGATTATCCTACTAGATCAATGGTCGTTGAAGGCACATACTTTGAACAAAAAAATATAGATACAAATGGTATTATATTTATTGATTATATGCTAGGTCAAAAGGTTCTACATTATAGTCACTTAGTTATAGCAACAAGAATAAATTTTGAAAATTTACTAGGAAAACAAAGGTGGGGGTTTCCTATTGAAGATCATGAAAAGATTTTAGAGATAATAAAATATAGAGAGGATCCAAATATATGTACCAAGAACGTTAAGTTATTTTTGTACATATATATTTTCTATGACAATATATACATGTAACATTTGGACCTAAATTTGAAAATCTTTTTATTTTATTTTGAATTCAAATAATTTCATTCAATGTGGTGATCTAAACGTAAATTTTTTGTTGGATTAGATGGATATTTTTAGGCTTCATCAAATTTGTATAGGTCGATATGTCATATTCAAGTATGGATATAATTAGATAGACATTGAATGAATTAGTAGTCCATGAAGCTTTCTTTTTTGTGATCTTATTTTCCTATAAACTAGGTACAATGGTAGTAGATTTGTTTAATGAATAATTCATGAACTTAAATTATTTTATCAAATTTTATTAGATTGCACCAAAATTGGGATCAATTGAAGAAATAAATATCTAAAATTTGGGAGTGAGATTATATATTTTTTTACATCTCAAGCCTTTGTTATTAGTAGATACAATTCATCCCAATAATTTCCCACTTCTATAAACCTCACAATGGTTAGTAAAAATGTCACAAATTTCACATAGATAAGAATATCTACTTAGGATCCATCTAAGATCATATCAAGTATGGATTTAGATAGAGATAAAATTATTATGATACCATTTAAGTTTTTGTACATTTTATTCACAATGAACATGTTTACCATGATACCATATCCCTTATTTAAAATTTTTTATAGGTTGAGTGAATTTTTTTATGTGGAAAATCCACCTCTAAACTACGTTTGTCATAGGTACCTATTATTTTCCATGCCTTATAAATGATTCAATTATGAATTTACACATCAAATTATATGCTCAAGATTATTTTTATTTATTGGGTGTTCATTAATCACTTTACCAACCTTTAGGACCTAGTGGCACATCACTGATTGAATATTTTTGCAACTTTTTTCTTTGAGTTTTTCTCATAATTTTTGAATGCAATAAATGAATCTCAATAAAAAATTTAATAATATATATCTTTTAATTGAGCTAAGATTAATAAAATTAATTAACCAATAATGATTTAATAATTAATAAGCTTAGTCAAAATATTACTAATTCAACTTGAATAGAACAAATAGTCAATTAAAATCAATTAATGAATACAAAGACTAATATGTAAAAAACATATTTATTACTTTTTTATGAGATGATGCAAATTTAACAATTATTTGAATTTAGTTGAAAACCAACAACCTTTTACAAAATTAATGAGTAATGATCAAATATTCTTTATGTCAAACCTCAATAACACATAATGAACAAACAAATCATAAGAAGTGTATATTTAAAAACATCATACTACATAGGTTTGATAAGGAATATTAGTATCAAAACCTTAACATAGATTAGAGCTATGTGATATTAAATTTATCTAACATGCATGCACTCTTAAATTTAGATATATAATTTCAAATTTATTGTAATTAGAGAGATCATTAAAGAAATCATATTCAAACCATAAAGTGACAATCACAATAAGAATCATAATGTGAAACCATAATATAAAATGTGAAACCGTAATATAAAATGTATATAATTTTAACATAATAAGAACCATAATGTGAAACCATAATTTGAAATGAAGATCATGATAAGAAACATAATGTGACAAACCACAATATATGATATATAACAACTCATGTGTGTTCATGTAAAACAAGTCAAAGAGAAGGATGTCTAATACGACTATGGATACATCTCTCCCAATCCCTATCTAGATCCATGTCTTGATCCCTATCTAGATCATTGTCCTAATATTCCTCCCTACACAAGAAAGTACATAATTTAATTTAATATACATGTGTATATGTAAAGTCATCTTAAATTTTTGTACTTTCAATGTTTGAATGTATCAAGTATTTTAAATATTGTAAATATACCTCAAATGTACCATTTACAGGATCGTTAGCATGCTCAAAATCTCCAAATCTTGAAAAATTCTTGTATTGCTAGAAATTTTCAAATACATGATTTCAATGAAGAGTAGGAAATAATTTAAAATCAATTTTATTTAGTATACATGTGAATTTTTAGAATGAAAAATATATAAATTATTCAAGTACATGCATTGCATCTTGGAGTACTCTACCAATCCCCACTGATGTCACAAGAATCTATGGTCATCAGGGACGCTTGTACATGATATAGGACTAGTATCAAAGATAAGTGTGTTGTATGTGCCATGAACATCAGGTGCAGTAAGCTCAACCAAATTTTGAACATGTTATGCAGAGGTTGTAGGCTGGTCTTGAATATGTTGATACCCCTCTATATAGTCTTGTGAAGTTGCCTTACCCCAACCCAACTGTCTACCATAATGTCATCTAATATGAGTTGGTATAACATCTAAAGGGATCCCCATGCTCCTCACTAGTAAAGTGGTATGTTGATATTGCACACACATTACGCATAGCGGTGTCACTCATCTATGCCACATTTGATGGCGATGGTAGCTCTGCATGAACATATGGGTCATAACTGGTGGATGTAGCCTTAGTGGGAGGAAGTCTAATCTACAGATGTAATAAGTATCTACCAACATAATTAGATGACATTTAATCAACCTGAGTAGAAATTGTGGCAATATTGTCAAAAATCTCGGATCTAGTAGGGGCTACTATTGCATCTCTTGTTGCTCCTTTGTTTTAAACGTTTTGAAAGAACCAAAAGGTTATAACCAAATAATGAATTCTTGTTGATGGGTGGTGGAAAATTTGCACATCTATATTGAGTTATGTCAACAAACCTCCCTCTACCCTATCCAACATGCAAAGGAATAGATTGTAATCCACATCTAATTGTAAATGAAACCCAACATATAATTGTTTACAAAAATAAAGTGGTAACTCATAATTATGAGGCCATCTGTGATGGGCTACCAACCATCTAGGATATATAAATTGAGCAAAAAACTCATATGTACACCAGTAACAATATATCCTCAAATTTTATCTCATCCCATATAATGAGTGAACATGATATGCACATTATCTAGTGAAACTCTCCTAGAAATAGATGTAATTTTCTCAGTTCGAGTAATACTCTTAACAAGGGACCTATAAAACTACTCAGTGCTAATCTCATCATATGGATTGTATGATTGAATCATGTCAATCATATATTTAATCTCCTATTGAATACTAATTGGATGGATTAGGGTAGTTATGTATAGTTTGGTCCAAATATCTCAAAGAATTCTCTAATCTCCTAATGATATCATTATAAAAACTAGACCTAGCTCGAGAGTCCTCCTCATATTGAGTGGAGTGATGTGAACCCTAATCATTAGCCATATGTGTATAAATAGAGAGCCACATAAAGTTAAAACAAAAAAAAATTTACAAATTTCTTTTCAAAACTAAAACATTTTTAATATACAAATTGAACTTTAAAACCAGAAAAAATATTATATTGCACAATTTTAATTCATTTACAGGAACAATCACCATACATGCAAAAACTCAAGATTCATACACATGTGAAATTATTCAATAATATAATAAATATCACAAGATAATATTATATTTTTAAACAAAAAAATAACATGATGATTTAATATAAATAAACCTTTTAAACACGTGAAAAAATATTCTAGATTCAATGCAATGATTGATCAATGGATCTTAATATGGTCCATGCCATTATCTCTCCTAATTCTAATGTATCTTTTAATTTTTTATTCTATTTTTGTATGCTTCAAAAAATTTCCACAAATTATGAATAACGGAGCTAGATGTATGCTTGTTTTACCTAGTAATAAGTTTGGAAATGAATTTTATCTTAATGGTAATCAAAGTCTCCTAAATTTGAATGTAACATGTAGAATCAAAATGATTATTGGATACATGTGAGACTTAGAGTTCAATATATTTGACTAATTGTGGCAACGAAAAAAGTATCCCTCTACTTTTACTTGCTTGTTTGGGCCCTCCTTGTTAAATTAAGTACAATGATGCCTTGATTTAGTGTTGTAATGTGTTTCACACATTCACATTAGGTCTTGGGCCTTTGTGAGCTAGTTGAACTTGATTGTACCTTATTTTAGGTGTTGTAAAGTGTTATTCAAAACTTTCACACTAATCTAGGGTTTCTCATAATTAATTGGGCTTCTTTATGGCTTATTTGGTCTTATTTTGCATCCACAAGCCTTAATTAATGCATCTTTTCAAGGATAATCCCATCATAAACCAACATCCAATCATATTTCATGTCTTTTTAGGTTGTGTGGCCCAAATTTAGTGTTCTAGGACTCATACACCACATTGGGCATATGGGTCTCACCTAGGTTTTGGGGCCCCAATCTAGAATTTTCATGAATCTAAGACGTTTTGAAAAATGTGTCCCATAGTTAAGCCTAATGGGACTCATATGCCAATTTTGGCGTATGAGTCATGTGTGGCCCAAAATCAAATTTAATTCAAATTCTTGGTAGTATTTTATCCTCATAGATCTGATGTTGGCTTGTAGTGTTGTAATTTTGGGAAATTTGGCATAAATAAGTATAAATACAAGGTTATTTCACTCATTTTCATCGAAGACTTCCATGAGAGCATCCTTATAGAAAATTTAACTTCATAAGAGAATTCAAGTGTTTACAAGATCATTCAAGAGTATTCAAGAGTTGATTATCAAGTTTTGTGGAGCATTATTCAAGTATCAAGCATTATTCCAAAGTCATCATGCACCATGTTTTTTTTTCAGCTAACAATTGTGATGTAGGGTTTCATTATTCAAGCTAGCATTCAAGTTAAGATCTTCAAAATTAAAGAAAGATTCAAGATTTACATCCATTGGAGACACTTCATACATGTTTGTAGCACTTTTTTTCTAGGGTTTGGTGAGTTGCAACATTACATTTTGTTCATTCACCATTCCTTTATCCTATTTGATTTCATTACAAGGTTTGATTACCAAAATGGGGTTTGACCATAAACCACTTTCCACTAACAAAAAAATATTTTCCCTCTCTTTAGTGTGTGATTTGAAGATATAGGTTGAAGATATATTCAAGAGAAATTTTGGAGAAAGTTGTCAAAGTGTTTAAAGTTTTGAAAGTTGTCACCTTCCATTAGAGATAATTAAAAGACATCTACAAGTTGTAAATTGAAGATTCATACCCGAAAATCAAGTGGAAAAGACAGAGTAGAGATTGGAGAGTACATTCATGCTTTGAATTTCCAGAAAATACTAACTAGACTCAGTTTCCACTTCTAGAATATGAGTCCAAGTATAGTGAAATTTGTAATTTTTAGGAGTTCGAGACATATTTCTGCCAAATTTTTGTTCCTACCCAGAAACCCTAATCTAGGACTAGATTACCTAGACTGGCATTTGAGTCCTAGAATAAATTAATTTTACTGTTTTCAATATTTCAAGTCTTCATTCAGGCCTCTAAAGATTCCTAGGTGAACAACTCTGATTTCATAGCTTTCTATTTTTATTTACATGCTTTTCAAGGTCATATAGTGAAGTTTAGCATTGCATTAAGTTTCATAATTAGGTCTTTCATTTCATTATTATTTGTAAGACCTTTCTTGGTAGTTTTTGTTCCTGTAACACACACACCTCATTTGGACCAAAGAACCCCTCTTTCCTTCACCTTCGTTGAGTCACTTTTTCCTTTTCCTCATTTTGCATGCCCCTAATTTCAAGCTTAAAGTGGTTAGAAACACTAAAGTCATCATTCCCCAATTGACCAAATTAATTCCCCAAAATTCCCTAAGTTTTTGGCTTTTGTGGGCCATTCCATGTGAAATTCCCTTAGTCTATTGCACCAGTGTCCTTTGGGCCCTGCAAGTCTAACGTTGCGGGTTTTTCTTAGCGCGATGCCACCATCTCTTCACCATTCCAATAATGGCCAGCTCGAGACATCCGTCTATAGGGTGGGTCCCACACCCTGCTTCGCTGACACCTCTTGGCCACTAGCTAGTGGTGAGACTCGAGAGTCGTCCCGTATTGCAAGTCCCACATTGTTCTTCACCGATTCATTGGTTTCTCATTCCCTACCTACCTCATCGGCTATCGTACTTCACATTTAATGTGGATCATAAATGAACGTTTTCCTTTAAATATAAGTCTTCAAACTTGTCATTTTCACCAACATGTTTTAAATTTGAAAGAGGAGAAATGGAAAGAAATAAGCCCATGCCCACATCACTTCTTGGTGGATCGAAACTAGGTTCTTTATTAGATTTTTGTGGTATCTCTAGGTATGCTCACCCTTGAAACTTTAAAATGTGAGTATTTTCAGTAGCTAGGGTTATAAAAATAATGATAAAATCTTGACATAAACCCTTAAAACACCTAACAATTGTTGCAACAATTAGTTATGCATAAAACCCACTCATGGCACTTCGAAACTTCCTAAAAAAATTTCAAGCAATGCATAAACCTCCATTTCTTTAGTCATTCTTCATGCAGCATGAAGTCCTTGTGGCCCGCACCCTCGTCGTCATCATCGATAAAACTAAGCTTAAATGAAGATTCTTAGGACCTTCACCCACAACGGGTCCACTTTTGTAGGCTACCTCTTGCGGGTGGTCCTTTCCTTGTCATCATTAGTTAGTGCCTTAACCTTTACCACCATTTGTGTTGCGGGCCCACCAGGGTCATTTTTGTTTGTTACTTAAAATATTGCTAAGTTAGAAGTTCCTTATGGGTCATTCCTTGTAGGTCTCACAATCCGCAACGCACCATTATCCAAGTGCCATTTCCTTGTGGTGAAGCTACCTCCTTCCTTCTGCATTATGAAGTTTTCTCCCTATAGCACCATTTCGGTTCCGCCAAAACACAAAATTGCTAAGTCTAAGGAGTTTGCGAACCAATACTTGAGGATCATTATTCGCAGCCTGCCATTGCTTGGATGTTATCACTTAGCAGTGAAGCTACCCCATCCACTTGTGATGTAGGGCCAAAACCCTTTTTTCCATTTGAGCCTACTTAGCATGAAATCACTACGTCAACAAACACTAAGTAGATTCATCCATGTGGGCTAGTATTTCCAAGCCACCACTCACTCTTGGTCATTCAATAATAGAGGACATCCAAAATTCATCTAATAGACCCCATCCACACACCTAAATGATCAAAACTTAAGGAAAAATTCATGTCTTTTGAGGAGCCTACGGGTCTTGCAGTGCGGGCCTCCTTCTGCGGGACATCGTGCTATGATTGTCATTACTTAACACAAGGTCCCAAATGTCCTTTGAGTCTCCAACATCTGCATGCCCCAATTTTTTACAAGAGTAATCATCAATCAGATGACTCCAGGAGCCTTCTAGCCGATTCCCACACATGCCAAATTGCCTTTTGTTGACTCTGATTGTCAAATTCTCATTGCAAAACCTATGATGCAGGCGATTGTCTATAGGTCTCTACAACTTAGATGCCATCCTCCTCCCATTAACTACTAATGGCTTCTAGTGTAGGTAAACTCGCATCCTCTGGCCCACATTATATTTTATGATCCAAATGAGCTCAAAATGATGAATGATTATGAATTTTATGATCTTCTAACAATATATTATTGGATATAACCTATTTTATAGGATCTAACTAATGCTTTCCTGATTTCTATATGAATGTGCTTACTACATCTTTGGATGTAGAATTTATGGAACCTACTATGGGTCAATCAAGGAGGTCCACTGAGAAAGATGATAAAGGGAAGAAACCTACACATGTACCAAGAGGAAAAGAGGAGAAAGACCAGATGGAATACCAATTTCACGGGGTGGAGAGCACCTCCAAGCTCAGCTCCACCTGAGATTATGTGTCAAGTAAAAATCTTGGACATGTGGACATTGATGAGTTTAGGCAAAGGGTAATAATCCACCACATAATGGAGAATGCATGAAAGATCAAAGTGAGTGATCTCACTAAGGCAGTCAACTTCCCTCCCGCACTCATTATGCTAGAGCTAGTTATAGTTTGTAGGTGGTGCTATCATAAAAATAAGAAGATCATTGACCATGATGGTAGGGTGTTAGCAGACCTATCTGCTAAATCTATCGACAAAACATTTTGCATCCCTATATTTGATGTCATGGAGGAAATAAAGAAGGAATATGCCAAAAAAATGTGGAAAGAAAACCACATTGGATGCAAAAGGTTAATCAACTAGCATTGGTTGAAGGAGAAGAGGGGAAGTGCTTCCAAAGTGCCTCAAAAACTATTCAGAAGAAAATTTCATGAAGAATACCATGACTTGGTCACCCTAGCAAGCAAGGTAATGGGTCTACCTACCACTAATTTCTTTGAAGATTGGATGTTCTACTTCATCGAGGAAATCATCTGAGGCAAGACAAAGTTCCACTGGGAAAAAGTAATAAGTGATAATATGCATGACCAGCTCATGGTTGTAAAGAAAAATCCTAAATTCTATATGACCTCATATCTTGTGTACCTTCTAGCAAAAATATTTCCTTACAAAGGACTCTTCGTCATAGGCAACCCGAAAGAAAATAAAGGAGACCTCAAGGTATACGATCACTACCCTGAGTTATAGTACACGAACTATAAAAGAGAATACAAGAGGGTGATTGATGCCTTCATCAGGCACATCATGAGGATGCTTGGGGGACACTTTGAGAGAAGAGTGTCACACAGTAGCAAGGCCTTCATCCTTGGATTTGTGTATCTTCTTATATAGTTCCTAAAGTTTACCTATGTTAGGATGGAGGATTTTGTAGGGAAGCCCTGTCGGTTTCCTTGTTACCCCAACGATTGTTTGATCCTGCTCAAGGTCTCCTAACAGCTGCAAAATTCCCACACATTGCTCAGTGACAATCATAGGTAGGGGATTCATTATCCCCTAACCTTTGGGAAAGGGATGTACTATTGTCTTACCTCCCAATGTGTCTAAAATTTAGAAAGTGAATTGGTGGAGTATGGTGGAGCTTTTAATTTATTCCCCTTGTGAGTTTATTTTATCCTCGGCTCTAATTGGTTGGGTTTTGGGTTTTACAAATGAGACTGGGTCATGGGTGTTCTTTTCAAATGTTGACTTATTATTAATAGTGGCCAGTCATTTAAGTGAGGTCTTACCCCTTTTGGTCATGAATTTACAGACCCCTCTTTACTTGTCCTCTCGGTATTTTGCATCTTGACCGTATTGTATTTCTCCATAGTTTCGGGTTGGTTAAATGTTTTAGATTAACCTCTACAAAATATTTTTTGACCTCGAGGGTCATTTTCCCATCCACCTAGTTAGACCCCCTTTTATAAATAACTTTTTTGCATGTGCAAATTGCCTAGCCATCAGATGGAGTGATCCTCATATTGACCGTTCCTCATAGACCTTGCAAGGTTTCCTGCTAATGGTATAAAAGTGGTGTGAGACATGCAAGATGCTGCCACCTGTCACATATGATTATGGGGACCAATTTTTGTTCATTGACTGATGATGGATGATAGTGCTGACAACTATTTCTTTACCAATGCATCTGGATCGTTCCTCAATGACCTCATGCAGTTAAAACTTTAGTTTTAATAATGTTGTGAGGTATGCAATTTTTTGACACGTGGATGCCGATATTGTATGAGGGATGACCAAGGTGGGGCCCCTTACCTGCTAATGTAGTGCTCAATAGGTGATTTCCTGTTCGCTTGAAGACTAGTGAATGGACGTGGCATTTTCAAACTATTTTTACTCAATCTGAGCCATTCTCTTGGCCTACATTGTTTTTTATCAATGAATCACATTTGAAATAGGCTCGTGTTGTACTATAGCCATTTTATCTCATGCGAGTGAATAGTAATGGTCGAGTTTGACTCTTCTCTCATAGTTAAATGCTAAAAGATTAGCAAATTGCTATTTTCGTGTATATCTCCACACTAAAGAAGAATTTTCGGGTGTCAAGTGAAGCAAGCTATCTTTGTGATTTTCAAGCCTCATTTTCATTTATTTTTTGCAAGTGAAGCCTTAAGTAACATGTATACCACTTTTTTTGTTTTCAGAAGGTTTTATGGTTGCTTGAAGAACTATTATCAATTGTTTCTTGTTTCATCCCTGAAAGATTGTTCAAGTAGATTTTCTTTAAATTATTTTAAAGCTTGCCTTGATAATTTTTGAGGTTTATATAATTTTGAAGCATTTTCTGATTTAAAGCTATAGGGTGCAAGTTGTAACTGCTAGATATATATAGAAACCCTAGCTCGAGTTTCTCTATCCTATTTAAATGGTGCCCAAGGCCCAAAGCTCTGGCTCTAAGGCAATTACTTGAACCTTTTCCCAAGATATTATAGATTTATTAAAGTCTACTACTAGAAAAAGGCCTGATGGAAAAGATTTGTTCTATGGGTCGTTGCTCATGGAAGGATTAACTGGCAAGAAATGTGTTGATCGAGATGCTGAATTACCATATACTCAGTGGAAGTTGTTCTCAAATTGGTTTGGGAATATAAATTTATGTGTTCCTTTATGTAATCCATCGAGGTTGCATTTGGGCAAGCTGGTGGTTCCTAATGTCTACTTGGATGTAGATTTATTAAAGGATGTCGTTGCAAGGTATGACCCTATAACAGGAATTTTTAGAACTCATTCTGGCATAGAAATGGTAAGGATAACCAAGGAAGAAATTGAAGAAATAATTGGTCTAGATGAATGGAATCAGGATATGGTTGCCATAAATCTTGAGGCCTTCAGAGAAGAATACAGAAACACCAAGGGTTTGTTCAGAACATCTCTTTTGGTACCTCATTTGGAAACCTTAGGAAAAGGAAAGAGTAAGAAGCAAGTGGTAATTTGCAAGAATGAGCCAAAGCCTTTTCCTATAAACTATTTCTCTAGCTATTTCAAGAAGAAAGTTTGTTCCTTGTGCCAGGTTTTGGGAATCAATTTGAAGAATACTCTGCCTACTGATGTCATGTATATGGCTGTGAACATTCAACATCCAGGTTTTAACGTGGTATATGATTTTTCCACTTATTTGGTAGAGAAGATGCATGGATGTCTAGTAGCTCTAAAGGAAGGAAAGAAGTGGGTTGGTTTCAAGAGGTATTCCCTGTTGATTCACATGTTTCTATATAGGGGCTAGACAGTGTTTGAAAAGGATATGGAATTGAAGAAAAATGAGGGTAGTATTGAAATTCCTATCCAATATTGGACTAGGATCCTTGATATGCATGATCACAAGTTTGATTATGTAACATTCCAAAATTTCTTGGATCCGAATTGAAGAAAAGGTCTAGTTCTTGACCCTCCTAGGATTCCTAAAGAGATTCATGATTTCTTGAGGCTAATGGAGAGAAGGCTTGAATTTAAATTGTCACATAATTGGGGAGATATTATCCCCTACCATAATACAACAATTTTCAGAGTGTATGGAACAAATTTCAACCCGTATGTTTTTCCGAGGGATGTGCCTCTAAGAATTGGTTTACTAGAAATAATGAGACAGCTAGGGTGTGCTCAAGAAGTACATCTGCTAGTAGAATAGAAGAAAGGGTCTTTCTTCCCTCAGTATATAGCTTGTGCATATTTTTTTATGGCAAACAAAGGATGGAAGGATTTGTACACACTTCTTAGACCCTATGGATTCAAGACTATATGCCCTAGGAATCATGATACTGAGGGCTTTATCTCTCAAATGAAAGCTAAGCACCAAAATGGAAATTTTGTCCATAATTTTTACTTTCCTAAAGATGTTATCAGGAACATTTTTGATGTAGAACAAGATGAGAAAAAGGCAAAATACCTCACCTTCACCAAGATGGTGAAGAGAAAGCAAGAAAAGATACCAACTTTCAATCCAATACATGGTATTAATGGTGAATACAATAGGGCTATGTATGCCATCAATAATTATGAGAGTTTGGTAGGAATTCTAAAAGATGAATGAGTTGTGGAAGAGAGGGGAAAGTCATAAAATATTGAGGAGTACCCTGAAGTAAGGTTGGAGAAGATGCCTACTTATCAACCTCCAAAGAAGATAAAGGTTTTATCTAGAAAAAGGGGAAGCAGGGCTGGTGAAGTTGCTAAAAGTGTTGCAACATATTCTTTGGGGGAGTCAGTGCCAAATATTGTTGATCTGGATTCCCCTCCTAGAATTCTTGACCAGACATGTCCCTCATCACCAAAGAGAAAAAAAATTGAAATAACAAAGTCGATTGACTATGATGGTGATGAGGATGAAGAGATCATTGTTACCCCTGAGGAAATGCATCAAGGAACTCCATCTTTCCCACTGGATACTCCATTAAGTTCTAGGGGAGTTGCTCTTAGGTTGGGAAAAGATGAAATAAGGGGAATAACAAATAATGATGATCTAAGAATGGAGGCTTGCAGAGAGTTCATGATGGATTAATCTTTCATCCAAACTAGTGCTTTCAAGGATTTTGTGTGGAGAGCACATGTCTCATTATATGTTGAGAAAGTGGCACAAGATAGAATTTTGCAC
The DNA here is from genome assembly GCA_007115665.2 of Sequoiadendron giganteum. Lineage (NCBI taxonomy): Eukaryota > Viridiplantae > Streptophyta > Pinopsida > Cupressales > Cupressaceae > Sequoiadendron > Sequoiadendron giganteum. The sequence continues at coordinate 813,087,375 of CM021101.1, read as the reverse complement.
CCTGAGCTTCCAAAGAAGGTGATTCAATCTAAGTTCAGAGAACAGATGAAGGAAAAATTCAAAGAAATAACACCAGAGCAGGGCTGAGCTTTAGTACAAAAGAGTGGATTATTGTTACTCCCTGATGGGATATTGTGGATTTTGTGGTGTTCGATACAATAAGAAGGGCCAATAGGCCACTTCTTGCAACTGATGAAGAAGTTATGCTAGTGTTCAAGGGCTCAACTTTTAGTGAAGAGTGGGATGCTTTTGCAATCTAGTCTCTATCCACTGGATCCAAGAAACCAACTATTGCAAAACCATCTAATTTCAGTGGTCACTTAGTTATAAGAAGAGTTGTTGATACCCCAACATTGGAGGCTGCTGATATGGTTGTTAATGTTGCAAAATTCACCAGAGAAATTGTTGAGGATCTGACCAAGGATCGGGATATTCTAAGAGGCTAGTACAATGACATTATTATTGAATATATTAAGAGTCAAAAAATGGTGGTAGAGATAGAAACTAAGTTGGCCTTATCAAAACAACAAATGGAAACATTGAGGTCTCAGGGGAAAGCTAGTTCTAGCTGCACTATCTCTGACCCACCTATGGAGCAATCTCAACCCTCTTCACAAGGACAATCATTAGCTATTGTTCCATATAATATGGGACAAGTGCCTATTGCAGTTGAAAGGGCTAATAGCCCAAGAGAAGGACTCTCTAGGGAGAAATTAATTCAGAAAGTTGAGGAATATAAGGAGATGGTGCAAAAAACTCAGGACTCTATAGGAAGGAGGAATTCAGTGATTGTGGACACTATGCTGAAACATTTAAGTAGGAAGGTCCAAGTAAAATTGAATAATGTTTAGCCAAATTATGCTCTAATGTTGCAAGCACTTAGGATGTTTCCAAGAGATAGAGAGGTGGCCACCCCATTGCTGGACAGATGGAGCCCCAAGATTGAAAAATTGAAATTCATGGCAGTGGGAGAAAAAACAACATGCGGATAAGTATCCTATGGTTACTTCAACCTACCAATTTGTCAAGGGAGTTGTGGATCAGAAGTTTCAGGGGTATGTTTCCCCTATGGAGTTAAATATCAAATGATTGAAGGATAAATATGATGGAAAGGACTTAACTCCTCTGCCACATATTCTGTATAGTCAAGACAAGATAAAACCTTTGCAGATTTGGAAATATTGGATGAATTATATCATGATTGCTCAGACCCATGAGATATGCATAAATGCTGACATTGGTATGCTGGAGTGTTGGTGTAATTAAGTATTTTGTACTTTTTCATAGATCATAAATACACCTAAGTTAAGTTTACTTAGGGACCACATAGGAGTTGGAGAATTTCCACCTTTGGTGGACTTATCTTCTTATTACTTTATCACCTCCACCTTTCATGGACATATCCTGTGATTAGGTTTCCACCTTTTGTGGGTGATCCATTATTTGTGGTGGTTATCACATTATCACTTTCCACTTTATGTGGAGTGATAGTTTTTCATTGTTGTCTCATGTCATAAGATTACGACACTTGTCATAATCTTATGCACTCTTATGTTCTCACCTTGGCTATATAACCAAGGGGTCTCTACTACATTTGTACATTGATAGCATATCATATCATTGACATTGAATACAGTTTATTCTTGTCACATTATTTTCTCTCTTCTTGTGTTTTCCATTTGGTCCATAGATCTTGGCATCCATAGCCAATTCTAACATGATATTAGAGCATGTTTGATTTTAACATGGTATCAAAAAATGTTTGATTCTAACATTGTATTAGAGAGGGTTGGGTGTCATTGGAGAGTCTTTTTCTGAAGAGAGGTACTAGATTTGGAGAGGATCCATTTTTGGTTTTTTATTGCAGGTTCATATAGGAGCTTGTTGGTGCAAATTTGAGCTCACCATTGCATCCCAGAGGCTTGAGAAAGTCATATTTAGCTTTTGGTTCATTCAATTTGATCACCATTTGCATTTTTGACAAGGGTTTGTTGCAAGCCATTTTTTATTGGAGTCGTCATCATTTTTGCTTCAAAAATCCACTTTTCGCTCATTTGCAGGAAAAACGATTTCTGGGTTTTGTAGCTAGCATCTAAATTTGAACTAATATCTTTTAGATTTTGCATATCTTGCATAGGTTTGGAGAAAATCACAGTCCAAAAAGTGTCAGGCGTCATTTTTCTCCTGGATGAAGGTCAAAAAAATTATTTTTTTAATTTTCTTCTTGTTGGATCAAAAAATAATTTCTAGGTTTTGTTTCTAGCATCAAAATATTTATGGGTTTTTGTTTTCATCTACAAACATTGAGTAGATTTTGCAGAAATCAAATTAGAAATAGACGATTTTGCTAGAAAACCCATTTCTTGTAGGCTAAATTCAATTTTTTTGAAAAATTCATTACTTTTGGCCACGGTGTCCATTTTTGGCTAACGAGATATCGACGAAAAACTAGTTTCGAGCACTTCATAGTGGGGTAGGCCATTTTTTCAGATTTTATCACCTACACAAATTTGAGGTTATTTTTCATCATGGAGGCCGATGTGAACATTCATCAGTGCATGCACTATTTCCTTTTTTGTGTGTGTTAGGTTTGCATTTTGTCTTTGTTTTATGCATGTTTTGAATGTTCTCCTTTTACAATCATGGAGTATTGTAATAAATGAACTTACATAAAGTTCCATCTAGGGGGCTTCTTGCATAACAATCTAATTAGAGTGTAATTGCACTTTGATCTCATCTTTGTATTGATGACAATTTGCATGAGTTGTATCTGGATTATGTTGTTTCTTTTGGCCACATCTTGCTCATAACTTGGCACATTGTTGGTTTGCATCGGTTCACATCTCATATTGAGAGCCTATGGTTAATGATCCTGAATCACATCAGATTCACATCGGGTCACATCTCAACTTGAGGGCCATTCATTTTATGGTGAATGTTTCAGAATCTTCATGGTACTTGCTCCTATGGATCAATTTTAGTCATAGTTTGGTATTAGCATCGAGATACAGATAACTTCCAGATTCTTTGATCATATTATTCCCTCTTATGGGGGGCATCATTTAATCATCTACTATTGTTTCATGGATTATAGGGTTGTTCCAGTTTGCAAGTTTTCCAGTGTTCCTTGGCATCGGGTCTGCTGTTTCTTTTTCATGATTCCACCTTGAGTCAATCAATGACTCACATATGGTTTCAGTAGCAAACAAAAGTATCTTTCCTTGCTTGTCAGATTGAGGATTCTAGTGCTACTCCATAGTGTACTTCTAGTGTTTCTCTTGCAATAGGTTATCTCATTGAGGGGGGGTTATCTTGTCTCTCTTCTAATTCTCTCTTATGGGGGGTTCTTTTTCCTCACATGGGGTTTTTACCTTCTCATGCATCATTGAGAGAATTTCTATTTTGCATTTCATCTCTCTTTTGGGGAGGATTTTTGTCCCACTGGGTTTTATCCTTTTTTTCATTTGTGAGAGATTGCATTGCATTTGTACATGGGTACCTAACATGGCCTAGTTGTCAGGTTCCATCTTGCATTATTTTCCTTTGTTTACATTCTCCCTAAGTTGCACTTAAAGTGGAGAAACATATATATTCTGGCCTAATAGGAGAAATGCACTGGAGTATCCCTATGTCTAATTTGATATTAAAGACAAACCATTTATGGGTATTATCGGGAGGTATATATGAAGCCGTTGTAGTACCTTTTTCTTCTTCTTCACATTCTTCTTCTCATAAAGATCAAGATCAAGTGGGGGGTGTTGGTGTAATTAAATATTTTGTACCTTGTCATAGGTCATAATTACACCTTAGTTAAGTTTACTTAGGGACCACATAGGAGTTGTTGGAGAATTTCCACCTTTGGTGGACTTATCTTCTTAATACTTTATCACCACCTTTCATGGACATATCATGTGATTAGGTTTCCACCTTTTGTGGGTGATCCACTATTTGTGGTGGTTATCACATTATCACCTTCCACTTTAGGTGGAGTAATAGTTTTTCATTGTTGTCTCATGTCATAAGATTATGACACTTGTCATAATCTTATGCACTCCTATGTTATCACCTTGTCTATATAACCAAGGGATTTCTACAACATTTGTACACTGATAGCATATCATATCCTTGACATTGAATATAGTTTATTCTTGTCACATTATTTACTCTCTTCTTGTGTTTTCCATTTGGTCCATAGATCTTGGCATCCATAGCCAATTCTAACATGGTATCAAAGCATGTTTGATTCTAACATGGAGAATACATTGGAGAAACTGTCATTTGTCATCAATTTCTTAGAAATATTTGATAAGAAGGCCACATTAGTAATGGTGAAGTATGTGCCCTATTGAGATAAGATTGATCAAGTTATGACTTTTAATTGGCCATCTGAGGATGATCTTGAATTATGGAAAAAGATGTTTACAGATGAATTTGAAATATGATTACTATGTGTGGAAAATGCAACTTGGTCATGTATACAAGTCTAGCCTTAGAGGTTATATTTGAAAATATGCATTCTCCTTTCAAATTCAAGTACAAGGTACTGAGGTGGAGTAAAGTGTTGCAATGGTTAAAGATGCCTTCTATGACAAGAACAAGTGGCTCTTTGGAGGGAAATTTATTTTCTTCCATAACATATAATGATGATTCTTTTCTTATTCTTTCCACTCGCATAATGAATTTGTAAATGAATTAGTAATTAGAGGTCTAATTACAAATGGACATGTGTACTCTCCGACCTAAAGCTTGTTGGCTCCCTTGTTTTATAAGAGAGAATTCTAGGTTGTGAGAGAGGTCTATTGAAATATCTGAGATATGAGAAATAGGATTCGAGTGATAAAGAGAGTATCAATGTAAGTTCATGTTTCAGAAGGTTTTGAGTCAAATAAGAGAACTTGGTCAATTATGGGGTTCTTAAGAATGTTTGTGTTCTCTCCTGTTGTGATACTTTGCATGGATTATAAGAGAAATATTGATCCAAGATGATTTTCATTGATCTTCATTTGTTCTTTATCGTGAAATACATTTAACGATAACTCTGGTTCAAAGGATCGGTTAAATGATTAGTTAATCAGTAAGTTCATGCATGCTTATCATAGGATTCATAAAGAAGTAATAGATTTAGATATAGATATGTGGATTATAATGTGATTCATATAGATCATAGATGCTTAAGATGAAATTTTCCTTGTCATTTAGTTTTCTCTTTTGACTTTGCGCTTTGGGATATGGCACTGGAATTCTGATCATGTTTTGTGTTATGGCTTAATGATATTTTTGTTCAAAAATTTCCTATCAATCTACTTTAGTTGTGTGTGTGATTCGTTGTTAACTGGACCCGACCCTTTTTAAGGAATATCCAATTTCTTAAAGGATTTCATCTTTTTAACATAAATGGGGAATCTATCTATTGCTTATCCATGTGCAAATGAATTGTTTATTGTTGTATGTTAAGAGCACATTTTAGGGAATACCATCCTAGATCTTACAGATTCTGAAGTGTAGGAGAATTAAATTATCGCTATTCTCCTCAAGTTGGCCATACGTTTCCTAGAATTTTATTATTGAACATGGAAATTTCATAGAAGATTTTGGGAAATACGTTTGGGTTGTAGTAAAAAATGCCAACAGAATGGTGACTCTACTGGGGAACTATCAAATGAAAAGTCTCTAGTATAGATCACATTTAGTCAGATTCATTTGTTATGATATACTTGGTTTAAATTGTGTGCCTAATTTGTCATATTTAGTGCATGTGTCTAGTTTTCCTATGTTCTTTGTCAGTGTGTCAGGTAATGTTCAAAATCTTTTCCAAAGTCACAAGTGCAAAAGCGAAGTGCAATCACTTCATAATTCCCAACATTCTAGGTGGTGACTCTGATATCTCAAACACAAATATTCATAAAAATTACAAACAACAACGTGCAAAGGAGAGTCCTTGTAAACCGAAGACCATGAAGAAGACTAGAAAATATGCAAAAAAGAACTGGGAGCGAATGCTAGAGCTAGAACTGGGACAGGACAATAAATGGGTAAAATTAAATGATACTCCAAGTAAGTTTGTTTCATCTCCTATTTTTTCTTCTCCTACTTTAAATATCGAGATGAATAATGCTTTTATTAGTGGATATTGCTCAAAATCTATTATGTCTAGAATGGATCATGGTAGTTTTCCTTTTGAAATGGCTCGAGAAGTTGAAGTTGATATGTCTAAAGAGGAGGAGCAATGGGGTTTTTGGGAACAAGATAAAAAATTCCTAGAAGCCACAACACCTGATACTCTATCCATTTATACTAGACAAAATTTCAAACCACGAGGGACCTCTTTCAATGAGGAAGTTCTTTTTCTTCAACATGAAGATCAGGCAAAACAACCTTACTATACTCCTTCAAGTGAGGTAGGAGATATCCTTGAAAATGAAACGGATATAGATAGGGATATGAAAACCTTAATTGAAGAATAAAATAGGTTGCAAGAGGCAGAAGACAATAGGGAAAAAGTAAGAAAAGAGAATCTAGAAAGATTCTGGGTTAAGCAGTTCAAAAGAAATGCTCAGAAAAAGAAAGTTGAAAAGATGAGGGAAGAAGCAGCTAAGAGAAAAACCTTTGAGGAATGGGTGGCTAAGGCAACTACTGAGAGGGCTCATGAAGTGCCTAAATAAATAGTCTCTATGGGAACCTCTACCACTCCCACATATACCCCTTCTATATCAGCTACCAAAATTCCAGATCCATTTGCTAGATCCACGAAGACAACCTTTGTAGACCATGGGAAAGCACATGTTGATCAACCTCATAAACATTCCCATGTTTTTTTCAATTATAAAATCCATCTTAATACTAGTGATGAAAAAAATAATGTTGTACCCCAGAATACCAAAGACAACAATCAACACTCTCCTAATGATGAAACTCCCAAGGTAACAAAAATGGTAATTTTTGAAAACACAATTTTTTCTGAATTACCAAAGTATACTTCAATAGATATGTTCCAAGTACTTTCTCAAGTTAGGTTTACTATTCCTTTCTTAGAAATGATGCAAATAGACAAAAATATTGCACTTATTAACAGTATTCCTACAAGTAGAAAGAGTAAAGTAGTTTATGACCAGATAAATTTAAAAGAGGATCAAGACAAGAAAAAAATTGTGGAAGAAAATATCACAAAAAGTCCTCATATATACCTAGAAACTACTATTAATTCTAATCCCAACCATGTCAATCCTTTTTTCTTAAGCCTGATTATTGATGGGAAAATGTTGAGAAATCATATGATTGACTTAGGAGATTCTAACAATGTGATGCCCCTGAAAATAATGCATGCAATGGGTATAAAAGTAGACACTACATATGGTAAATGTTATGCAATGGATTCTCACGAAGTGATTGTCATAGGTATTATAAATAATGTTCCATATAGATTGGAAACATTTCCTGAGAAAGAGCTACACATGAGTGTTATAGTGGTGGATATCCCACCTACTTATGGCATGTTATTATCTAGGCCTTGGATTGCTTCAATGGGTGGGAGCATATAGTGTGATTTGTCTTTTGCTACATTTTCTATTGAACAAAAAGATGTTAAAATAGATAGGGAAAAGAGGGCCCCTCACATGATTGAAAATGTGGAAGAACCACTAGATCTTGTTAGAATTAACTTTGTGGAAATTGATCTAGAAAACTTTCATGTTGAGGAAGATAAAATGGAAGAAGAGATCCAATGATCACCTATTGATAAAGAAGTACAGAAGATATCATCAGAAGGTGACTTATGGATAATGCATTTTGATGGAGCTTGTTCTAGAGATGGCTTAGGAGCAAGAATTTTCTTCACTTCCCCACAAGGTAAAACAATCAAATATTCCTTCTTGTTGCATTTTTCTTGTACTAACAATGTTGTTCAGTATGAGGCTCTCATACTCAATCTGAAGATAGCTTCAAAGCATGGTATTAAAGTGTTAAAATTGTTGGGAGATTTTGAGTTAGTTGTTTCCCGGATTAGATATTGCTTTGCAGCTAAAGATAAAAGACTTAGGAAATACAAAAATGCAGTATGGGATACTATTGAAGGATTTAATGCTTTTGGTATTGAGTGGGTTGAAATAGGACAAAATGCTAAGGCTGACTTGTTAGCAAACATAGGTGTCAAAATTGATGATGTCACCTTTGTTGGCATCTCACAAATAGAAGTACAAACTAGGCCTACAATACCTAATAACATCTACAACTGGAAAGTTTTTGATGATGACATACACATTTTGAAATTCTTGCATTGTGTGGATCAGAATGAGAGCCGGGAAATTGATTTTGGCTCATTTGTAACTGAAATTGATGGGAAGGAAACCCTGTTTGAGAATGAGGTGATTCAACTCAAAATAAATACCATCCCTCAGGGCTTAGTTGCACTTGAAAGGGTTTTTTATGGTTCAGATATGTCAAATAATAAGCAAGAACCCACTCATAAGGAGGACCTAGAAGAAATAAACTTAGGAACATAATGTGCTCCTAAGAAGGTTTATGTTGGAAGGAAAATGAAGCCACATGTTAGAAGCATGTTTATTACTCTACTTAGAAAATATAGACATGTTTTTGCTTGGTCATATGAAGACCTTAAAGCATATAGGGAGGATCTTTTCCAACATGAAATCCCATTGAAACCTAACATGAAGCCTTTTAGGTAGAAAAAAAGACCGATTAACCCTACCTTGCAACCCAAAATGCAGGAAGAACTTACTAAACTAAGGGAGGTAGGAATCATCAAACCAATTAGGCACTCATCTTGGGTCTCTAACTTGGTGCCTGTTAGAAAGAAAAATGAGGACATCAGGTTGTGTGTTGACTTTTGAAAACTGCATGTTGCTTCTTTAAAGAATAATTACCCACTGCCTAATATGGAGGCTATGTTACAAAAGGTCACAGGATGTGAACTGCTATCCATGATGGATGGATTTTCTGGTTATAACCAAGTAATGGTCAAATATTCTGAGCAATTCAAGACTGCTTTCACCACACCATGGGGGACATATGCTTATGTAAGAATTCCATTTGGACTAATAAATGATGGAGCAACTTTTCAAAGTGCTATGGATCTAGCCTTTTCTGATTTTGTTGATTTGTTCCTTGAAATTTACCAAGATGATATCACTACGTGAGGAGGACTATTGTTCTCATTTAGAGAAAAAAATTATTAGAGCTTTAGAATATGGGATATCTCTCAATCCTAGGAAGTGTGCCTTCAGGGTAATAGAAGGAAAAATGCTAGGGAATATTGTTTCAAAGGATGAGGCTTAGATTGATCTTGAAAGAGTGGTTGCTATTGATAGAATTACACAGCCAAGAAATGTAAAGGGCATCCAATATTTCTTTGGACAAATAAATTTTCTAAGGAGGTTTGTCACAAATTTTGTTGAGACTATCCGCCCAATATCAAAGATGTTGAAAAGGGGAGAAAAGATAGTATGGACAAGAGAGCCATCCAAAGCATTCCAGGATATCAAAGATGCAATCAAGCATGCCCTTGTTCTCAAGTCACATGATTATTCAAAACCATTAGAGTTGTTTACTTTTTCCTCTTTTCATACTATAGCCGGACTGTTATTGTAGAAAAATAATGTTGGTTTTGAACAACCGATTGCATTCTTTAGTAAATCATTGCAAGTTGTAGAATTGAAATATGATATATCAAAAAAGCAAGCATATGCCTTGGTAAAGGTAGTTAAGAATTTCAAGCCCTACCTAATGGGAGAAATTGTTGTTGCATATGTGCCAACGGCTGCAGTTAAAGATATTTTCACCTAGTAAGAGACTTTAGGAAGGAGATGTAGATGGATAAATAGAATCCAAGAGTTTAATATTGACATACAAATCACTAAGATTGTAAGGGGTCAAGTTTTAGCCAAATTAATGGCTGAAGAAAATCTAGAGGCAAATAAGATAAACCAGATAGAGCAAAAGAACATTGCACCTATATGTGATATGCAAACTTGTGGCTAGTATAGGAGGATTGTTGAGTATTTACAAATGATGTAGTGTCTTGAAGGTATGCCCCTTACTAAGAAAAGAACCCTTAAATTACAAGCAATTAGATATGTCATTATTGATGGTGAGCTCTAGTGGAGGAACCCTAAAGGTATTATACTTAGATGTGTGGATGGAGACCAAGTCGAGGATCTACTGATAGAAATGCATAAAAAATCCTATGGAGGCCATTACATGGATAAGAAAATGGCTCATAATATTTTAAGAGAAGAATACTGGTGGCCTAATGTATTCAAGGATGCTCACAGGTATGTCAAAAGATGTGATGCATGTCAGAATTTTTCCAGTAAGTTTAAATTTTCTGCTAATCTGCCTTTGAGACTTGTGTCTATTTCAGCTCCTTTCTAGCAATGGGGTATTGACCTCATAGGGGAGATCTCTAAAAAATATAGTGGAGGACATGCATGGATACTAGTGGCAACTGATTACTTTACTAAATGGATTGAAGAGATCTCAACCATAAGGGCTAAAAGTAAAGTTGTTATTGATTCTTTGACTGATAATATCTTAAGCCGATTCGGGGTACTGAAAGAATTGTTTTAGACAATACAATGTGTTTCAGGTCAGAGGAATTTGTTAATTTCTATAATAAATATGGTATAATTATTTCATATTCTTCCCCTTATCATCCCCAAGGAAATGGATAGGAAGAGTCTAGTAATAAGAGTCTGATGAAGATCATCAAACATATGATTGAGAAGAAGAAAAAGGCTTGGGATTCAAAATTAAAACTAGCACTGTGGGTTGATAGGATAATTGTTAAGAGGACAATTGGTCATTCACCTTTTAACCTAGTCTATGGAATGGAGGCATGTATCCCAAAAAACAACCTGTTGAAGATGTACAAATTTGTCTAGGAATATGATGATGATGTCTGTGATGAGATGCAACACAGAATGGATGAATTGAATCAACTAGATATAACTAGAAGAGAGGCTCATAAGAGAAATTAAAGACTATAGATTCAAGTGAAGCACCTCTATGACAGAAGGGCAGTTGAGAGAAAATTTGATATTGGAGCAATGGTGTTTTTCTAGAATACAAGATCAGAAGATAAGGGCAAGCATGGAAAGTTTGATCCCCTCTGGCTAGGCCAATATATAATTATGGATACACATGGAGAAGATTCATATTTCTTATAGTCATTTGCAAGTGAAGTTCTTGAACTGCCAGTACATGGACAATTCTTTAAATACTATTTCTCTTGAAGTAGATCTTTTCTCCATGTACGTTGTACAGTCTTTTAAGTAGTGTATATAGGTGTGTTTGTTTTGATTTTTTGTTTTTTCTCCTTGTCTTGTTCGAACAAGTCCCTAGTTTTGGTTCTCTTTGTATCTACTTTGTGTAACCATAGATTCTAGAATCTTGTTATGCCCATGGGGCCATAAATCCCTAGTCAGAGCCACTGGTGGAGATTTTAATTTCTTCCCCTTGTGAATTTATTTTATCAACTCTAATTGGTTGGGTTTTGGGTTTTACAAAGGAATATGGGTCATGGATGTTATTTTCGAACGTTGACTTATTATTAACGATGGTTGGTCAATTAAGTGAGGTCTTACCTCCTTTTGATCATGACTTTACTGACCCCTCTTTACATGTCCTCTCAGTCTTTAGCATCCTAACCATATTGTATTTTTCCATAGTGTTGGGTTGGTTAAATGTTTTAGATTAACCTCTAAAAAATATTTTTCAACCTTGAGGGTCATTTCCCCATCCACCTATTCAGTCCCCCTTTTATAAATAACTTTTTTGCATGTGCAAATTGTGTAGCCATCAGATGGAGTGATCCTCATCTTTATTGTTCCTCACAGACCTCACAAAGTTTCCTATTGACATTATAAAAGTTGTGAGAGCTATGTGTGATGTTGCCACCTATCGCATATGATGGAGGGGACAAATTTTTGTTTGCTGACCAATGATGGATGTTGGCGCTAACAACTGTTTTTTTACCGATGCATCTGGGTCATTTTTTGGTGACCTCGCACAATTAAAAATTTACTTTTAATAATGTTGCAAGGTATGAAATTTTTTGACGTGTGGACGCCAATGTTGTATGATGGATGACCAAGGTGGGGCCCATTCTATGCTAATGTGGTGCTCGATAGGTGATTTCTTGTCTACCTAAAGATTGGTGAATGAACGTGGAATTTTCAAACTGTTTTGACTCAATCTGAGTTATTCTGCTGGCTTAAATTGTTTTTGATCAATGCCTCACATTTGAAATAGGTTGGGGTTGTACTATAGCCATTTTATCTCGCATGAGTGAATAGTAATGGTCGAGTTTGACTTTGCTTTCATTAATTAAATGCTAAAAAATTAGCAAATTGTTATTTTTGTGTATATCTCCATGCTAAAGAAGAATTGCCTGGTGTCAAGCAAAGCAAGTTGTATTTGTGATTTTCAAGCCTCACTATCATTAATGCTCTACAAGTGAAGCCGTAAATAACACATATACCATTTTGTGTGTTTTCAGAAAGTTTTATGGTTGCTTGAAGAACTATTATCAATTGTTTCTTGTTTCATCCTTGAAAGATTGTTCGAGTAGATTTTATTTAAAGTATTTTAAATCTTGCCTTGATAATTGTTGAGTTTTATAGAATTTTGAAGCATTTTCTTATTTAAACCTATAGGGTGCAAGTTATAACTATTAGATATATATGAAAACCCTAGCTCAAGTTTCTCTATCGTGTATAAATGGTGCCCAAGGTCTGAAGCTCTGGCTCTAAGGCCACTACAAAACCATTTTCCCAGGATATTATAGATTTATTAAAGCCTTAGACTAGAAAAAGGCCTAAGGGAAAATCTTTTTTCTATGGGTTGTTGCTCTTGGAAGGATTAATTGACAAGCAATGTACAGGTCGGGATGCTGAATTACCATATACTGGATGGAAGGTGTTCTCAATCTGGTCTGGGAATAGAAATTTATGTGTTCCTTTATGTAACCCATGGAGGCTCGATTTGGGCAAGCTAGTGGTTCCTAATATCTACTTGGATGTAGATTTATTAAAGGATGTTACTGCAAGGTATGACCCTATAACCAGAGTTGTTAGAACTCATTTTGGCATAGAAATGGTAAGAATATCTAGGGAAGAAATTGTAGAAATATTTGGTCGACATGAATGGAATTGGGATATGGTTGCCATAAATCTCGAGGCCTTCAGAGAAAAATATAGAAACACCAAGGGTTTGTTTAGAACATCTCTTTTGGTACCTCATTTGGAAACCTTGAGAAAATGAAAGAGTAAGAAGTAGGTGATAATTGGCAAGAATGAGCCAGAGCCTTTTCCTATAAACTATTTCTCTAGCTATTTCAAGAAGACAGTTTATTCCTTGTGCTAGGTTATAGGAATCAGTTTGAAGAATACTCTGCCTATCGATGTCATGTACATGGCTATGAACATTCAAAATCCAAATTTTCACGTGGTATATGATTTTTCCATTTATTTGGTAGAGAATATGCATGGATGTCTATTAGCTCTAAAGGAAGGAAAGAAGTGGTTTGGTTTCAAGTTGTATTCCCTGTTGATTCACATGTTTCTATATAGGGGCTAGGTAGTGATTTTGAAAAGGATATGGAACTGAAGGAAAATGAGGGTAGTATTGAAATGTCTATCCAATATTGGACTAGGATCTTTGATATGCATGATCACAAGTTTGATTATGTAACATTCCAAAATGTCTTTGGATCCAAATTGAAGAAGGCTCTAGTTCTTGACCCTCCTAGGATTCCTAAAGAGATTCATGATTTCTTAAGGCCAATGGAGAGAAGGTCTAAATTTAAATTGACACATATTTGGGGAGATATTATCCCTTACCATAATACAAAAATTTTTAGAGTGTATGACACAAATTTCAACCGTTATGTTTTGTCGAGGGATGTGTCTCTAAGAATTGATTTTCTAGAAATTATGAGATAGTTGGGGTGTGCTCAAGAAGTACATCTACCAACAAAACAAAACAAAGGGTCTTTCTTCACTAAGTATACAAATTTTGCAAATTTTGTTATGTAAAATGGAGGATGGAAGGATTTGTACACACTTCTTAGACCTTATGGATTCAAGACTGTATGCCCTAGGAATCATGATCCTCAAGGTTTTATCTCTCAAATGAAAGCTAAGCATCGGATTGGAACTTTTGTCCATAATTTTTACTTTCCTAAAGATATTATCAACATTTTTGATGTAGAGGAACAAGATGAGAAAAAAAGAAAAATACCTCTCCTTCACCAAGATGGTGCAGAGAAAGAAAGAAAAGATACCAACTTTCAATCCTATACCCTGTATTAATGGTGAATACAATAGGGCTATATATGCCATTGATAATTTTGAGAGTTTGGTGGGAATTTTGAAATATGAATGGGTTTTGGAAGAGAGGGGAAAGTCACAAAATATCGAGGAGTACCCTGAAGTAAGGTTGGAGGAGAGGCCTAATTATCAGCCTCCAAATAAGATAAAGGTTTTCTCTAGGAAAAGGGGAAGCAAGGAAGTTGAAGTTTCCAAAAGTGTTGCACCATCTTCTTCATGGCAGTCAACACAAAATATTGTAGATTTGGATTACCCTCCTAGAAATGTTGACCAAACATGTCCTGCATCACCAAAGAGACAAAAAATTGAAAGAACAAAGTTTGTTGGCTATGATGGTGATGAGGATGAAGAGATCATTGTTACCCCTGAAAAAATGCATCAAGGAACTCCATCTTTCCCACTGGATACTCCAATTTTTGGGGCAGTTGCTCTTAGGTTGGGAAAATATGAAATAAGGGGAATAAAAAATAATGATGATCTAAGAATGGAGGCCTACAAAGAGCTCATGATGGATGAACCTTTTATCCAAACCAGTGATTTTAAAGTTTTTGTGTGGAGAGCACATGTCTCATTATATGTTGTGAAAGTGGAACAAGAAAGAAGTATGCACCCTAAGCTTCCAGAGAAGGTGATTCAATCTAAGGTCAGAGAATAGATGAAGGAAAAATTCAAAGAAATAACACCAGACCAGGGTTGAGCATTAGTACAGAAGATTGGAGTATTGTTACTCCCTGAATGGGATATTGTCGATGTTGTGGTGTTTGATACAATAAGAAGGGCCAATAGGCCACTTCTTGCAACTAATGAAGAAGTTATGCTAGTGCTCAAGGGGTCATCTTTTAGTGAAGAGTGGAATGCTTTTGCAATCTGGTCTCTGTCCACTAGATCCAAGAAACCAAATGTTGTAGAACCATCTGATTTAAATGGTCACTTAATTATAATAAGAGTTGTTGATACCCCAATATTGGAGGATGTTGATATGGTTGTTAATGTTGCAAAATTCACCAGAGCAACTATTGAGGATCTGACCAAGGATCGAGATACTCTTAGAGGCTAGTGCAATGACATTAGTATTGAAAATAATAAGAGTGAACAAAAGGTGGTAGAGCTAAAAATTTATTTGGCCTTATTAAAGAAAAAATGGAAATATTGAGGCCTCAGGGGTAGGCTAGTTCTATCCACACTATCTTTGACCCACCTGTGGAGAAATCTCAACCCTCTCCTTAGCTATTGTTCCATATGACATGGGACAAGTGTCTATTACAGTTGAAAGGTTTGGGAGAAGGAATCTCTAGAGAGAAATTAATTCAGCCAGTTGAGGAATATAAGGAGATGGTGTAACAAATTCGGGAATCTGTAGGAAGGAGAAATTCAGTGATTGTGGACACTGTGCTAAAAAATTTAAGTAGGAAGGTCCAAGGAAAACTGAATAGTGCTCATAAAAATTATGCTCTAATTTTGCAAGAACTTATGATGTTTCCAAGAGATATAGAGGTGGCCACCCCATTGCTAGACAAAGGGATCCCTAGGATTGAAAAATTGAAATTCATGGCAGTGGGAGCAAAACTACATGGGGATAAGTATCCTATGGTTATTTCAACCTATCAATTTTTTAAGGGAGTGTTGGAGCAGAAGTTTCAGGGGCATGTTGCCCCTATGGAGTTAAAGATCAAAGGGTTAAAGGCTAAATATGATGGAAAGGACTTAAATCCTCTGCCACATATTCTACATAGTCAAGACGAGATAAAACCTTTGCAGTTTTGGAAAGATCAGATGACTATTATCATGATTTGTTAGACCCATGAGATATGCATAAATTCTAACATTGGTATGTTGGAGAATACATTGGAGAAACTGCCATTTGTCATCAATTTCTTAGAAATATTTGATAAGAAGGCCACATCAATAATGGTGAAGTATGCACCCTATCAAGATAAGATTGATCAGGTTATGGCTTTTAATTGGCCATCCGAGGATGATTTTGAATTATGGAAAAAGGTGTTTAAAGATAAATTTGAAATATGATTATTATGTGTGGGAAATGAAATCTAGTCATGTATAATACAGGTCTAGCCTCAGAGGTTATATTTGAAAATATGCATTCTCCTTTCAAATTCAAGTACAAGGTGTTGAGGTGGAGTAAAGTGTTGCAATGGTTAAAGATTCCTTCTACGATGCGAACAAGTGGCCCTTTGGAAGGCAGCTTATTTTCTTCCATAACATATAATGATGATTCTTGTCTTATTATTTCCACTTATATAATGAATTTGTAACTAAATCAGGAATTAGAGGTCTAATTATAAATGGACATGTGTACTCTCCAGCCTAAAGCTTGTTGGCTCCCTTGTTTTATAAAAGGGAATTCTGGGCCATGAGAGAGGTTTGTCGAAATATCTGAGATATGAGAAATAGGAGTTGAGTGATAAAGAGAGTATGAATGTAAGTCCATGTTTTAGAGGGTTTTGAGACTTATAAGAGAACTTGGTCAATTATGGGGTTCTCAAGAATGTTTGTGTTAAAAATGCGAATGTTTTGAGTTTGTTTTCTCTCCTATTGTGATACTTTGCATGGATTATTAATGAAATATTAATCCAAGATGATTTTAATTGATCTTCATTTATTCTTTACTGTGAATTATGTTTAACAATAGCTCTAGTTCAAAGGATCAGCTAAATGCTTTAGTTAATCAGTAAGGTCATTCAAGCTAACAATATGATTCATAAAGAAGTAATAGATTCAAGTATAGATATGTGGATTATAATCTGATTCAAATAGATCATAGATGCTTAAGATGAAATTTTCCCTATTGTTTAGTTTTCTCATTGGACTTCGTGCTTTGGGATATGGCACTAGAATTTTGATCACATTTTATGCTCTCATGTTTTGTGTTATAGCTTTAGGATATTTTTATTCAAAAAATTCCTATCAATCTACTTTAGTTGTGTTTGTGATTATCTGTTAACTGGACTTGAGCCTTTTTGAGGAATAGCCAATTTCATGAAGGATTTCATCCTCTTAACATAAATGGGGAATCTATCTATTGCTTATCCATGTGCAAATGAATTGTTTAATGTTGTATGTTAAGAGCACATTTTAGGGAATACCCTCCTCGATATTATAGATTCTGAAGTGTAAGAGAATTAGCCTTATCGCTATTCTCATCAAGTTGGCCATACATTTCCTAGACTTTTATTATTGAACATGAAAAGTTCATAGAAGATTTTGTGAAATACGTTTGGGTTGCAATAAATAATTCCAACATAGTATATCTTAGAGCTCCACACCAACCAAGGAAGAATGCACCCTTTGAGAAAATGGAAAAACTGGGTTAGGGAACAATATTCCCATAGACCTCAAGTCGTAGACTTTTGGGCTAACTATATAGATGAAAAAGAAGTGTTAATGAGGAACTACATGAGAATGATGACCCAATTCATGAAGTTGGTGAATATGTTCCCTATACCTAGCAAGATAGTAGAAGAAGACAATAATATTATGGATGACAAGTTCAATGTTGTGGCCTAATTTCCTCTACTACTGATATATTAGAATGAATAAGGGGTTACTCAACTTGATGTATTAACATGACCCATTGAGAACAAGATAAGACAATGGATAGATGCCTAGATTGCTCAACTCAAAATATAGGGCACAAAATTGACATATGGTGAGCTCGAGGATGAGTTTGATAGCAAAACAAACAATAGAGTGACTACCTCCCCATCTAAGCAAGCACCCAAATCCCCTCTAATTATAATTTCAAAGAAAAGAAAGGATGTGTCGGGCATAAACCAAAACATAAGGTATAATCCAAGAAGACTACAGAGGGAGAGCCATCCAAAAAGGAAAAGAGAACCAGGGGGTTCATGAGTGAAATTCCCACCATAGAGGAGGAACCCCAGCATGAAGGATAAGAAGATGTTGAGCAACCATGCACTCCACCCACCACTTTCACTCCCACTACTACTACCATAGTTACCACCCCTCCACTTTCCGCCTCCCAGGCAATGCTTGTCTCATTTCCACTTGCCATGAATATCTTGGTCCACCTTGCCTCCACCTCACCAATAGCTCCAGTCATGGTCCTCGACTCCTCCTCCTCCACCACATCCCCACTAAAATCTTCCTCATTTCCTCATCCATTTCCCACTCTCTCTACTCCACTGCCTACAATAACCACTATCACAATGCCACCTCATACTCTTCCACATGATTTCATGACATATATATTTATCGCACCTCTTTTGATTTTTTTGATAATGATTGACCCAAAATTGTAAGATTTCATGGTCCAAGTTGCTGCTGCCCTACCTCTTCCACTACCCCCCACCGAGCCTCCCATGATGGAAACCATGATGCAGATTTCAAAAGAAATGCAGAGAAATAGAGGGGGGTTGCAAAGGATATAGTTGAGGAGCCCAAGGACTTTGATCAAGATGATTATTTTGATCATGCAAAGGTCGGGCTAAACATAAATTTAGATAAGGTGGCATCTAATGAGGAGAATACACATTATTCAAAGGAAACTGAGGCCCTCAATGAGTGATATGTTGTAGAAACATCAGATCAAGAGTTGGATGAAGAGATACCCCAACACCACAAGATCCCAAGTGAAATAGGTGACCCAAAGGGGCATCACTCTAAAGAGGAGAGGGTTAGCACTAACAAAGACTTAGAGATGTTGGATGAGCCTCCCTTAATCTACTAAGACAAGGGCATGGTCTAGGATGAAGAAGTACCTCCAAAAAAGAAGGAAGAGAAAGAACAAGAAAAAGAGAAGGAATAAAAGAGGGATGCCCAAGAAGAGATATTTGAACCTCAGATCCATGACAAGGTTGTGCACAAAGAAGAAAGGGAACCGCAAGTTTTTTTGGAAAGGATGCTACCACCACTAAGCCAGACAATGAGGGAAAGTTCACCCCTGAGAGGGAATTGGATGAAAAGGAAACACATGATCAATAAGATCTTGGAAATGTAGAGGAACAACCTCAAGATGAACCAAGAGAAGAAAGTGAGCATGAATCACCCAAAGAGTATGCCAAGGTGCCTAGGTGGCTAGAACAATAGCTGGAAAAGAAGAAGGCTTCCATGGTTTTCGACCCCAAAGAAAGACTAGAGGAAATCCTAGCCTAAGCGCATACCAAAACAAGAAAGGAGAAGAATCGTAAGGTTCACTCCCACATCATGATGGATGCCTCTAGATCCAAAACAATAGAAATTGCTACCCCTATAGTAGATAAAGGAACAGGCATTGTGCAAGGGAAAATCTATACCATTTAAACAATCAATCTAGGCTCAAAAACCCATGAACAAAGAGTAGATGAGTTCCACGGATTTGTAGCCTCCATCAACAACAAATAGATAAAGTAAAATATAATAAGGAAGAATCGAAAGAACAAATAGAGGATCTTACCGCTTACATCAGACAATGGATGCCTATAGAGGAGGAGGCTCCAACGACATCATCAACACCACCCTCGCTGCTCTCCAAGGGAGATATAAGTAAGCTAGAGAAGAGAATTAATTGGACCAAGGCCATGGTGGATTGGTTTAGCCATGTACTATACAATGGTGGTATGGGCCTTTGACACGCTACTAGGACATATGAAAATTTCTAGGAATTGCAAAAATAGTTCGAGAAGTCCAACAGAGCCTACCACCAATTCATAGAATTGTATAGAATCACCAACCCTAAGCTCGAGAGAATCCTCAAGCTCCTTAAGGGGGTATGGAGAAAGGAGCTTGGGCTACCAAAGGATGATCATTGGCTCATGGAGACATGGAAGATGAGCCTAGATTATAGAAATGATGTCTTGGAGAAGGTTTTACAGTAATTGAAGCTTGATCATTAATGGGTTGTGGAGCACTAGCCCGACAACGAGGAATACCTAAAGATGATGACAAACTATGATATGCTTGCCCTGGAGATAGATCCAGAAAATATTAATCCATTCTTCCCCAAGAAGATGGAACAAGGGGTTGTAGATGCACTATCACTAGACTTCATGGATTTTTCTGTTAGGGATTTTATCCAATCTGAGCAAGTTATCAAAGCCACCCCTAGGTGCACCAAACATTGGTAGAAGATCAGTGAGAGATTCAATAAGATCAAATTTTAGATCCTACAATCAAATATCATGGAATGGGATAAGCATCAGGCTTTGATCAAGAATTTCATGGTGTATGCTACCATCTAGAAGAATGATGGAAGGCCTATCATAGATGATGAGTATTTGAAAGTATAGTTGTGAAGGATGGTTGCCACTATAGGAAAAAAATGCTATAGTGCTAGGGCCACTAGAGGAAAAAATAGGGAAAAAGACAAAGATGTATTTTATATTGTTATATTTTGGGGTAGGTGAAACAATAATGTAAAGTAAATTTGGGCCACATAATGAAAGTAAATCTTGGCCATTCATTTCACTTTTGGAAAACTATAAATAGGGGTCTCCTCTCATTTTCAAAAAGAGAGTTGAGTTGTTGTGTAAAGGCATGTTGTAGAAATTTAATGATAATTACGTTGTCTTGATGAATTCTTGTGTTTCTTCATATGTATGTATGATTCATCTTTTCGATATTATATTTTACCTTTTTTGTCTTATTTTAAAGTTGCTTTATTTGGTAGTATATGCTGCTCTTTAATGGTAAAGAATGTTATGGTGTTGATACCTTCTTTGTTCATAATTTTTGTTTTTTTTTTATGATGAACAACAATGTAAAGTTAGTCTGAACACTATTCCTATTGTTCCACTTAAGTTCATATATTGTTCATATTTAATATTGAATGGATACTTGAAAATTTTTAGACCTTAGAATATTGCACTAATTTCATGAGACTATAGGCTGCATTTGTTGAGTGGAACTTAGTTTTAGGAAGGTTGTCCATTGTAGCATCCTCCATTGTTATTGTTCAATAGTAGTTGTAGGTTTTGGAAAATTTTCATCCCTTTTCCCTTTTCCCTTTTGAATTTTTCTTTTCAAAATAAAAACAAAACCAAGTTCTAGAATCACAACTAAGTCGAATTTGATGACTTACTTGGAGTTTTAGATTGTTGTCTTGAACTTGTAGCAACTGCATTTTATTTATAGAATTCCACAAAAATCTATTTGAAGATCCAATTCCCCCCAATCTTAGTCAACCATAAATTCCTTTTGTGATTACCAGAAAATCACATCAATCTACTGATCTTTTTTTGAAAGTCATGACTTGACACCCGTGAGACCTTAAGGTGATTGTCAATAAATTAGTTGTGGATTTTTACCTTTCAAGAGAGATAGTATACTTGTATGCTATCTATGTTGAGAAGTGAAAAAAAACACATGAAGAGAATTGGCGCTAGAAGGAGGGAATGTTATCTAAGTTGGATTGAATTGGTTCCTTCTCGCCTCAAAGGTTTCATAAAGTGTTTAGATCCACACTAGACAAAGGGGAGTTCCAAGAGCTCAAGATCCCTACCAAGGCTAAGTGCACCAAGAAAGGGGAAGTATTTGCTTTAGCTCCATTTGGTCAACCACCATCCCCTCCATCTTTCCCCATCCATTCATCTCATCCTTCCCCTTCACTTCCGACAACACCTTCTTGTCCCCACCTATCCAAAACTTCCTTTTGCCCCTTCACTCCCCACAGTCAAGGTGTTTCCCTAGTCCCTACACTTCACCTTTGGGGTACTACCCCAGCCACTGCCTCATTGCAGTCACAAGTAACTATAGCACAAAAAGTGCCACCCCCACCTCCCACAATGGCCTGGATAGGTAACAAACCTTCCCAATCATCCTTCAACAATTACCATGACATGCCTAAGAATCCTAAGGGATTTTGCACAAAATTCCATACATGAGATCTATAAAGGACAACAAAAAAAAATACATCAAAAATCTTTCAAATAGATTTGAAAGATATGTAGATTGAGCATGAAGATGTGCCTTGAAAAATCTTCCCTTACTCATTGTGGGATGGGGCCTTCTATTGGTACATCCATTTTTTGACAAGGAATATAACCACTTGGGATCAATTAAAGAATACCTTTTTGAAGAATTTCAAGCTTCTAGTGAGCCCCTCAAAGCTATATCAATAGTTAATGTCTGTCAGGAGGGAAGTTAATGAGCATATCATATTATTCAATGATCTATTCCAAAGAGCCTATATAAAGTTGTAGCCACCCTATGTAGTGGATGATCCTTTCACTCGACTAGTATACTATGCCACCTTGGATAACCTCATGTCCACATTGGTAAAAATAATGCACCTACCACCTCCTAGGTTGGTGGATGCTTACATAGAGGAAATCACAACAAGCAGTGACTTGGGGAAATGTATTGCAGGACCGCTACTCTCATTAGGCCTAGAGAATCATCCAAATCAGATCCAAGGGCTTACTCATGCCTTGGCCCATCAAATGCCCTTGCTAAATCAAGTCCCTCAACTGCCATTAGTGCCACATCCAGGGCAACCACTTAATCAAGAAAAACTTGTGCCTCATTACCTACAACATCCACAATAATAGGGCTATTTGTAGTAGCACGAGGTGCCCACATACTTGTAGAATTCAGAATTTTCATCAAGTCAACAGAACCAACCCGTGACACAACTAGTTTTCGTATTGACACCACAATAGGGTAACGTAGAAAAGGATTAGATTGATGAGTTGAAAAAATTGGTAAAGAACATGTCTACTTAGATGACCCATTTGAGAAACCAAAACAACCAACTGTAGGCATCTCAATAGGGACAATTGTGACACTAGCACATCCACATGCCATAATTATGAAAGAGGCCAAGGTTCAGGGTAGAACTTCAAAATAAGGCTTTCCTAGAGATAGAATATAACATGGAACACTAGACCAAACAATGAAGGTGTTCCCACACCTCTCAACTAGTCGAGTAGTAGTTACAAGATGACAAGTCGAGTAATTTTGGTTGAGGCCACCTTGTCTAGGTGGTGTCGGATCCATAAGACAAGAAAACATTTTGTGTTGGATTGCCTAAAATTATAGAATACCACTAAGATCTTCTAACTGGAGGTCTAAAATTTTGTGGATGGCTCGAGTTGGAGAGACATATTTCCCTTGAAACCATATGATTCCTTGGTTCCGGTGATCAATCAGGCTCCATTCCCACAAGGTGAAAGCAACATGCCCGAGAAGGAGGCTACCCCAAAGGACAAGGAAGAAAAAGACGTATGTAATGAGAGCCCCTCGTCCAAGCTCTTTGATTTAGTAGATAGTGGTCCTATAGATGAGGAGGAACCCTACGAGAATGAAGTTCACATGTTACACCAAAGGACAACCCCCTATAACTTGGGAAATAAAAATTTTGGTTCCCCTTTCATGACGTATATCCCGCCTAACATCTTCAATGCACCACCTGACCCTAACACCAACAACAATCCTAATTACCCCATGTTCCTACCTAGTACTTCAATAGAAATAGGCAGCTAGGTCAAGCCCAGGAACAACCAACTAGTTCCTCCCAAAATAAAATTTCTGAAATAGAAGTGGAACAAATGGGGGAATATGTGGCAGAGGAATTAAAAAAGCTCAAGGTGAGTTTGTCATAATTTGATCTGTTAAGAATTCTAGCCATTAGGAATACCCTCTTTAGGTAATTAAATGGAACTTCCCCATCCAAACCAGCTGAGGAGGTACCTACCAAAATGGTCTCCTTTGAAGCCTCTGGCAACAAGCCCGTGGTTAGGGAAATATTGTGGAAGATACCTGATCAACCTCCTAATTAGCTAGCTAATAAAAATCATCCATCAAATAAAAATCTCACCAAAGAGTTAAACCAAGCACAAGCCAAGGATAAGAATAATGATAAGGATATGGCTCAAGTGGCTCAAGCTGATATATCAGTAGGGTTATTTCAAGGAAAATTATAAATGCCCCCTTTCTTGAAAACCATCAAAATATTTGGCAGGAATCTACATAGTTGTCTCCTTGATTTGGGAGCCTCAACTAATGTCTTGACATTATTCATATGCAAAGCCTTGGGAATAACTCCAACTCTCTCTGGATGAAAGTTAACTCAGTTGGAAAAAATGGAAGTGACATAGTTGGAGAAATGAATAGAATACCCATGCAAATTGTTGTTGATACAAGGGTGCAACAAGTAATTGAAATTCAAGTTGTTGACATTCCCAACACATATGGCATCATACTAGGAAGGGACTTCAGCCATACCTTGAACGGATATGCTGCAATAGACTATTCCCATATATGGCTACCATAGAAGGGATTATCAAACTAGATCTGTAATGATTGGGAGCATTGCATGAAGTACAACAACATGAATGAGGTGTTGTTCGTAGAAATGGAAAAGGGTAATTACTTTCCTATAGCTTACCATGGTGATGAATAATCCATGAAGAATAAGTGGAAAATGAGGTTCTTCTTGTATTATGTAGTGCCCCCACCAACCAAAATCATGTTCCTAATAGTACAGAGGTGCTCATTGAATCTGAAGATGAACATTTTGATGAAGATGGCCATCTTGGGCTATTATATGGATTCCAAGAGTTTATGTAGAAATGTGTGCATAATCAACTTAGTCTAGGAGCAAAGACAGACTTTCAGGAGCTACTACTACCAAGTTGGTTCAAGGTACATAATGCTACCCATTCTAAATTTGAATGTTGCTTATGCCAAACAAATATTGAACATATCAAGGGACATGTCACCCCAAAGGAGGCCACACAATAAGAACAACCAGATCAAGACCATTCTAAATCCCCGCCACCACTCAAAGATGGAAAAACACGGAAGGGGGAAAGTTTAACTAGCTCTAAAGTTATATATTCTTCTAAGTTTTGTATGTTACACTGCGATGGATACAAATCTAAGCAGGGAGCGGGAGATGGCTTTGAACTGATTAGTCCCATGGGTAAGACATATTTTTTTTCTCATAGACTTCAATTTTATTGTACAAATAATGTAGAAGAATATGAAACATTAGTTCATGGGATTTTAATGGCACTAAGAAAGAAGGTTAAAATGTTGCAAGTCTTTGGTGATTCAGAGTTGGTAGTGAAACAAGTTAGGAAACTATTTTCTTGTCATGATAGAAGATTAGTAAATTATAGACACAGGGTATGGGACCTCATAGAGGGGTTAGACACATTTATTATTCAGCTGATCCTACATGCTAAAAATCATACTAGTAATGCATTAGCCCAAACACACAACACCCTTTAGCCATTGTCCCTATTTGGCTTGAATAAATTCACTATAGAGATTACATTTACCCCATCTATGCCAAATAATATCACCAACTTTGAAGTGTTCAACTATGAGAAGCACATCCTTGATTTCATCGCAAGCTCTGATGTGTTTTCAACTCAAATCATTGATGAAGCAGAGCCTGAGGAAGCTGAATTAGACATAGAGGGGGTTGTTAACCTAAAAAAAAATACAATACCATGAGGTATGGCTCAACTAGAGAGAATATTTGATTTGGATCAAATCAGGGATCAAGACCAACAAGCCAAGAAGGATTCAATGGATATCAGTGTGATTCTCATAACATGGGTACTACTGAAGAAGTTAAGAATATGTTTATAGGGAAGATGTGTACCCCAGAGGAAAAGAAAGGGATTGTAAATGCCTTGTATAACTATCATGATGTTATTTATTGGAGCTATGAGGACTTAAAAACATATGATACCTTGATCATCACTCACACCATTCCCCTCAATCCCAATGTAAGACCTTTTCGGCAGCATTAGCGCCCAATCAACACACTATTGGAACTAATCATTTTCAAAGAGGTCCAAAAGTTGTTCTTAGCTAAAATCATTTTTCCAGTCAGAAATTCCACTTGGGTGGAAAATTTGGTTCTAGTCAAGAATAAGAATGGTGATATTAGATTTTGTGTGGACTTCCAAAATCTAAATAAAGCTTTTGAAAAGGAAAATTAGCGAGTACCCTCACTGGATGAGATATTGTAGATAGTCAACGGATCTCAGATGATGTCCATTTTGGATGGATAATCGGGATATAACCAAGTTATGTTACAATATGAGGATAGGAACAAAATAAAATATATCAAAAAATGGGGAACCTTCCAATATAGAAGAATCTCATTTGGGTTAATCAACATTGGTGCTACATTTCAGCGTGCAATGGATATTGCCTTGAAAGATTTGATCAGCAAGTGTATCATCATATATATGGATGACCTCACTGTGTTTACAAAGAAAAGAGACCACATCTCTGATTTGTGCAAGGTATTCTAAAAATACAGAGAGTTTGATATCTCATTAAACTCGAAGAAATGCATCTTTAGGGTTACAAAAGGTAGGCTACTAGGACACGTGATCTTGGAAAAGGGAATCTCAATAGATCTAAAACACATCCAAGCTATATTATAAATCAAGATCTCGATCAACAAGAAAGAATTGAAATATTTTTTCGAAAAGATTAACTTCATCAGGAAGTTTATCACAAGCATTGTTGAAATTATCAAGCCACTAAATGCTATGATTAATCAAGATGCCAAAGTGGAATGGACACCCAAAGCCAAGTAGGATTTTGAGGAATTTAAGAAAGCAATTGTTGATGCACTAGTATTGATTAGTCCAAACTATCTAAAGACATTTTATATTTACTTATTTTCTTCAAATCATTCTTGTGCCAACATGTTGACCTAGAAAGGTGATGAAGGTAATGAGCACCCTATCGCATTCATGAGTACTCAATTGAAAGATTCAGAATGGAGATACCAAAATTTTGAAAAAAAAGCATATGTTTTGGTCAGAGGACTCAAGAAATTTATGCACTACATCTTGAGGAATAAGTTATTCATAATAGACCTTGATCTAACAGTCAAGACTTTATTAATACATAAAGGGTTGGGAGAAAGAATAGAAAAATGGGTCACACTATTGCAAGAATACAATATGGAGATCCAACCCATGAAGCTATTCTGAGGACAAGCCTTCACCCGTAAAATCGTAGAAATCATACCCAAACTCACAGTGTAGTAGTATCAGCTAGAGGACATCTCTCTAGGAGAGTGGTATGACAATTTTTTTATTATTTTTTAAACAATAAGTTCCCAACCTAGCTACATGGAGTTCAAAAGTGTGCTATAAAATTAAAGAGCAATAACTATATGTTGTACAGATCCATACTATATAAGAAAAATCATGAAGGGATCTATCTCAGATGCCTTGGGAAGAAGTAGTTGAAGTGCTGAAATAGTTTCATGACAAGTTTGGGACTAGCCATGGATCTGGCCCCTCAACCGCTCACTAGATTTAATGAGCTAGGTGCTATTGGCCAACATTATTCAAAGATGTGCACAAAAACATCAAAATTTGTCATTTCTGCCAAACTTCTGCCACTAGAGAGAGGAATTATGCTATCCCATTACAACATAGTTGTGGAGGTAAGGAATTTCACTCAATGGGGACTCGACTTCATTGGTCTTGTAAGCCCACCATCCTCTGCAGGCCATAGGTAAATTTTGACCACTTTTGATTATTGCACTAGATTGACAAAAGTAATAACATGTAGGCAATGCACCATTGAAGTTGTTACTAATTTTATAGAAATTTTTATCTTCATTCACTTTAGTTGTGCATTTACTCTTGTGTATGATAATGGCCTTGCCCTTTCATCCCTTAGGTTTTCTAGTTGGGGCTTTGATTATTGGATCGCATTCAAATTCTCATCCAGCTACTAACCTCAAGGGAATGGCCTAGTTGAATCCATGAACAAAACTCTACTAACTATGATCGAGAAGCTACGCAACAAGAACCCAAAATATTAGCACAACCAACTATGTTTTTCCTTATGGGAAGATCACACTCGCCATAAGGCTACCTTGGGAAATTGCCCGTTCCACCTAGTCAATGACTTGGAGCCTATTTTTCTAGTCCACCTCAAGATTCCCACACTCCAATTTGTTAAAACATTCTATGAGGAGGGAGAATGTCAAGAAGCCCTCCTTACTAAATTGTTTCATTTAGAAGAAGTCAATGATCAAGCAATAAAAAAAATTTCCAGACACCAAGGCGTAGTCAAAAGATGGTTCAATCGCAAGCCAAAGTAAAGGCCTTTAGGAATGTTGATTTAGTCCTTTGTTGGGACAAAGCCCATGAGAAGAAAGGGGGACATGAAAATTTTGAAAAACTCTGGCTTGGCCCCTTTTAGATTTCTAATATTCTAGGAGATAATTCTTTTTGCCTCAAAACACTTACTGGAGAGGACATATCATTGCTTGTCAATGAAAAGTACCTGAAGCATTATCTCCTTTCCTAAGATTCTCAAGCTCCTTCTTTGTACACAGTTGTACATAGGTTAAGGTAGGTTATTTTATTTCATTGCTTCACTTTCGCTTTTTTTTTCTTTCTTCCTCGACTTTTTTTTTGTTGAGGGTTTCTTTTTTTCCTAATGTGGTGGCCACACATGGCTCATCAGATAACCCAATTTTCTATCCACTCCTATTTTTTCTTTGGATAAGTCTTCATCTATTACTATTAATTTTTGACTACTCTCATGAAGCGGGTTTCGTTACTTAAACTCCGACTTGGCTTGGGATAGAACCCTTGTTTGAATCTCCTCACGCTTATCTCTAATGAGTTGTGCAATAGTTGTTATGAGTTTTTAGCAAGTGAAAAATCCTAAGTATACTCTAGTGACCACTATCATTTCAAACCCACTATAAGCTTCGGTGCTTACGTAGTTGAGTAAAAAAGGAAAGGATTATAAAAAAAAAAAAATCAAAAATAAAAGAGAAACAATTTTTTTGAAACAACCAACTATGTGGGTGTGTGGAAAAATTTATTGGGGCTATGGATGCCTAGCTAGCAATAGAGAAATGTTTGTAGGGTCGTAGCGACAACTCTAGTGAGGCTATGGATGCTTGACTAGAAGTGGGGCAATGTCCAGGTTACTTTTGGGGTTAGATAGATTATGTAGCTTGCCTCAACTGACTGAGTGGTATTTGTTATGGTATCTAAAGGGAGGAAATGAACTCACTATGCACACACTTATGAGATATTTGATGTGACTCAATTCAATTAAGGATTCTATCCTTTAAGCTCCTAGTTCACTTATGGAAATTTGCTTCTAGTCTACAAAACTAGAGATTCTAGGTTTTGGATGAATCCTTACCCTTGGAATGATTGGGAGCATTCTCCTAGAAAAGTCACCATTTTTGTGCCTATAACACACACAACCCATTCGGACTAGGGACCCCCTCTTTCCTTCACCTTCTCTGGATTACTTTTCTCCTTTTCCTCATTTTACGTGCCCCTAATTTTGAAATTAAAGTGGTCAGGAACACTAAATTCATCATTACCTAGTTGACCAAATTCATTCCCCAAAATTCCCTAAATTTTGGCTTTTATAGGCTATTCCATGTGGACATCCCTTAGTCTATTACACCAACGTCCTTTGGAACTTGGGAGTCTGCAGTTGTAGGTTTCCCTCTATATGATGTTGCTATCTCTTCACCATTCCACTAACAGCCAACCTGGGACATCCATTTGTAGGGAAAGTCTCGCACCATACTTCATCGACACCTCTTGGTCGCTAGTTAGTGGCGAGACTCAGGGCTTGTCATGCATTGTGGGTCCCATGTTATTATCTGCCTATTCATTAGTCTCCTGCACCCTACGTACCTCATCAGTTGTCATACTTTGCATTTAATGTGGTTAATAAATGACTGTTTTCCTATAAATAGAACTCTCTGGACCTATCATTTTCACCAATACATTCAAAATTATAAAGAGGAGAAATGGAAATCAAGAAGCCTGCACCCACATCTCTTCTTAGTGGATCAAAATTGGGTTCTTTATTAATTTTTGCACTACCTCCAAGTATGCTCACCCTCGAAACTTTAAAATGTGTCTTTTCAGTAACTAGGGTTAGAAAATTAATGATAAAATCTTGAGATAAACCCTTAAAACACCTAACATTTGTCACAACAATTAGTTTTGTGTAAAACCCACTCATGGCACTTCAAAAATTCCTTAAAATTATTCAAATGATGCCTTCAAAGCAATGTAGAAACCTGTGTTTCCTAAGTTTTTCTTCATGCGACACAAACTCCTTGCATCCCACACCCTTGCTATCATCGTCAGTCAAACTAAACTTAATTGATGATTCTTAGGACCTTTACCCATTACATGTCCGCTTGTGTGGGCCACTTCTTGAGGGTGGCCATCTCCTTGCCGACATCAGTTAGCACCTTAACCTTGATCGCCATCCACATCACAAGCCCCGCAAGGGTCATTTCCATTTATTACTTAAAATATTTTGCAGTTAGTAGTTCCTAATGGGTCATTCCTTGCGGGTCATCATCCACAGCCTGTCAGTATCCAAGTTTTGTTTCCTTGTGGCAAAGCTACCCCCTTCCTTCTGTGTTGCAAAGTCCACTCCCTCTAGCACCATTCAGGTTTCGCCAAACACAAAATTGCTAAATCTAAGGGGTTTGCGGACCAGTACTTACAAACCATTGTTTGTGGCCTTTTTTTGCTTGGATTTCATTGCTTAGTGGTGAATCCACCTTGTCCACCCATGATATGGGGCCTGTGACCCTTTTCTTCATTCTGTCCTTCCTAGCATGAAATCACTAAGTCAGAAAACACTATATGAATCCATATGTGTTGGCTGCTGTCTACGGGCCGCCACTGACTCTTGGTCATTCAATAATGGAAGACATCTAATATTTGTCCAATGGATCCCATATGCACACCTAAATGATCAAAAATTAAGGAACAATCCACGCCTTCTGAGGAGCCTGCAAGTCCCGTAATGCTGGCATCCTTCTATAGGATGTCATGCTATGATTATCGTTACTTAATGAAAAGGTCCCAAATTTCCTTTGAGCCTCTAGCACCTAGATGCCCTGAGTCTGTAAAAGCATAATGACCAATAAGAAGAGTCCAAGAGCCTTATAAATGATTCCCACACATCTCAAATCACCTCCTACTAACTTTGATTATCGAATCCTTATTACAGAACCTATGATGTGGGCTTTCTTCTGTGAGTCTCCACAACTTTGGCATCATCCTACTCCCATTACCTACCAATGGATTATAGCCTAGGGAAACTCACATCCTTGGGCCTGCATTGTATTATATGATCCAAATGAGCTCGAAATGATGAATTATTATGAATTTTATGATCTTGTAACAATGTATTATTGGATCTAACCCCATTTTGTAGGATCTAACTAATTCTTGCCTTGATTTCTATATGAATGTAATTACTGCATCTTTGCATGTAGAATTTATGGAACCTGTTCTGGGTCCATTAGGGAGGTCTAGTGAGAAAAATAATAAAGGGAACAAACTTGCATGTGTACCAAGAGGAAAATTGGATAAATCCTAGTTTCACGAGGTGGACTGCACCTCCAAGCTTAGCTCCACCTAAGATTCTATGTCAGATACAAACCTTAGACATCTGGACATTGATGAGTTCACACAAAGGGTTATAATCAACCCCACAATATAGAATTCATGAATTATTAGAGTGAGAAGTCTTTCTAAGGTATCCAGCTTCCCTCCTACACTCATTGCCCTAGAGCTGGTTATGGTTTGTAGGGATTTCTATCACAACAATAAGAAGATCATTGACCATGATGGTAGGGTGTTAGTATACCTATCTGCTAAATCTATCAGAAAAAAATTTCATATCCTCACATTTGATGTCATGGAGGAAATAAAGAAGGAATACATTGAAAACATGTGGAAAGTAGACCCCATTAGATGCAAAAGGTTAATCAACCAACATTGGTTGAAGGAAAAGTAGGGAAGTGTTGCCAAAGTGCCTTAAGAACTATTCAAAAGTGACTTTCATGAAGAATACCATGACTTGGTCACCCTAATAAGCAAGGTAATGGGTCTACCTACTATTTCTTTCTTTGAAGATTGGATGTTCTACTTCATCAAGGAAATCATCCAAGGAAAGACAAAGTTCCACTAAGCAAGAATAAGTAGTGATAATATGCAAGATCAACTCATGGCTGTAAATAAAACTTCTAAATTCTATATGACCTCATATTTGGTGTACCTTCTAGTATAAAATTATTCATACAAAGGTCTCTTCATTGCAAGCAACCCAGAAGCAAAGAAGGAGACCTCAAGTTATATGATCACTATCGTCAATTACAATATTAGAACTATATAAGATAATACAAGAGGGTGAATGATGACTTCATCAGACACATCATCAGGATGCTTGGGGGAGAATTTGAGAGAAGAGTGTCACATAGTACCAAGGCCTTCATCCTTTAGTTTGATTATTTGTTTATACAATTCTAAAAGTTTACCTATGTCATGATGGAGGGTTTCTCAAGGAAGCCCTATCGATTGCCTCATTACCCCAATGACCACTTGATCTTGCTCGAGAAATCCTGACAGCTACAAAGCACCCACACATTGCTTAATAGAAAACATAGGTTGGGATTCCTTATCCCTTGACCTTTGGGTAATTGATGTACTCTTATCTTGCCTCCCAATGTGTAGAATATTCAGAAAGGGAATTGGTGGAATATACATTAGAGCTCCACACCGACCAAGGAAGAATGGACCCTAATGGAAAAATGAAAAAATGGGTAAGGAAACAATATGCCCACATACCTCAAGTGAAATACTTCTGGGCTAACTATGCAGATGAAAAAGAAGTGTGAATGAGGCACTACATGAGAGTGATGACCCAATTCATGAAGTCGATGAATCTGTTCTCTATGCTTGACCAAAGAGTAGAAGAAGACAATAATATTATTGATGATAGGTTCAATGTTGTGACAAAATTTCCTCTACCAGTGATATATTGGAGTTAAGAAGAGGTCACTGACCTTGATATATTAACATGACACATTGAGAATAAGACAAGGCAGTGGATAGATGACCATATTACTCAGCTGAAAATATAGGGCACAAAATTGACTTATGGTGAGCTCAAGGATGAACTTGAAAGTGAAACAGATAGTGGAGTGAATACTTCCTCATCTGAGGAAGTAGGAAAATCCCCTTTGATGATGAGGTCAAAGAAAGTAAAGGATCCACCTAAGCATAATCCTAAATATAAGGTATATTCCAAGAAGACTACATGGGGAGAGTCATCCAAAAAGATAAAGAGAACTAGGGGGTTCATTAGTGAAATACCCACCATAGAGGAGGAACCCCAACATGAAGGAGAAGAAGACACCAAGAAAACATGCTCTCCACCTACCATTTTTTCTCCCACTACCATTGCCACCATTACCACCCTTCTACTTCTGCTTCCTAGGAAATTCCTATGTCATCTCCACCTGTCATGAATATATTGGTCCACCTTGCCTCCACCTCACCAATAGATTTGTTCATGGTCCTCGAATCCTCTTCCTCCACTACATCCCCGCTTTCATCTTCCTCGCTCCTCCTCAATTTCCCACTCTCTCTACTCT
The DNA here is from genome assembly GCA_007115665.2 of Sequoiadendron giganteum. Classification (NCBI taxonomy): domain Eukaryota; kingdom Viridiplantae; phylum Streptophyta; class Pinopsida; order Cupressales; family Cupressaceae; genus Sequoiadendron; species Sequoiadendron giganteum. The sequence continues at coordinate 813,053,637 of CM021101.1, read as the reverse complement.
AGTGCCTAAAATAATCATTATCATGATGTCACCTCTTGCTCTGCCACATCTTTTCACGACATATATGCATAACACACCTCCTGAGCTTTCTGGGATAATGCTTGAACCAAAATTCAAAGCTTTCATGGGCCAGGTTGTTGCTTCCCTACCTCTTCCACCACTTCCCACTGAGCCTCCCACAATGGAAGCCATGATGCAAATTTCTGAAGAAATGGATGGGTGCCACACAGAGCAACAAGGGGAGGTTGCAAAGGAGATAGTTGAGGAGCCCAAGGACTTTGATCAAGATGATTATTTGGAGCACCCAAAGGTCAAGCTAAACATAAATTTATATAGGGTGGCATCGGATGAGAAGATGTCACATTCTTCAAAGGAGGAGATTGAGTTCCTCAATAAGCAATATGGCATATAAAGATCATATCAAGAGATGGATGAAGAGCTTCCCCAACACCACAAGAGACCAAGTTAAAAAACTAACCAAAAGGGGCACCAATTTGAAGAGGAGAGGTTGTACACTAACACAGACTTAGAGATGTTGGATGATGCTCCCCTAATCGACCAAGATAAGGACCTGGTCTAGGATGAAGAAGTACCTGCAGAAAGGGTGGAAGAGAAAGAAAAAGGACAAGAGAAGGAATAAAAGAGAGATTCCCAAGAAGAGAGCTCTGAACCTCATATCCATGATGAGGTTGTACACAAAGAAGAAAGGGAACCCCATGGGGAAAATGTTGCTGAAAAGGATACTATCACCACTTAGCCAGGAAATGAGGGAAAGGTTGCCCCTAAGAGATAATTGGATGAGAAGGAAACATGTGATCAAGAAGCTCTTAGAGATGAAGAGGAATAGCCTCAAGATGAACAAAGAGAAGAAAGTGAGCATAAATCACTGAAATAGTATGCCAAGGTGCCTGAGTGGCTAAAAAAATAGTTGGAAAAGAAGAAGAACTTTGTGGTTGTTGATCCCAAAGCAAGACTAGAGGCAATCCCAGCCCAAGCACATACCAAAAAATAAAGGATGAGAAGCCTAAGGTTCTCTCCCACATCGCGGTGGATGCCTCCAAATCTAGAACAATAGAAATTGGTGCCCCTATAGCAAATAAAGGAACCTTCATTATGCAAGGGTAAAGGTATACCTTTTCAAAAATCAATCTAGGATTGGTGACCTTGAATATAGAATAGATGAGTTCCATGGATCAGTAGCCTCGATCATGCAACAAATGGATAAAGACCAATCTACTAAGGAAGAACTAAAAGTAGAAGTATTGGATCTTACCGCTTACATCAAAAAATGGATGTCTATAGAGGAGGATGCTCCAACAAAATCATTGGCACTTCCCTCGCTGCTCTCCAAGGAAGATATAAGTAAGCTAGAGAAGAGGAAGAACTGGACTGAGGGCATGGTGGATTGGTTCAACCATGTACTATACAATGGTCATATGGGCCTTTGACATGCTACTAGGATATATAAAAAGTTCCAAGAATTGTAGAAACAGTTTGAGAACTCCATAAGAGCCTACCAACAATTTGTATAATTGTATAGAATCACCTACCCTAAGCTCAAAAGCACCCTCAAGCTCCCTAAGGGGGTATGGAAAAAGGATATCGAGCTACCAAAAGATGATCATTGGCTTGTGGAGACAAGGAAGATGAGCTTGTTGGCTTTTAGTAGTTTTATGGTTTGTCCTTGATGAAAAATCCACTTAGTTTATGTCTCATTGTTTGACTACTCCCAATTTGGTCTCTTTCAGGATCTTTACCCTCTCCATATTCAATATTTAGCTATCTTGACATGATACATATTTGATGGCTATTGATGATGTCTATTGCCTATTTCATCTTTCCTACTATTGGATTATATGGTGATACTCCTAGTTCATGGAATTCTCTTTCAATTTCAGTTCTTTACTTGATGGTACTTGTTGAAAGGAAAATCTCTATGGGAAGAGAGATAACCCCAAGGTCTGTAATGTCAGGTCTTGATAATGCAACAAAAAAACTCAGTGATAAATGTGAAAATGTTGGTAATCACAAAGGGACCTTACTATGAGAAAATATTGGACTTCGAATTTATTAGATAAAATAATAAATTGATACTTTGAAACTTTATTGGAACCCTGATAATAAAGAAACAGTAAAAGATAAAGGTTTAAGAGATAATTCTAAGACTACTTCTAACCCTAAGATTGAAAATGCCAAAAGATAAAATGTTCAAAATGGACAGATCTCTCATAAACTACTTTCTGCTTGACCTAGATGAATTTGCAATTTTACAGAAATAGTGCAATCTTCTAAGGTACTTAAATATTTTCAAATCACAAACATTTATTCAGCCAATCCTATTGCAATTGAGATGAACAAACCCTTATAACTAAACTAAGCACAATTTTAAGTCCAGGCTAACTTTGCAAAGTAGCTAACAATCAGCTAACTGCAAAAAGTATGGACTAGAGATCACTACAAACATTCCAAACATGAAACCCTAAGCATTACCAAACCATTTAACCATAAACTAATGAGAAATTTCAAAGATAGAATAACAAGAACCATGCCAGATGAAATTCCACAAGATAGATACCAAGCACAAAATATTTCTTATATTAAATCATCCAAAATAGCAACAACTCTAGTTTTCTATTACAACACTTGCTTGAGAATAAACCCTAAGTTGCTCTAATATCACTTATCTATTTTTCTATGTCCTCCTATATGCTTATCTATCTATATCTATATCTTCAAATGAGGCAACATGACTATTTTATAGAGAATCCCTAAGATAGGTCGGCCCAAAAGATAATGTTTACAATAAAAAGATGACCTACAAGAGGTCAGCCTCAAATATATTCGAACATCATATGAAATGTTCCATTGGCACCAATTTCATCCAAAACCACTAGGATACCAAAAGGTCGGCCCAATACATGTGAATAATGGGAAGCACAAATCTCAATGTAGCCCTATATAGCTACTCCCCGCCCTTGTCTTTAGCTTGATCTTCCTCACCATGTACGACCAACAAAACTCTATCCAACTCAGCAACAGGTGGCATAGAAAAAACCCTAATCCTTCTTTCAAGAGACTTAATATCATCTCTTGCCTGCCTAACTGTACCATCCCAATCAGCCTTGTTAGTCAAATATCTATCCATGACTGTAATATAAGTTGCAGCATCATCCAACTGATGTCTAGTAACTAGCCCTTCACTAACTAGAGAATAAACATCTCTCCACCATTTCCTAAGCTACTCCAAATTGAGATGTTTCAGAGAAAACTTCTTCCTTCCAGTCATGACCTCAAAGAATGAAATACATTGGTCATGGATACCAGCCAATGTGTCCTCAATCTGCCTTGCCTATTTATGGATTTTTCTTAAGGCCTTCTGCCTCATTTGTAGGATTTCAAAATCATTCCCAAGGTTTAGAAACCCTTGGGAAAGGAAGAATCCCACACTTTACCAATTTATCTTTAGTGAATCCCATGATTGTAGTGACCTTCTACAATAGGAGGTCAGTATCCACATTATCTTGAGCCAAAACAACCTTTAACCAATCCACTGATCTCATTATATCTCCTCCAGTTGACAAAATGCTCTTAATAGCATCATATCCTTTAGTTTGGACACCCTGCAACCAAGCAACTATAGCATGTGTGGTGCCCTTCATCTTCTTGAGTTCAAATATTGTCTCCTGAGGCAAGAAACCTACAACAGAGGAGGAAGAGCCAATAGCTTTCAAGGGTTTCATCAACTCTTGCAAGTACTTTTTCAGTTTCTCATTCTCCCTCTCTAACTCATGCCTCATTTGCACAACCTTCTTCAACCTGCCCACAATCACCACACTGGAGCCCTCATATTCTTCAATATCTTTCTCCAAAGAAGCATGCCCTAATTCAATAGTTTACACATGATAATCCTGGGCAGTCACATTGTCTCTATCTTTTTTTGGAGCAGGGGTAGCAATGTGAGCCACTCTATTACCTAACCCATCTCTTTCAATCTAAGAGACAATCCTGGATTTCTTCTTTTTTCTCTCCTTTTCCACATTAGACATGAGAACATCTCAATTAGGAGGAGAATCCTCCACTATCACCATTTTTCTCTTCAACTCCTTCTCAAGCCAATCTGGAATAGCAGACCCAACATGCACTATATTTTGCTGATCTTGCTCCTATTCCTCCTGATCACTAGTTGTATTATTTTCAAAACTTGGCATATTGGGAATGTCCATGGCTAGATTCTCCTTCTACTATACTTGTTCTTACACAACCACCTGTACTGGTGAAGGGGTCCTAGCTGGTATCTCTTCCTCTTTTTGAGGAGACTTGTTCACTTGTTCCTTCAAAAGTGAGTCTGCATATGCCACCAAAGTGGACTGTACTAATTTATCAATCTTTGCCTCTACATTATAGAGGTCTCCTTCCTGAAACTCTTCCTCACCCAAATTCTTAGGATCTTCATCCTTCTTTGGTTCTTCCTGTGTGTTACCAACATCCTGAGGAATGGAGACACTCACTTGTTCAACAACAAGAACACTCACTGAAACATTCTCCTTTGTTGCAGTGTCCCTTGGGGAAGGAGTCCTTGACCTCCTCATGTATACTTGTGTCATTTCCCCTAAGATCTCTACCTCTACAACCAGTGACTCACTCTCTTTATCAACTTTAGGAGCCTCCTCTACCTTCTGTGAAAGTTTTGTAATCCTTCTTCTCTTTATCAATGGAGGAGCACTTTCCATCTCCTCTTCCTCTTCCTTTTCCTTTTCAACCTCTTTCCTCGAGGTATGTCTCCTCTTCTTAGCAATAGGCTTCCTCTGTTTTCTTACCTCTACAGCCCTCTCAGCTTGAACATCCCTTACCTGGATTCTAAAAGGAGAATCCAGTTTCTCTTTGCCCTTAGGATCTTGTTCAAGCGAGCCCTCATAAGTAGAGTGAGACTCTAAGTCTCCCATCAGATCATAGGTGCATAGGACACCTTCACTCTCTAATTATAGAATCTTGTGCTTCAACCACATCTTGGTATATTTGATCACCGGGGCCATGAACTGGTCTAACTCACTCTTTTCCTCCTCTAACCAGTCAACTTCCCCAACTGGCCTATCTTTTACTACCTCATAAACATGACCCTGGATTAAGTTTCCATCATCCTCCGCCTGGTCAAGAATGGCCTTCACATTGTATAGTCTTACCAAATCCACTGGCAATCTAGAGAACTTCTGCTTCCTTACCTTAAAATCATCAATAAGGTTAACCCAGTAATCTTCAATGTGAGCCTTATGGCTATATTCCCTACTGGCCTTCTTTTGAACTTCACTAGTGATGTCAAACCTTGCTCTCTTGGAATGGAAAGATAGAGCAAGAGTACTCATCTCCTCCTCATAAGCATGAGCAGACTGAATGGAAGCACAAACCTCATTGATTCTTATCTTCAAGGGAAAGTCATTCCCAAAACCAATTTTGTGCATTTCTCCCTTCACAACATTGTCAAAGTCACAAATCTATCTAGTGACCTCCAACAATATGACATGATTAGTAGGGTATCTAGGGAGTCTGTAGGGAGATCTCTGAAAACCATCAATTCTGATGTATGAGAAAGTTGGGAACTGGATAAACCAGGCTCCATATCTCTTTATCAATTCTTTAGCCTTATCTGAGATTCTCATATGTTCTACACCTTGGAGCAATCTAGTGATGTACATTATGAACACATCATTGGATCTCCTGTAGCTTACTCCAGTTAGGTGCAACTGTGGATATACTTCATATATGGCATCCTACTCAAAAGTACCCCTTGTGCTTAACCCCTTGTATGGGTGAAGTCTAGCCAATGAATACACTAGGTAAGAGGTCATGGTAAAAGTCTTGGTTTGCAAGACATTGCATAACTATTCATGAATCACTGCACTAATGAAACCTACCCAGTGATAGTCAATTCCCTGCTCCATTCTTGCAATCACATTAAACATCCAAGTCTCGAATATGCCTGCACTTTTCAATCCCACCAACCTACTGAGGAGAGTGATGACATTGTAGTACTCTCTCTTGAACTTAAGCCTAAATAGTTTCTTAGGCAGCTTGGAGAAATGGGATTTAGGCTTTTCTAGCCAAGAGTTGATCACGAGCTAAGACTTGACTATATTCTCCTCATAATACTTCCTGGCACCATCCATGTCAAAGGCCACCACATGGGACCTATCAGGCATATCAAAGGTTGCAGCAATGGATACCAGATTGAAAACTGCAAGAATCCTTCCCTAGGGACCAATTATCCTCTGTGTCCCTCTATCATAATTTCTAGCACACTCAAGCACCAATTCATAGCACTGCACTATTGAAGGAAAACCTGCCACATGAGCCAATCTGGAGTCTACCATTCTCTTAGCCAACAAAGGAGGACTCAGTGCAGACATCTCAGCCTTAAACTCCTCATAGTCCCACATGCTTACATTTGTATCTACGATCCCCAACCAAATTGAGGTCACATTGCTCTCAGGAATCCAACTCTTTATGTCTAACTTTACTTTTTCTGCATCTGAGATGGTAGAAGTCTCTGCACCCAGATTTTTTGCCGTCCCCTTGCATCGACCAGCAATATCCTATCCTAATCTTACCTGCAAACACATAAAGATGACCACAATTAGATTCGCAAGAAACAAGAAGTGCAGGAAGTTAGTACCTCAAAGTTTGGGATTTATCCCCCCTCACGGATTCCACACTGGTGAAAACTTTCAGGAAAATCTAGACCAGGCGGATTCCAGCGAACCAAGCATGCAAAATCCCATAACATCATTTTAATCCATCAATTAACAAGGGAATAACATTCGAAACACTTAGCATAAGCTCATTTAATCAATCAAATACATTATCAATAAATAGATTCTTGCTTAACCATCAAATTCAACCTTTTCTCAGAAAACACGAAAGAATCTACCTAAGGCGGATTTTGCAAAAAATAGCAACAATTGCAACTAACCCTGGAAAAAGGAAGAGACACGAAACATATGGGAAAATTCGGAGGGAATAGATTTTCGTGAAAACTAGATATATCAAAACTAAAGCACGAAATCGGTAAAACTTCCCGACCATGGACACTGGGAAAATCTGTAGCAAGCGGATTTTGGTGAAGAAAACGAAATCCATGAAAAAGTGATAAAAGAGAAAGAATAGGGAAAGCTAAGGAAATCCAGAGGAAGCGGAATTCCACGAAGACCTCAAAAATCTGAACTTGTCCACATCTTTCTTACTTTCACAAAAATAATTCAAATAACACTAGATTTAAGGCATGTACTCTAAAAACAACTTAACCTAGACCTCTAATGGACCAAATATGGATCCAGAACACTCCTCACAATTTTTTTGAGGAGGATTGGGCATGACCTATGTCAAGAACCCTAAAATGTCTACCATGAAAGCACAAGGAACAAGGCATGACTTTCTCACACACCAAAATTGAGAGTCTTAAGACCAATGCAAGCAAACGCCCAAACAAGAAGCAATACCAGACCAAGAATAAACATCAATGACCAACCAAGTGAATTGGTAATAGCAACACAAAAACCTCGAAATGCCCAATGGTGATGTGCATCTAAGGATACTAGGAAATCATGAAGGACCAAAAAATAAATGAAGCAAAGCAATTTAAAATCAACAGAGAAAAGGAACATTTCAACACAGCATGGGAGTGAAAAGACTGGAACTGGTGACGCCAACAGACAACCATCGAATGCAAGTAGGATGCATCCACACACACAACACTCAAATGCACAGTCAAAATGACCTCAAAAATCACAATCCAACAAGACACCAAAACCTCCAAGACTCAAGCTCAAAGGATAGCAAATGAACAAACTCAAATGATCAAACACTTCCTAAAATTCAATATATCAAAGCCCCAAAACACCCACACAAATGCCATTAATGTGATCGATAAGACAACCACGACCACAAAAACCTGGGGATTCGACATGGTGATGGACTTCGAGGTAATCCGGACCATACGGATTTTCCCGAAAATAGGGTCAAAAGGCAGCAACCTCCGGACATCATAAGGAAACCAGCAGAATCCGGCCCATATGGATTTTCCTAAAAACAGTGAAAACTCTAGAATAAAGTCAAAACTCAAGACTTTCAATAATATTCATGAGTGTGCCACTTTGATTGGCAAGATGGACATTTAAAGAATGAACCCAAGCAAGTGATAATCCCTAGAAAAGAAGGGCCATGACACCAAAAGCAAAAAAAAGAGGGTCCCTACTTTTAGTGGGGTGTGTGTGCAAAAACTGCACAACAAATGCCAACTCTACTGGAGAAATGCTCCAAGGCATTTCAAGAACAAACTAGAATCAAGAACCTAGAATCCATGGTTTCAATCATTTCATCAAGACTCCAATGAACAAAGTTTCAGATACCAGAAGCAAGAAGACCTTTTCCTATACTAGGGTCCAAGTGTGTGTATTATGTATTTATTCCTGTCCCATAAGTGCAAAGGGAACTAGAGTGAATCTGACCAGGCTACATAAAAGTTAAAACTTCAAAAGAAACCTGGATAGAGCCTCACTGCCATTCAAGCATTCATAGCCTTGATGAGGTTATCAATTTGACCCTCCCAAGCATGGTTCTACTACCAGTCAAGCATTTATAGCCCCGGTAGAGATACTAGGATACTCCTAATAAGGTGAAGCCCACTCAAATTTTTAAAATTTTGTCTTTTTCTTTTTTCTGTTTTATAGAACTTTCTTCTTCACCTTTCCAAGTAATGGAACTCACACTTAGGGATGAGGAACACAGTGGCACTGAAGTAGAATATAAGATTTCTCACTAGGCCAAATCACTCAAAGACCTAATGCAACTCTAGAATCTTTAATTTTAGTGTGAAAATGTGGGACCCAAATATGTTCCAAAGTTTATCTAAAACAAGTGATTCTAATTCCAAGTACAAAGGACATTAGATAAAAGAATTCCACCACCTGACTCTAAAAAACTGATTAGAGTTTATAAAAGAAATTTCTAGAACAATCTCAAATGAAATAGTCTATTGCACAGGGGCAACAGCCCCAAGGAAACCAGGAACCCAAAGAAAAAAACAAAAATGAAAAGAAGAACAACCAAAGGAAACCTAAACTAAAAGAGAAAAACCAACAACAAAGCAAAACAAAAGGAAAACCTACTCTAGCTATGTGCAGGATGAACTACATGTAGTTCAAGGTTGAAAATAATGCTTTAGATACTATCCATTAATAGGTAGTGGGATATCCTCACCAATGAGGGTTTTCAAACAAAAAGCATTATCGCCTAGAATTTCTGAAATCTGATAAGGACCAAGCCAATGTTTATCAAATTTACCATGCTCTCCCTTACGATCGTGGGCTTTATCCCAGTAGAGAACTAAGTCAAAAATTCTAAAGGCCTTTACCTTAGCTCTCCTATCAAACCATCTTTTTACTACACCCTGATGTTAGCAAATTTCTCTAAGGCTTCATCTCTTTTCTCTTCCAAATGGAACAATTCAGCTAAATGAGCCTCACGTTTATCTTCTTCATTATAATACTCGTTAATGAAATACAAGGTAGGGATTTTCAATTGGATAGGAAACACAGGTTCCAAACCATACACTAGGTGATAAGGAGAGGTTCCTATGGATGCCTTTTGTCTAGTATGGTTAGCCCAAAGAGAAAATCAGAGCTGGGTGTGCCAATCCTTAGGATTCATAAAAATCCCATGATCATACGCCCAATTAGAAAATTTCAATGAAGCAAATGCAGGACCATTATCACAGACCAAAGATAGTGGACAACCAAAACAATTGATAATTCTTGATTCAAGAAAATTGATTACCACATCCGAAGTACATTGTTTACAAGCAAGAGCCTCTATCCATCTAGTAAAATAATCAGTTATGGTAAGAATATACATGTGGCCTGCAAAAGATGAAGGATTAATTGGACCTATAAAGTCCATACCCCACTGAGCAAATGGTTTTACCTCTATGACTGGCTGGAGTGGAAGAGCTGCGTGTTTTTCCTTACTTGTTGTAGTTTGACATATATGACAAGTTCTCACATGTTGGTGTCCATCTTTGAATAAAGTGGGCCAATAGTAACCTACCCTCAAGATCTCATGTGCAGTGGATGATGCAGAAGCATCGCCTGTGCCATATTTCTCATGACATTCAATCATCACTCTAACAACTTCTTCTTTTCCCAAACATCTTAAGTATACACCCTCACGATTTAATTTTTGTACAAGATGGCTCCTTTCATCATAAAAATTCTACTCTTTAAGCGCAAGGCCCACCTCCAAACCATGTTAAGGTGATTAGGACACTACTGATTCAACAGATAGAAAATGATTTCATCATAACAGTGTCCTAGAGATACCTCTTGAAGGTAATAATGTTGAGTTGTGAGATCAGGGCCGGTCTCGGCCATTGTCTTTGTAAGTCCTTTTCCCCTTACCAATTTCATGGGCTAGATTTCCATATCATATTCCTACAAAATGGTCACCCACTTGGCTCTTCATTCACCTAACTTATTCTGCATCAACAACAACTTCACTGCAGGATTAGGCACTATGGCAAAACCTTTATTTCTCAAGATATAATGCCTGAACTTCTTCACTGCTCTGACCAACACATAGGCCTATTTTTCTACATTATGATATCTTAACTCTACATCTTTTAAGGGAGTACTCATGAAGGCTATAGGATTTTCATCACCTTGATTAGACTTTGAGTTAACATTGCAACACAAGAGTGATCAGAAGTGAATGAGTATATGTAAAAAGGCTTAGTGTAATTCAAACTCGCCAATATAGGAGCCTCAATAATAGCCTTCTTCATTTTTGCAAACACCTCCTTAGCTTTTGTGTTCCATTCTATCTTTGCTTCTTGTTTTAACATAGCATTTAATGGCTTGACTATCTCTACAAATTTGGCGATAAATTTCATAACAAAGTTTATCTTACCAAAAAATGACTTCATCTCTTTCTTACTTGTAGGAGGTTGAATCTTCAAGATAGCCTATATTCTCTTAGGATCAATAGCAATACCCTATTCTGAGATGATGTTTCCTAACAACTTTCCTTCTGTGACTCCAAAAATGCACTTCCTTAGATTAAGCAAAATACCAAACTCTCTACATCTTTGAAACACCTTACATAAATCTGTTATGTGATCACCTCATTTCTTGGAGAAAATAGTCAAATCATCCATATAAATAATGATGCACTTACCAATTATATCCTTAAAAGAAATGTTCATAGCTCTTTGGAATGTAGCTCCAGCATTAATCAATCCGAATGGCATCCTTTTGTAAGAAAAAGTTCCCCATTTAGTAGTGAAGGTAGTCTTGTGCCTATCCTCATACTACACAATAACTTGATTGTATCCAAAATAACCGTAAAAAATGTACATCATTTGAGATCCATTAACAATCTGAAGCATCTCATCTAGTGAAGGAACTGGATAATTATCCTTTTCTAATGCTCTATTTAGATTCCTAAAGTCTACACATAATCTAATTTCTCCATTCTTTTTCCTTAATGGAACCAAATTCACCACCCAAGTAGAGTGTCTTACTGGAAATATAATGCGTGTTGAAATTAGTTTCTGGACCTCTTTCTATATAATGGGCTCTAACAAAGCATTAATTGGTCTCTTTCTTTGCCTGAATGGTTTGACATCCAACTTCAAAGGAATGGTGTGTATGATGATTGAAGTATCATACGTTTTCAAATCTTCATAACTCCAAGCTATTACATCATGATATGTATGTAAGGTATCAATAATCCCCTTCCTTTCTTCTGGAGTACATACCTTGCTAATAAAATCATTCTTTGAGTCCTCTGACGTCCCCATATTATGCATCTCACACTGGCTGTTGAGAGGCTCCTTTTTAGTCTATTGTTCTTGATCTCTTATCTTGTCTAGATCAAAAATTCCTTCAAGTTGTACCATACCTATTGGAATAGTATTAGTCTTCAAATTAAGGATTCCTCCAAAGTAAATTTTTGCTTCTTTAGGCTCTATCTCATCAATAACTTGGGAAGCAAACACATCACAACTTGTAATGAAGTCCAGAATATGCTTATCATCTTCAAATACCTAGAAATTAGTAACGTTGTTGGGTACTGAAGGCACTAGAGTGAGCTCAACTATAGATTTATTCAATCTTGAAAGTGACAGAGGCTGCAAGGTGCTAGCAGCTTGTGCTAGAGAATCAACAACTTGATTTTTGTTTCGAGGGATCAACTGAATATTAAAAGCATTGAACCCTTCAATGAGATCTCACACCCTATGCCTATAATTGGTCATTCTTCTATCACAGCACGAATATTGTTTTCTTACTTGTTTGATTACTAATTTTGAATCTCTGAATACTTGTAATATCTTAACTTTCTTCCTTGATGCCATTAATAAGCCATGTATCAAAGCTTCATACTCAGTAACATTATTAGTGCATTGGAATTGGAGCCTATGAGCAGAAAATTAGTTCTTACCTTTAGGAATGATCAATTTGAATCCTGCTCCAGCACCCTGTTTGGATTTAGATCCATAGAATCTTAGCATCCAAAAACCGTCAAGTTCCTTTGGTCTCAATTTATCTTGTCCTTTGCCAAGGATAGGGCACTCTTCAGGAAACACTGGGTTCTTACCTTTATCACAGTTTGATTCTTCCTTCACATTAATTCCAATAGGTGGAACTAGATTAATGCATTTCTATATCTGTCAGACAACAGTCTGACATAAGTCACATCCCAACTCAAAATGAGGGGCATCATGAACTTTGCACCAATTTGGAAGAAATAATTCTTCAAATGTCATGCATCCCTTGAGTTGTATCTAGTTTTCCATACATTTCTGGATGAACTCTTGAAAGTTATCCAATAAACCAAATTGCCTATCCTCTTGGTCAATTATTTCATCCTCTTGTTCAATCAATATCACGGGACTACTAATCTCTGGAATGTGTTCATTTGAAGAATCCTATAGCATAAGAACTTCTTCGTCTTTTCCAACTGATGTAGCCAACACATAATTTCCCATGCCAACCTCTGACACCAATACCTCATTTGAGATATTTTGATATTCCGTAATTACATACTTCATTCGGGGTTATCTTTCAATTTTGATATGATTTGGGACTCCTTTCCATGGTAACCACATATGAGAATGGTCTGTAGATGTATATCCATTTAATGCCTTAGTGAAATCTCTACCTAGGATCAAACCGTAAGTATCAGGAATGTTAACCACTTGGATATTGATCACTTGCTGCACCCTAAGATCCAATGCAAGCTGCGTAGGGATCATATTCAATTCTCCAATTACACTCACTTCTATTTTGTCTAATTGAGTAACCTTATTTTGAGAGGCTATAGGGGTAATACCTAAGGCTTTAAAAACAGAAAAAGGCATAACATTTGTAGAGACTCTTGAATCTAAAATACAATTATGCAAATTATTTCAGAAGATACGAACATAAATTAGGAGAGGAGTTTCCATCTTACCTTGGAATAGATTCAAATGAGTATCAGCTTGTGCAACCTAACCTTTATCCTTATCTCCCCTCTTGTCTATAGGTGAGACCTAACTTCTAGGTGTTTGAGGATTAGAATACCTAGTAACAACCTCATTGGTGGCTACCCCTTGTGATTTTATATTTGAACTAAATAATCCTAGAACTGCATTCCTAAGGGTAGGAACTCTTAATAATTCAAAGATAGAAAGACTCACCTTTACTTTCTTGAATTCCCTAGTCACATATCCACCCAATTTCTCCACATTCAGGTCAGCATGAGATTCCTTGTAGCCATTGACCTACGTATCTCTGGATATTTTATTATTATTTCCTTTCGACAAGTACTATGTTAGCACATGAGGATAAGGTGGATTATTACTAGCTTGTGAGTCTGGTGGATCATTGAAATTGTTAGGAGGGTTAGAAGTAGTGAAAGGACCTCCAGCTTGTGGACCCCTATTAGGCCTATTTCTTAAATCATATTTCTTTGCTCATTGTTGAAACATCTGAACTTATTCAACACTAACTTCTTCCTCATCCAAAGGGCCATTATCATTCTCACTTTCCTCATTAAATAACTAGGAAATATCATCTTCATTCAACACCTGTTCTGCCTCATCCTCTATAATAGATACCTCTTTCGGTTCATTTTCCTCACCTTTGGGGAATGGGGCATGATTAAGTACCAGTACTAGAGAATTGTATGGATTTGAAGGTACTATTTTTTGTCCAGTAGAATTATTTTCCATCTCATACTGAAAGATAGAAGTTGTAGTCTGAAATTCAGCACAGTCTAACTCAGAGTGTTGACTTGTTTTATGGAGCCTGGACCATCCAAACAAAGCTTCTTCTGCTAAGTATACACCATTCAGAGGCTTCTCCTAAGTAATGGGTTGATCCAAGGGAGTAGGAATCCCTCCATTATTAGGCCCAGTATTCCAAGACCTATTCTGCCTAGGTTGTTTCCCTCTGCCAAATCCTTGTCCACCTTATTGATTTCTATCAAAATTCTGACTAGAGTCTTGCCTTCTATCGAAATTCTGACCAGAACCTTGCCCTCTGTCATAATTTTCATTTCTGTCAAAGTATTGACCTCTTTCAAAATTCCTATTTTCCCTGCCATAGTTAGATTGTATATTCTTCTGAGCAGCCTAAACTTGGCTATTCTAATTTCTCAAATAAGTTACCTCTGTATTCAACCTCTTCACTTATTCAGATAATTCATCCAACCTTTCCTTATCCAGGCTATTAGGTGGTGTTAGATTACCACTAGAAGAATATCCGAGTATATTTCTAGAACCAACTGCCTAATTCAAGACTTCTAAATTCTGCAAGTATGTAGGGAAACTAGCTTGTTGTTGATGAAGGGGTCGATTAGATCTTTGCTAGGGATAAGAGGCCATAGGTTGAGCTTGATTTAAAGGTGGACCTAGATGAGGTACTAGAGGCAATGATTGTACAAGATTCATTATTGGAGCATGACTAGTCAAAGCTTGGTTAAGGGCTTGAATTTCTCCAGGGTGAGCAGCAAGTCCTAAGGATGGAAAAGGTCCTGATAAATGTTGTCTTAAGTTTGTGCCAACCTTTACTACCTCTGCATATGCAATGAGAAAATTATTCAGAGGATTAGTCCTTTGTTTAAGGAAGGTGGTTGTAGGACTATCCAAGGTTTCAAGGTACACTTCCAAAGCAGTATTTTCATTCCCAACATAAGGTGCCTAGATTTTGGTATATGCTCGATGGAAACTATCATTGCATGATCCTATGGGCTCATTAATCTCTCTTTTGACTCCAGTAAAATGCAAGTATAGCTCATTAGAACTAATGGGAATCTTGAACTTTTGCAGGAATGCAACTTCTAACTCAGTCCAATTATGGATGGAAGCAGTAAGTAAGTGATGTTGATGGTGTTTTATACATAGCAACAACTCAAACAAAATATGATATCCTCTCTCTCTTGAAAGGTAAATCTCTATGGGAAAAGAGATAACCCCAAGGTCTCTAATTTTAGGTCTTGACAATGCAGTGAAACAACTCAGTGATAAATGTGAAAATGTTGGTAATCATAATGGGACCTTACTATGAGCAACACTAGATTTCAAATTTTATCAAATATAGACACTAAAATGATACTTTGAAACTTGATTGGAACCCGGATAATAAAGAAACAACAAAAGATAAAGGTTTCAGAGATAATCTTAAAACTACTTCTAACCTTAAGATTGAAAATGCAAAAGGATTAAATGCTCAAAATGGACCGACCTCTCATAAACTATTTTCTACTTGACCCAGATGAATCTGCAATTCCACATAAATAGTGCAATCTTCTAAGGTATTGAAAGATTTTCAAATCATAAACATTCATTTAGTCAATCCTACAACAGTTGAGTTAAATAAACCTTCACAATTGAACTAAGCACAAATATAAGTCCAGGCTAACTTTGCAAAGCAGCTAACAATCAGCTAACTGCAAAAATTATGGACTCGAGGTCACTACAAACATCCTCAACACAAAACCCTAAGCATTATCAAATCATTTAACCATGAACATTAAGCAATTTTGAAAAATAGAATAACAAGAACCATGCTAGATGAGATTCCAGAAGATAGATACTAAACACAATATCCCTCTTATATTAGATCATCCAAAAATGGCAACAATTCCAGTTTTCTATTACAACATTTGCTTGAAAATAAACCTTAACTTGCTCTAATATCACTTATCTACTTTCTCCTGATCTACCTATCCTTTTATGTCTATTTTCTAATTTTTCTCTATCCAAATGAGGCAACATTCTCGCTTATATAGAGAATAGATAAGATAGGTCGGTCTGAATTATAATTTACAATGAAACATGACCTACAAGAGGTCGGCCTAAAAGACATTTGAACCATATGAAATGTGCCATTGGCACCAATTTCATCCAAAACTGCCAAGATATCAAAATGTCAGCCCAATACATGTAAATTAATGGGAAGCACAAATATCAATGTAACTATATATAATCACCCTCCATCCCTATCCTTAGCTTTATCTTCCTCGCCATGTATGACCAACAGGACGCTATCCAGCTCAGCAATAGGTGGCATAGGAAAAACCCTAATTTTTCTCTCAAGAGTCCTAATATCTTCTCTTGCCTGCCTAACTGTACCATCCCAATCGACTTTGTTGGTCAAATACCTATTAATGATTGCAATATAAGTTGCAGCATCATCTAATTGATGTTCAGTAACTGACCCCTAACTAACTGGAGAATACACATCTCTCCACCATTCTCTAAGTTGCTCCAAACTGAGGTGCTTTGGAGCAAACTTCTTCCTTCTAGTCATAACCTCAAAGAATGAAATGCACCTCTCATGAACACCAGTCAAAGCATCCTCAATTTTCCTCACCCATTTTTGGATCTTTTTCAAGGCCTTCTGCCTCATTTGTAGGATTTCAAACCATTCCCAAGGTTTAGAAACCCTTAAAAATGGAAGAATCCTGCACTGTACCAATTTATCTTCAATAAACCGCATGATTGATGTAGTCTTTTGCCACAAGAGGTTGGCATCCACATTATCTTGTGCCAATGCAGTCTTGAACCCATCAATCAACCTTAGGGCATCCCCTCTAGTGGATAATATGCCCTTAATGGCCTCATCTCCCTTAGCTTGGACACCTTGTAACCAGGTAACCGTAGCATGTGAAGTACCTTTCATCTTCTCCAACTCAAAAATTGTCTCTTGGGGTAGGAATCATGTAGCAAAGGAGGAGGAGCCAATAGCTTACAAAGTTTTCATCAAATACTACAAATATTTCCTTAGTTTTTCATTCTCCTTCTTGAGCTCATGCCTAGTTTGTACTACCTTCTTCAATCTCCCCACAATAACTGCACTAGAACCCTCATACTCTTCAATATCCTACTCAGTAGTAACATATCCCAAATCAATAGTCTGCACATTATAGTCATGGGTTGTCACATTATCCCTATCTTTGTTTGGAGTAGGGGTAACAATATGGGCCACTCGATTACCTAATACATCCCTCTCAATCCAGGATACAACCCTTGCCTTATTTTTGGTCTTTTCCCTTTCCATATTAGCCATGAGGGCATCTCAATTGGGAGGAGCATCCTCCACTATTACCATTCTTCTCCTCAATTCCGTCTCAAGCCAATCTAGAATGGAAGACCCAATAGGGACTGTGCCTTGTTTATCTTGTTCTTTCTCCTGCTGATCACTAGTTACATCCCTCTCAACACTTGGACTCTTAGGAACATCCACTGTTGGGTTCTCTTCCTACTGTACCTACTCTTCCACAACAACCTCCACTGGTGAGGGGGATCTAGCTGGTATTTCCTCCTCCTTTTGATGAGACTTGTCTATTTGTTCTCTTGTAGGAGAGTCTGCATGTGCCACCAAGGGAGATTGGACCACTTTATCAATTTATCCCTCTGCATTAAAGAGGTCTCCTTCTTGGAACTCTTCCTTGCCCAAATTTTTAGGACCTTCATCTTGTTTTGGTTCTCCCCTTATGCTACCAGCATCTTGAGGGATCGAGGGAATAACCTATTTAGCAATAGGGATGCTTACTGAAACACCCTCCTTGGCTACAGTATCCCTTGGGGAGGGAGTCCTTGATCTCCTCATATAGACTTGTGTCTTCTCCCCTGAGCTCTCCACCTCTACCACTGGTGGTTCAATTTCCCTGTCAGCCTTAGGAACTTCCTCCACCTTCTGGGATGTCCTTGTGACTCTTCTCTTCTTCATTCGTGCATAGAAACTTTCAACTTCTTCTTCCTCCTAGCTTTTCTAAACTTATTTCTTAGAGGCATGCTTCCTCTTCTTCGCAACAAGCCTCCTTTGTTTGACTACCTCTGCAGCCTTTTCAACTTGCGTCTCCCTCACCTGAATTCTGAAAGGAGAGTCCACTTTCTCCATACCCTTTTGATCTGGTTCAAGCGAAGCCTCAAAAGTAGAATGAGATTCTAAGTCTCCCATAAACACATAGGTGCATGGAACACCTTCACTCTCCAGCTTCAGCATCTTTTGCTTCAACAACATTTTGGTGTATTTAAGTACTAGGGCCATAACCTGATCTAAGTTAGTCTTTTCCTCCTCTAACCAGTCAACTTCTCCCCCTGGTTTATCTTTCACTGACTCATGCACATGACCCTGGATCACATTTTCATCCTCCTCAACTTGGTTCAGGATGGCCTTTACATTATATAATCTTACCAAATCCACTGGCAATCTAGAAAACCTCTTCTTTCTCACCTCAAACTCATCAGCTAGGTTAATCTAGTAATCTTGAATATGAGCCTTATGGCTATAATCCCTACTGGCCTTTTTCTGAGCCTCGCAAGTAACATCAAACCTTGCTCTCTTAGAATGAAAAGAGAGCCCAAGAGTACCAATCCCCTCCTTTGAGGCATGAGCAGACTTAATGGAGGCACAAACTTCACCCATTCCTATCTTCAAAGGGAAATCGTTCCCAAAACCTGTCTTGTGCATTTCTCCTTTCACAACATTTTCAAAGTCACAGATTTTCCTAGTGAATTCCAACAATACAACATGATCAATAGGATATCTAGGGAGTTTTTAGGGAGCCCTCTAAAAACCATCAACCCTGATATATGAGAAGGTTGGGAACTGGATAAACTAGGCTCCATACCTTCCTATCAATTCTTTTGCCTTGTCTGAGATTCTTACGTGCTCTGCACCCTAGAGCAATCTGGCAATGTACATTGTGAAGGCATCATTCAACCTCCAGTAGCTTCCACCAGTCAGATGCAACTATGGATACACCTCATAGATAGCATCCTACCCAAAAATACCTCCAGTGCTCAATCTCTAATATGGATGAAGTCTGGCCAATGAATACACTAGGTAAGAAATCATAGTGAAAGTCTTAGTTTTCAAGATATTACACAACTGATGGTGTTTCATATTACTAATAGCTCTTGCCCAATGATAGTCTATCCCCTTTTCCATTCTGGAAATCACATTGAACATCCATGTTTCAAAAACAACTGCACTCTTCAATCCTATCAAAAGGTGATGGCATTGTAATATTCCCTATTGAAATTCAGCCTGAACAGTTGCTTTGGCAACTTAGAGAAATGAGATTTAGGCTTCTCTAGCCAAGAGTTGATCACCTATTGAGATTTGACAATGTTCTCTTCATAATACTTCCTGGCAACCTCCAGGTCAAAGCCCACCACATGAGATCTATCAGTCATGTCAAAGGTTGCAGCAATGGCCATAGGACTGAAACCAACAAGGATCCTTCCCTGAGGGCCAATTATTCTCTGTGTTCCCCTATCATAATTTCTAGCACACTCAAGTACCAACTCATAGCACTGCACTGTAGGAGGGAAACCTGCCACATGAGCCAACTCGGATTCCACCATACTCTTTGAAAATAGAGGAAGGTTTGGTGCTGACATCCTAGCCTTGAATTCTCTGTAATCCCACATGCCCACGTTAGTATTTGTGATCCCTAACCAAATTGAGGTCAACTTACTCTCAGGAATTCTGCTCTTTATATCCAACTTCACCTTTTCTGCATCCGAGATGGCAAAAGCCTCTACACCAGGGTTAGTTTCATTTCCCTTGCCTCGACCAAAAACATTCTGTCTTGATCCTGCTTATAAACACATAATAGTAACCACAATTAAATCCATAAGAAGCAACAAGTGCAGAAGATCATTATCTCAAAATTTGAGATTTAGCTCCCCTCGCAGATTCTACACTGGGAAGGATTTTCGAGAAAATTCAGACCAGGAGGATTCTAGCGAACCAAACATACAAAACCCCAAAACATCATTAAATAATCAACTTAATAAAGGAAAAAGCATTGAGAATACTTAGCATAAGCTTCTTATATCAATCAAATATAATCCACCATCTATAACCATCAAATTTAGCATTTCCCCAAAACACCCGGAAGAGTCTGCCAGAAACGGATTCTACCGAAATTAACAGGAGTTGTAACTAATTCGGAGAAAATGAAGGGACACAGACTATTCGGGAAAATCCAGATGGAATGGATTTTGGAAAAATCTAGAAATAACAGTATTAAAGCTCAAAATCGATAAAATGACTCAACCGCGGACCTCAGGAAAATTTGGATGGAACGGATTTTGGCGAAACCAAATGAAATCTAGTAGAAAGTGACAAAAGAAGAGGAGGTAGAAACTTCAGGAAAATCTGGGGGAAGCAGAATTTCGTGAAGACCTCAAAAACTCGAACCTTTCTACATCTCTACCACTTTCATTGAACTGATTCAAATCACTCCAGATCTATGCCAAAACTCTGAAACCAACTCAACCTAAGACCCTAAGGAATAAAACGTGAACCAAGGACACTCTTCACAAAAATTCAAAGAGGATTGGCCATGCCCTAGGTTGAAAACCCTAAATTTTTTCCATGAAAGCACAAACAACTTGCTCATATACCAAAATGGAGAGTATGAAACCACAACAAGCCCATGCCCAGAATAAGAAGGAACACCAGACTAAGACACACACGCCTGATCAATAAAAATGGACTGATGCACCAAATGAAAAGCTCAAAATTCCCAATGATGATGCATATCCAGGAAAACCAAGAAACCTACCAAGGACTCCCCAAGCAAACAAAGAAAAGTGATTGAAATCAATAGAGAAAAGGGTACATCTACATACTATGGGAACACAAAAGTTGAAACTGGTGAAGTCGAGATATAATCGCTCAATGCAAACCGAATACAGCCCATGCACAGGAAATACAAACACACAATCCAAATGGCCTTGAAAATCCAGATATCTAGCAAACACCAAGAACCTCAACACACAAGCCCAAATAATAGAAAATGCACAAACTCAAATGATCAATTACTTCTCAAAGAATCAATATATCAAAGCCCCACAACCTCTGCACAAATGCCATTAATGCATTTGACAAGACAGCCACAGCCACAAAAGACTTTTGGGGATTCGACACTGCCACAGATTTTGGGAATTCGACACTGCCATGGATTTTAGGAATTTGACACTGCCATGGATTTTGAGGAAATCAGGGATGTGCGGAATTTCTTGAAGCAATGAAAAAGTAGCAATTTTGGACATCAAGAGGAAACCAGGAGAATCTGGCCCAAGCGAATTTTCCCGAAAATAGTGAAAAACCCGAGATAAAGCCAAAACTTCAGATTTTCAATATAGTTCAAAAGAATGCCACTCCAAATGGAAAAATGGACAACAAGGCACAAATCCAAGAAAGGAAAAACCCCCAGAAGAGAAGGGCCAAAACACCAAAAAGCAAAAGAAAGAGGCTCCCCACCTCTAGTGGGGCATGTGTGTGAAAACTGTACAAGTGATTGTACCAATAGAAGGCCTCCTCTCCTAGAGAATAAGGAAAAATCCTACATGCAACATCTTCATGGTTAATTCCTCTATCCCTTAGGTAAGTCTGAAAAATCATAATGTGCTCTTTTTCCATCCTGTTAGGGTCATGAGTATGTAACTTAGAGCAGAAGTGCTCAAGAGTCTTGGGCATAATATTGTAATTATTAAAGATCAATGGGTATGGATTATTAGCAAGAAAATCCATTGGTGGAGGTGGGGGTGGTAATGGCTGGTTTATGACTAGTTGTAGCTATGGAATGGGAATTCCCTCAGAGTTAGATGAAGATGAGGATGATGGAGATGATGGAAGTGGGTGAGCTAAAGATGACTCTTCCCCTCCTTTGGTCCTTCTTGACCTAGTAGGGGCTTGTAACTCTTGAAACTATTCTCCTCCTAGGGTAGATCTAGTTCTTCTTCTAAGCCTCTCAAGAGAGATGGTGTTTAAGAAATGCTCCAGTTTACTTGTTCAAGGCCCTCCTAGCACCAATCTATTGATGGTGTTTTTTGTACAGCAACAACTCAGACAGAATATGATATCCTATCTCTCTTGAAAGGAAAATATCTATGGGAAAAGAGATAACCCCAAGGTCTCTAATGTTAGATCTTGACAATGCAACAAAATAACTCAATGATAAATGTGAAAATGTTGGTAATCATAGAGGGACCTTACTATGAGCAAATAATGGACTTTGAATTTATCAGATAAAATAATAAATTGATACTTTGAAACTTGATTGGAACCCTGATAATAAAGAAACAGTAAAAGATAAAGGTTTAAGAGATAATTCTAAGACTACTTCTAACCCTAAGATTGAAAATGCCAAAAGATAAAATGTTCAAAATGTACCAATCTCTCATAAACTACTTTCTGCTTGACCTAGATGAATCTGCAATTTCACAAAAATAGTGCAATCTTCTATGGTACTTAAATATTTTCAAATCACAAACATTTATTCAGCCAATCCTATTGCAATTGAGATGAACAAACCCTTATAACTAAACTAAGCACAATTTTAAGTCCAGGCTAACTTTGCAAAGCAGCTAACAATCAGCTAACTGCAAAAAGTATGGACTAGAGATCACTGCCAACATTCCAAACATGAAACCCTAAGCATTACCAAACCATTTAACCATAAAATAATGAGAAATTTCAAAGATAGAATAACAAGAACCATGCCAGTTGAAATTCCACAAGATAGATACCAAGCATAATATCTTTCTTATATTAAATCATCCAAAATAACAACTGCAGTTTTCTGTTACAAAACTTGCTTGAGAATAAACCCTAAGTCACTCTAATATCACTTATCTATATTTCTATGTCCTCCTATATGCTTATCTATCTATCTCTATATCTTCAAATGAGGCAACATGCCTGTTTTATAGAGAATCCCTAAGATAGGCTGGCCCAAAAGATAATTTTTACAATAAAAATATGACCTACAAGAGGTCAGCCTCAAATATATTCAAACATCATATGAAATGTGCCATTGGCACCAATTTCATCCAAAACCACCAAGATACCAAAAGGTCGGCCCAATACATGTGAATAATGGGAAGCACAAATCTCAATTTAGCCCTATACAGCTACTCCCCATCCTTGTCTTTAGCTTGATCTTCCTCACCATGTATAGGCATAAAAACCCTATCCAACTCAAAAACAGGTGGCATAAGAAAAACCCTAATCCTTTTTTCAAAAGACTTAATATCATCTCTTGCCTGCCTAACTGTACCATCCCAATCAGCCTTGTTAGTCAAATATTTGTCCATGGCTGCAATATAAGTTGCAATATCATCCAACTAATATTCAGTAACTGGCCCTTCACTGACTAGAGAATAAAAATCTCTCCACCATTTCCTAAGCTGCTCCAAATTGAGATGTTTTGGAGCAAAATTCTTCCTTCTAGTCATGCCCTCAAAGAATGAAATACATTTGTCATGGATACCAGCCAATGTGTCCTCAATCTGCCCTGCCTGTTTATGGATTTTTCTTAAGTCCTTACGCCTCATTTGTAGGATTACAAAATCATTCCCAAGGTTCAAAAACCCTTGGGAAAGAAAGAATCACACACTTTACCAATTTATCTTTAGTGAATCCCATGATTGTAGTGACCTTCTATAGTAGGAGGTCAGTATCCACATTATCTTGATCCAATACAACCTTTAACCAATCCACTGATCTCATTGTATCTCCTCGAGTTGACAAAATGCTCTTAATAGCATCATCTCCTTTAGTTTGGACACCCTGCAACCAAGCAACTATAGCATGTGTGGTGCCCTTCATCTTCTTCAGTTCAGAGATTGTCTCCTAAGGCAAGAAACCTATAGCAGATGAGGAAGAGCCAATAGCTTGCAAGGGTTTCATCAACTCTTGCAAGTACTTTTTCAGTTTCTCATTCTCCCTCTCTAACTCATGCCTCATTTGCACAACCTTCTTCAACTTTCCCACAATCACCACACTCGAGACCTCATATTCTTCAATATCTTGCTCCATAGTAGCATGCCCCAAGTCAATAGTTTGTGCATGATAATCCTAGGTAGTCACATTATCTATATCTTTTTTTGGAGCAGAGGTAGCAATGTGAGCCACTCTATTACCTGAACCATCTCTTTCAATCCGAGAGACAACCCTGGCTTTCTTGTTTGTTCTCTCCTTTTCCACATTAGCCATGAGAACATCTCAATTAGGAGGAGAATCCTCCACTATCACCATTTTTCTCTTGAACTCCTTCTCAAGCCAATTTAGAATAGCAGACCCAATAGGCATTGTATTTTGCTAATCTTGCTCTTGTTCTTATTGATCACTAGTTATATTCTTTTCAACACTTGGCATATTGGGAATGTCCATGGCTGGATTCTCGTTCTATTGTACTTCTTCTTCCACAACCACCTGTACTGGTGAAGGGGTCCTAGCTGGTATCTCCTCCTCTTTTGGATGAAACTTGTTCACTTGTTCCTTCATAGGTGAGTCTGCATATGCCACCAAAGGGGATTGTACTACTTTATCAATCTTTTCCTCTGCATTATAGAGGTCTCCTTCCTTAAACTCTTCCTCACCCAAATCCTTAGGATCTTCATCCTTCTTTGGTTCCTCCTATGTGTTACCAGCATCCTAAGGAATTGATACAATCACTTGTTCGATAACAGGAACACTCACTGAAACATTCTCCTTCACTGCAGTGTTCCTTGGGGAATGAGTCCTTGACCTCCTCATGTATACTTGTGTCTTTTCCCTTGAGTTCTCTACCTCTACCACTGGTGGCTCACTCTCTTTATCAAATTTAGGAGCCTCCTCCGCCTTCTGTGATAGTTTTGTAATCATTCTTCTCTTTATCAATGGAGGAGCACTTTCCAACTCCTCTTCCTTTTCCTTTTCAACCTCTTTCCTTGAGGTATGTCTCCCCTTCTTAGCAGCAGGCTTCCTCTATTTGCTTACCTCTGTAATCTGCTTAGCTTGAACTTCCTTTACCTGGATTCTGAAAGGAGAATACATGTTCTCTTTGCCCTTAGGATCTGGTTCAAGCGAGCCATCAGAAGCAAAGTTAGATTCTAAGTCTCCCATCAGATCATAGGTGCATGGGACACCTTTACTCTCTAATTATAGAATCTTGTCCTTCAATCACATCTTGGTATATTTGATCACCAGGGCCATGACCTGGTCTAGCTCAATCTTTTACTCCTCTAACCAGTCAACTTCCCCAACTAGCCTATCTTTTAATGCCTCATAAACATGACCCTGGATTAAGTTTCCATCCTCTTCCACTTGGTCAGGAATGGCCTTCACATTGTACAATCTTACCAAATCCACTAGCAATCTAGAGAACTTCTTCTTCCTTACCTCAAACTCATTAGCAAGGTTAACCTAGTAATCTTCAATGTGAGCCTTATGGCTATATTCCCTATTGGCCTTCTTTTGAGCTTTGCCAATGATGTCGAACCTTGCTCTCTTGGAATGGAAAGATAGACGAAGAGTACTCATCTCCTCCTTAGAAGCATGAGAAAACTAAATGGAAGCACAAACCTCGCCCATTCCTATCTTCAAGGGAAAGTCATTCCCAAAACTTGTTTTGTGCATTTCTCCCTTCACGACATTGTCAAAACCACAAATATGTCTAGTGACCTCCAACAATATGAAATGATCAGTAGGGTATCTAGAGAATCTGTAGGGAGCTCTCTGAAAACCATCAATTCTAATGTATGAGAAAGTTGGGAACTGGATAAACCAGGCTCCATATCTCTTTAGCAATTCTTTAGCTTTATCTAAGATTCTCATATGTTCTGCACCTTGGAGCAATCTAGTGATGTACATTGTGAATGCATCATTGGATCTCCTGTAGCTTCCTCCAGTTAGGTGCAACTATGGATATACTTCATATATGGAATCTTGCACAAAGGTACCCCTTGTATGGGTGAAGTCTGGCCAATGAATACACTAGGTAAGAGGTCATGGAAAAAGTCTTGGTTTGCAAGACATTACATAACTGTTCATCAATCACTACACTAATGAAACCTGCCTAGTGATAGTCAATTCCCTGCTCCATTCTAGAAATCACATTAAACATCCAAGTCTCAAATACACCTGCACTTTTCAATCCCACCAACTTGTTGAGGAGAGTGATGACTTTGTAGTACTCTCTCTTGAACTAAAGCCTGAATAGTTGCTTAGGCAACTTTGAGAAATGGGATTTAGGCTTCTCTAGCAAAGAGTTGACATGCCTGACAGATCTCATGTGGTGGGCTTCGACCTCGAGGTTGCTAGGAAATATTATGAAGAGAACATTGTCAAATCTCAACAGGTGATCAACTCTTGGCTAGAGAAGCCTAAATCTCATTTCTCTAAGTTGCCAAAGCAATTGTTTAGGCTAAAGCTCAAGAGGGAATATTACAATGCCATCACCCTTCTCAGTAGGTTGATAGGATTGAAGAGTGCAGGTGTTTTTGAAACATGGATGTTCAATGTGATTGCTAGAATGGAACAGGGGATAGACTATCATTCGGCAGGAGTTATTAGTAATATGATCTACCATCAGTTGTGTAATGTCTTGCAAACCAAGACTTTCACTATGACTTCTTACCTATTGTATTCATTGGCTAGACTTCATCCATACAAGGGATTGAGCACTAGAGGTATTTTTGGGCAGGATGCTATCTATGAGGTGTATCCATAGTTCCATCTGACTGGTGGAAGCTACTGGAGGTCGAATGATGCCTTCACAATGTATATTACCAGATTGCTCCAAGGTGCAAAACATGTAAGAATCTTAGATAAAGCAAAGGAATTGATAAAGAGGTATGGTTTATCCAGTTCCCAACCTTCTCTTATATTAGGGTTGATTTTTTTTAGAGGGCTCCTTACAGACTCCCCAGATATCCCACTAATCATGTTGTATTTTTGGAAGTCAATAGACAAATATATGACTTTGACAGGTTTTGGGAATGATTTCCCTTTGAAGATAGGAATGGGTGAAGTTTGTGCCTCCATTCAGTCTACTTATGCTTTGGAGGAGGAGATGGGTACTCTTGGGCTCTCTTTTTATTGTAAGAGAGCAAGGTTTGATGTTACTGGTGAGGCTCAGAAGAAGGCCAGTAGGGATTATAGCCATAAGGCTCATATTCAAGATTACTAGATTAACCTAGCTGATGAGTTTGAGGTGAGAAAGAAGAGGTTTTCTAGATTGCTAGTGGATTTGGTAAGATTATATAGTGTAAAGGCCATCCCAGACCAAGTTGAGGAGGATGGAAATGTGATCTAGGGTCATGTGTATGAGGTAGTGAAAGATAAACCAGTGGGAGAAGTTGACTACTTAGAGGAGGAAAAGACTAACTTAGATCAGGTTATGGCCCCAGTAATTAAATAAACCAAAATGTGGTTGAAGCACAAGATGTTGGAGCTAGAGAGCGAAGGTGTTCCATGCACCTATGAGTTGATGGGAGACCTAGAATCTCATTCTACTTCTGAGGCTTCACTTGAATCAGATCAAAAGGGTAAGAAGAAAGTGGACTCTCCTTTCATAATTCAACTGAGGTTGACACAAGCTGAAAAGGTTGCAGAGGTAGTCAAACAAAGGAGTCATATTCCCAAGAAGAGGAAGCATGCCTCTAAGAAAGAATTTGAGAAAAGCTAGGAGGAAGAAGAAGTTGAAAGTGTCCATGCACTAATGAAGAAGAGAAGAGTCACAAGGACATCTTAGAAAGTGGAGGAAGTTCCTAAGGCTGATAGGGAAATTGAGCCACTAGTGGTAGAGGTGGAGAGCTCAGGGGAGAAGACACAAGTCTATATGAGGAGATCAAGGACTCCCTTCCCAAGGGATACTATAGCCAAGGAGGGTGTTTCCGTAAGTATCCCTATTGCTGAACAAGTTGGTCCTTCTATTCCTCAAGATGCTAGTACTGTAAGGGGAGAAGCAAAACAAGATGAAAGTCCTAAGAGTGTGGGCGAGGAAGAGTTTCAAGAAGGAGACCTATTTAATGTGGAGGCAGAAATTGATAAGGTGGTCCAATTTCCCTTGTTGGCACATGCAGACTCTCCTGCAAGAGAACAAATAGACAAGTCTCCTCAAAAGGAGGAGGAAATACTAGCTAGAGCCCCCTCACCAGTGGAGGTTTTTGGGGAAGAGCACGTATGGAAGGAAGAGAACCCAATGGTGGATGTTCCTAAAAGTTCAAGTGTTGAGAGGGATGTAACTATTGATGAGTAGGGGAAAGAACAAGATAAACAAGACATAGTGCCTGTTGCGTCTTCCATTTCGAATTGGCTTGAGAGGGAATTGAGGAGAAAAATGGTAATAGTGGAGGATGCTCCTCCCAATTGGGATGCCCTCATGGCTAATGTGGAAAGGGAAAAGAACAAAAAGAAGGCAAGGGTTGTATCCCAGATTGAGAGGGATGGATTAGGTAATCAGGTGGCCCATATTGCTACCCCTGCTCCAAAAAAAGATAGGGATAATTGTTGGTATGTGGCGACTGATCATTCTATACTGTACACTCTTCATGTATCCTCGCCTGCTTTTTCACGAAATTACTGAAAAAGGGAAAAATCACAAAAAGGGAAAAAACCTCGATTTTGTATAACCCTAATTTATAAAGGTTTTAGGATAGAGTTACAGTATCATAAGAAATAGGTGATTATTCACGATATTGTAATAGGGTTTTGCACTGGTTAATAATATCATTGGATGGCTGCGGTTTGGTGGATGTAGCCCACATTGGGTGAACCACGTTAAATTCTATGTGTTATTTTTCTATGTGTTTTACTTCTGGTTTATTTTATAAAATCTGCATTTAGCTTTTAGATATCTGCCATTGAAAACCTAACAATAATGTGATGGCCCAAGACTATAATGTGCAAACTATTGATTTGGGACATGTTACTGTTGAGTAGGATATTGAAGAGTATGAGGGTTCCAGTGCAGTTATTGTGGGGAGATTGAAGAAGGCAGTACAAACTAGGCATGAGCTCGAGAAGGAGAATGAAAAACTAAGAAAATACTTGCAGGATTTGATGAAACCTTTGCAAGCTATTGGCTCCTCCTCCTCTGCTATAGGATTCCTACCCTAGGAGACAATTTTTGAGTTAGAGAAGATGAAGGGTACTTCACATGCTATGGTTACTTGGTTGCAAGGTGCCCAAGCTAAGGGAAATGATGCCATTAAGGGCATATTATCCACTGGAGGGGATGCACTAAGGTCGATTGATTGGTTGAAGGCTACATTGGCATAGGATAATGTGGATACCAACCTCCTACTACAAAAAATGACAACAATCATGGGGTTTACTAAAGATAAATTGGTACAGTGTACAATTTTTCCATTTTCAAGGGTTTTTGAACCTTAAGAATGGTTTGAAATCCTACAAATGAGGCAGAAGGCCTTGAAAAAGATCCACAAATGGGCGAGGCAAATTGAGGATGTTCTGACTGATGTTCATGAGAGGTGCATTTCATTCTTTGAGGTCATGACTGGAAGGAAGAAGTTTGGTCCAAAGCACCTCAGTTTGGAGCAACTTAGAGAATGGTGGAGAGATGTGTATTCTCTAGTCAGTGAAGGGCTAGTTACTGAACATCAGTTGGATGATGTTGTAATTTATATTGCAGTCATTGACAGATATTTGACCAACAAAATTGATTGGGATGGTACAGTTAGGCAGGCAAGAGAAGATATCAAGACTCTTGAGAGAAAGATTAGGGTTTTGCCTATGCCACCTATTGTTGAGCTGGATACAATCTTGTTGGCCGTACATGGTGAGGAAGATAAAGCTAAGGATAAGGATGGGGGGTGATTATATAGAGTTACATTGATATTTGTGCTTGCCATTGATTTACGTGTATTGGGCCGACCTTTTGATATCTTGGCGGTTTCTGATGAAATTGGTGCCAAAGGCACATTTCATATGGTTTGAATGTTTATTAGGCCGACCTCTTGTAGGTCATGTTTCATTGTAAATTATAATTCGGGCCGACCGATATAATCGATTCTCTATAAAGGCGGGCATGTTACCACATTTGGATAGGAGAGAGTTTAGAAAATAGACATAGAAGGATAGGTAGATTAGGATAAAGTAGCTAAGTGATATTAGAGCAAGTTAGGGTTTATTTTCAAGCAAATGTTGTAACAGAAAACTAGAATTGCTACCATCTTTGGATGATTTAATATAAGAAGGATATTGTGTTTGGTATCTATCTTCTAGAATCTCATATGGCATGGTTCTTGTTATTCTATCTTTCAAATTGCTTAATGTTTTTGGTTAAATGATTTGATAATGGGGTATGTGCAAGATCATGATCAGCCAAAAAGTGGCGATATGTAAGCCATATGATGGCCCATGTGGCTGATGACTTTTTTTTACCCAAAATTGATGAAATGAAAAGGGTTTTTAGTGGAGATTATCAGCTTTCCACCAATATAAATTATACTTTACTTTGAATTTAATAAATAATTATTACTCATTTTCTATTAGAATTACGAATAAAGTCCTGATTGATAGGCTGATTGAAAAACATCTATAACTTTCAAGCAGTATCACATTTTTTCAATCCAAAACATGCATCACATTCTATGCTTCACATACTATAGGATTAAAAAAATAGATTGAATTTCATGACTTTTTGGCCAAGTTAAGGTGGTTAGACAGACGAGCTTTTATATTTTTTAAAAATTGTAATTAAAAATCCATAATTAATTATTTACTTGGAAAAAAATTATAAAAAAATATGCATCACATTGGGATGTGAGTCCTCTACTTATATCTAAAAGCTTATAAAAAAATGTTATCATTTTATTTTGGTTAGGGTGGTCAGAGAGACACCTACTTCTTATTTTTACCCTGAAATTTAGATAATACTACATTGAAATTTCAAATTTTCACCAAATAGATTTATTTTTTAAAAGAAAAGGTCTAGTAGTTTAGAAACTACATTCAATTTTCTACAAATTCCTTTTATTACATTTTTTAAAAATAATATAGAAAACTTATTCAAATTTTTACGTCAAGTTGTTTAACTTTGATTTTTTATTTTTTTATTGCCACTTAAGGGCTTGTTTTTCCCATGATGATCCTGCACATACCCAATGCTTAGGGTTTCATGTTTAAAATATTTGTAGCGATCTCTAGTCCATAATTTTTGTAGTTAGCTGATTGTTAGTTGCTTTGCAAAGTTAGCCTGGACTTATATTTGTGTTTAGGTCAAGTCTAAAGGTTTATTCATCTCAATTGCTGTAGGATTGATTCAATGAATGTTTATGATTTGAAAATCTTTCAATGCCTTAGAAAATTGCACTATTTCTGTGGAATTGTAGATTCATCTGGGTCAAGAAGAAAATAGTTTATGAGAGATCAGTCCATTTCGAGTATTTTATCCTTTTGCATTTTCAATCTTAGGGTTAGAATTAGTTTTAAGATTATCTCAAAAACCTTTATCTTTTGTTGTTTCTTTATTATTTGGGTTACAATCAAGTTTCAAAGTATCATTTCAGTGATCCACTATTTCTCATAGTAAGGTCCCATTGTGATTACCGGCATTTTCACATTTATCACTAAATTGTTTTAGTGCATTGTCAACACCTGACATTAGAGACCTTGGGGTTATCTATTTTCCCATAGAGATTTACCTTTCAAGAAAGATAGGATATTATATTTTGTCTAAGTTTTTGTTGTGCAGAAAACACAATCAACAAATTGGTGCTAGAAGGAGGGCCTTGAACAAGCAAGATGGAGCGTTTCTTAAACATCATCTCTCCTGAGAGACTTAGAAGAAGAACTAGATCCACTCTAGGAGAGGAAGAATTTCAAGAATTACAAGCCCCTACTAGATCAAGAAGGACTAGAAGAGGGGAAGAATCATCATTAACTCATCTAATTCCATCATCTCCATCATCTTCATCTGACTCTGAGGGGATTCTCATTCCACAACCACAACCAACCATAAATCAACCATTACCACCCCCACTTCCACTAATGGATTTTCTTGCTACTAATCCATCCCCATTGATCTTCAATAATTACAATGTTATGCCTAAAAATCCTGAGCATTTCTGCTCTAAGTTTCATACTCATGATCCTAACAGAACTATAGAAGAGCATATTAGGATTTTCTAGACTTGTCTAAGAGATAGAGGGATTAACCATGAGGATGTTGCATGTAGACTGTTCCCCTATTCTCTGGGAGAAGAAGCCTTTTATTGGTATAATCACCTACCTGCTGCTTCCATCCATAATTGGATTGAGTTGGAAGCTACATTCCTACAAAAGTTCAAGATTCCCATTAGTGCTAATGAGCTATACTTACATTTTACTGGGGTAAAATGGGAGATTAATGAGCCCATAGGATCATTCAATGATAGGTTCCATCGAGCATATACCAAACTCCAGGCACCTTGTGCTGGAAATAAAATTACCACTTTGGAGATATACCTTGAGGCCCTGGATAGCCTTGCAACCACCTTCCTAAAACAAAGGACTAATCCTCCAAATACTCTACTCATTGCATATACAGAGGAAGTGAAAGTCAGCATAGACTTAAGACAACATTTATCAGGACCTTTGCCATCCTTGGGACCTGTTGCTCACCCTGGACAAATCCAAGCCCTTAATCAGGCCTTGACCATTCATTCTCCAATAATGAATCCTGTACCATCACTATCTTTGGTTACTCATCCAATTCCACATCTAAGTCAAGCTCAACCTACAACTTCTTATTCCCAGCAAAGACTTAATCAACCCTTACAGCAACAACAAGTTGGTTTCCCTACATATTTGCAGAATTCAGAAGTCTTGAATCAAGTTGTTGTTTTTGGGAATAGACTTGGATATCCTTTGGCAAGTAATCGGACACCACCTAACAACTTGGAAAATGAGAGGTTCGATGAATTGTCTGAACAGGTGAAGAAGTTGAATATAGAGGTAACTTATTTGAGAAATCAGAATAGCCAGTTTCAGGCTGCTCAAAAGAGTATATAATCTAGCTATGGCAGAGAAAACAAGAATTTTGAAAGAGGTCAATACATTGATAGAAATCAAAATTATGATAGAGGGCAAGGTTCTAGTTAGAATTTTGATAAAAGACAAGGCTCTGGTCAGAATTTTGATAGAAACCAATGAGGTGGACAAGGATTTGACAAGGGGCAACAACCTAGGCAGAATAGATCTTGGAATACTGGGCCCAACAATGGAGGGATTCCTACTCCTCTGGATCAACCTGTTACTCAAGAGAAACCTCTAGATGGTGTATACTTAGCAGAAATAGCTTTGTCTCAATGGTGCAGACTCCATAAAACAAGTCCACAGTCTCAGTTAGACTATGCTGAATTTTAGACTACAGCTTCTATTTTTCACTATGAAGTGGAAAATAATTCTCCTCAGTAGAAAGTTGTACCTTCAAACCCTTATGATTCTCTAGTACTGGTACTTAATCATCCTCCATTCCCAAAAAAGTGAGGAAAATGAACCAGAAGAAGTGTCTAGTACACAAGAGGAGGCGAAGCAGGTGTTGAATGAAGATGAGATCTCCTAGTTTTTTAATGAAGAAAATGAGAATGATAATGGCCCTTTAGATGACGAGGAGTTCGATGTTGAAGAAGTTCAGATGTTTCAATAGCCAACGAAGAATTATGATTTAATAAATAGGCCTAACAGGGGTCCATAGGCCAGAGGTCCTTTTACCACATCCATTCCCCCTAACAATTTTAGTACTCCACCTGATGCACAAGCTAGTAACAACCCACCTTATCCTCAGGTGCCAACACAATACCTGTCAAAGGGGAACAACGCTAAAATTTTTAAAGATAAGCAGGCCAGTGGCTACAAGGAATCCTAGGCTGACCTAAATGTGGAGCGATTGGGTGAATATGTGACTGAGGAATTTAAGAAAGTAAAGGTAAGTCTTTCTACTTTTGAATTGGTAAGAGTTCTTGCTATTAGAGAGGCAATTTTGGGATCATTTACCTCAAATACAACATCACAAGGGGTAGCCACGAATGAGGCTACTACCAGGTCTTCTAATTCTCAAACACCCAAAAGTCAGGTCCCACCTATGGACAAGAGAGGAGATAAAGATAAAGGTCAGGTCGCACAAGCTAATACTCATCTGAACTTATTTCAAGGTAAGATGGAAACTCCCCCTTTCCTAATTTATGTTCGTATTTTTGGAAAAAACTTGCATAATTGTCTTCTAGATTCAAGAGCCTCTACAAATGTTATGCCTTTTACTATTTCCAAAGCATTGGGTATCACTCCTATAGCTTCTCAAAAGAAGGTTACTCAGTTGGATAAAACAGAGGTGAGTGTGGTTGGAGAATTGAACATGATCCCTATGCAACTTACATTAGATCCTAGGGTGCAACAGGTGATCAATATCCAAGTTGCTTACATCCCTGATACTTATGGGTTGATCTTAGGTAGGGATTTCACTAAATATTTGAATGGATACACATCCACAGATCATTCCCACATGTGGTTACCATGGAAAGGAGTTCCAAATTAGATCAGAATTGAGAGGGAACCTAGGATGAAATATGTGATCATAGAGTACCAAAATATTTCAAATGAGGTATTGATATCTGATGTTGGCATGGGAAATTATGTGTTGGCTACATCAGTTACGAAGGATGAAGAATTTTTTATGTTCCAGGATTCTTTAAGATAACACCTTTTGGAGAGCAGTGGTCCTGAGACTTTGATGGAACCAGAGAATGAAATAAGTGATGAAGAAGAAAGAAAACTAGGTTTGTTGGATAAGTTTCAGGAATTCATCCAGAAGTGTATGGAGGACCAAGTCCAATTAAAAGGAAGCATGACATTTGAAGAATTGTTGCTTCCAAATTGGTGTAGAGTACATGATATCTCTCATTTTGAGTTAGAATGTGACTTGTGTCAAACTACTGTCAGATAGATATAGAAATGCATTAATCCAATTCCACCTACTAGACTCAATGTGCAAGAGGAATCGAACAATGATAAAGATAAAAGCTCAGTATTTCCTAAAAAAAATATTATTCCTGGTAAAGAACAAGTTAAATTGAAGCTGAAAGAACCTAATGGCTATTGGACAGTAAGGTTTGATAGATCTAAATCCATGCAGGGTGCTGGAGCAGGATTTGAATTGATTAGTCCTAAAGGAAAGAATTACTTTGCTGCTCATAGACTCCAATTTCAATGCACTAATAATGTTGCTAAATATGAGGCTTTGATCCATGGCTTACTAATGGCATCAAGAAAGAAAATTAAGATATTGCAACTATTCAAAGATTCCAAATTGGTGGTCAAAAAAGTAAGAAAATAGTATTCATGTCATGACAGAAGAATGACCAACTACAGGCATAGAGTGTGGGATCTGATAGAGGGGTTTGATGCCTTTAACATCCAATTGATCCCTCGGAGCAAAAATTAGGTGGTTGATTCTTTAGCTCATGCTGCTAGCACCTTACATCAATTGTCGCTTTCAGGATTGAAGAAATTTATAGTTGAGCTCACTCCAGTCCCTTTAGTGCCTGACAACGTTACCAATTTTTAGGTATTTGAAGATGATAAGCATATTCTAGACTTTATTACAAGTTTTGATGTGTTTTCCTTCCAAGTTATTGATGAGATAGAGCCTCAAGAAGCAAAAATTCATTTTGGAGGAATCATCAATCTAAAGACTAATACCATTCCAAGGGGTATGGTACAATTTGAATGGATTTTTGACTTGGATAAAATAAGAGATCAAGAACAATAGACTAAAAGAGAGTCCATCAGTAGCTAGTGTGAAACATATAATATGGGGACACAAGATGACTTGAAGAACATTCTTATTGGCAAGGTATGTACTAAAAAGGAAAGGAAAGGGATTATTGATACCTTACATACATATCATGATGTATAATAGCTTGAAGTAATGAAGATTTGAAAATATATGATACTTCGATTATCACACACACCATCCCTCTAAGATTAGATGTCAAACCTTTTTGATAGAGACAAAGGCGAGTCAATGCTCTGTTGGAACCCATTATTTAGAAGGAGATGCAGAAACTGCTTTCAACACATATTATATTTCCAGTAAGACACTCCACTTGGGTGGTGTATTTGGTTCTAGTAAGGAAAAAGAATGGAGAAATCAAACTATGTGTGGATTTTAGGAATCTCAATAGAGCATCAGAAAAGGATAATTACCCAGTTCCTTCACTGGATGAAGTGCTTTAGATTGCCAATGGATCACAAATGATGTCCTTTTTGGATGGGTATTCTGGATACAACCAACTTATGGTGCAATACAAGGATAAACACAAGATTGCCTTTACCACCAAGTGGGGAACTTTTGCTTAAAGAAGGATGCCATTTGGATTTATCAATGTTGGAGCTACATTCTAGAGAGCCATGGACATTGCTTTCAAAGATATAATTAGCAAGTGCATCATTATCTGTATGGATGATCTAACTATTTTTCTAAGAAATGAGGTGATCATATACCAAACTTATGTAAGGTGTTTCAAAGATGTAGAGAGTTTGGTATTTCACTTAATCTGAGGAAGTGCATTTTTGGAGTCACTGAAGGCAAGTTATTATGACACATTATCTCATAATAGGGTATTGCTATAGACCCTAAAATAATTTAGGCTATCCTGAAGATTCAACCTCCTACAAGTAAGAAAGAGATGAAGTCATTCTTTGGTAAGATTAACTTTGTTAGGAAATTTATCACGGGATTTGCAGAGATAGTCAAACCATTGAATGCTATGTTAAAACAAGAAGCAAAGATAGAATGGAGCACATAAGCTAAGGAGGAATTTGTAGAAATTAAAAAGGCTATTGCTGAAGCTCCTATACTGGTGAGTCTGGATTACACTAACCCTTTTTATATATATTCATTCACTTCTGACCATTCTTGTGCTGCAATGTTAAATCAAAAGTCCAAACAAGGGGATTAACACCCTATATCCTTCATGAGTATTCCTTTGAAAGATGCAGAATTGAAATACCATAATTTGGAGAAACAAGCCTACGCTTTGGTCTGAGCAGTGAAAAAGTTCAAGATTTATATCTTGAGGAATAAAATCTTTGCCATAGTGCCTGATCCTGTAGTAAAGTTATTATTGATGCGGAATGAGTTGGGTGAACGAAGGGACAAGTGGGTAACCATGTTGCATGAATATGATATGGAAATTCAGCCCATGAAACTGGTAAGATGACAAGGACTTATAAAGAGAATGGCTGAAATAGGTCCTAACCTCACAGCCCAACATTATTACCTGTAAGAAGTGTCTCTAGGAGGCTGGTATGATGAAATTATTTTTTATCTATTGAATCAGCAGTGTCCTGATCATCTCAACACGGTTCAGAGGTGAGCCTTGCACTTGAAGAATGGAAGTTTTATGATGAAAGGAGCTATATTATATAAAAGAAATAATGAGGGTGTCTACTCGAGATGTTTAGGGAAGGATGAGGCTGCTAGAGTGATGATTGAATTTCATGAGAAATATGGCACAGGCGATGGTTCTGCATCATCCACTACACATCAAATCTTGAGGGCAAGCTATTACTGGCCTACTTTGTTTTTTCACATATGTCACACTACAACAAGGAAAAACACAAAACTCTTCCACTTCAGCCATTCATAGAGGTAAAACCATTCGCTGAGTGGGGCATGGACTTCATAGGTCCAATTAATCCTCCATCTTTTGTGGGCCACAGGTATATTCTTACCATAACTAATTATTTTAGTAGATGGATAGAGGCTCTTGCTTCCAAACATTGTACTTTGGATGTTGTAATCAATTTTCTTGAATCAAGAATTATTAATCGGTTTGTTTGTCCGCTGTCTTTGGTTTCTGATAATGGTCTTGCATTTCCATCACTGAAGTTTTCTAATTGGGCATATGATCATGGGATTTTTATTAACTTTTCATTCAATTATCACCCCCAGGGTAATGGTTTAGCTAAGTCTTCCAACAAGAACCTACTGACAGTTATTTGTAGGCTGTTAGAACAAAATCCTAAGGATTTACACACCCAACTCCGATTTTCTCTCTGGGCTGACCGTACTAGACAGAAGGCATCCATAGGAACCTCCCCTTATCACCTGGTGTATAGTTTGGAACCTGTGTTTCCTATTTAGTTGAAAATCCCTACCCTGCAATTCATTAATGAGTACTATAATGAAGAAGATAAACGTGAAACTCGTTTGGATGAACTATTGCATTTGGAAGAGAAAAGAGATGAAGCCCTAGAGAACTTTGGTAAACATCATGGTGTAGTAAAATGATGGTTTGATAGGAGAGCTAAGGTAAAGGCTTTTAGAATTTATGACTTAGTTCTTTATTGGGATAAAGCCTATGATTGTAAGGAAGAGCATGGTAAATTTGATTAATTTTGACTTGGTCCTTACTAGATTTTAAAAAACTTGGGAGATAATGCTTTTCATTTGAAAACCCTCACTGGTGAGGATATCCCACTGCCTATTAATGGGCAGTATCTGAAGCATTATTTTCAATCTTGAACTGCTTGTAGTTCATCCTATACATTGCTAGAGAAGGTTTTCTTTTTGTTTTCTTTGTTGTTGCTTTGTTTTGGTTTGTTTTGCTTTTCATTTTGGGTTTCTAGTTTCTTTTGGCTATTGCACCTGTGCACCAGGGCTATTTTGTTTGGGATGGTTCTGAATTTTTTTTTTATAAACTCTAATCAGTTTTTTAGAATCAAGTGGTGGAATTCGTTTATCTGCTCTCCTTTGTACTAAGAATTAGAACCACTTGTTTTAGATACACTTTGGAATATATTTGGGTCTCACATTTCATATGGTAATAAAGAAATTTCTAGAGCTGCTTGAGGTTTTTGAGTAGTTTGGCCTGGTGAAAAATCTTATATTCTGCTTCAGTGCCACTATGTTCCTCATCCCTGAGCATGAGTTTCATAAAACAAAGAGAAAAGCGGAAAATTTTGAAATTTGTGAGGGGCTCTACCTTATCAAGAGTATCCTAGTATCGCTACCATGGCTACAGATGCCTGACCGATAGTAGAGCTATGCTTGGGAGGTTCACAGTGATAGCCTCGCTGGGCTATGGACACCTGACTGGTAGCGAGGCTCTATCCAAGTTGCTTTTGAAGTTCGAATCCTATGTAGCTCGGTCAAATTTACTCTGGTTCTTCTTGTACTTACATGATAAAGATCAATGCATAATACACACACTTGGACCCTGGTACAAGAAAAGGTCTTCTTATTTGTGGTTTCTGAAACTTTGTTCTTAGGAGTCTTGATGGGGATTGGACCCATAGATTCTGGGTTCTTGATTCTAGTTTATCCTTGAAATGCTCTAGAGCATTTCCCGAGCGAAGTCACCATTTGTTGTGCAATTTTCGCACACACACCCCACTGGAGGTGGGGATCCCCTTTCTAACACTTCTTGGTGTTTTGACCCTTCTCTTCTAGGGGTTTTTGCTTGCTTGGGTTTGTGCTTTAATGTCCATTTTTCCATTTGGAGTGGCATTCTTTCGAACTTTATTGAAACTCTGAAGTTTTGGCTTTATCTCGGGTTTTTCTCTATTTTCAAGAAAATCCCCCTAGGCCGGATTCTCCTGGTTTGCTCGTGATGTCTGAAATTGCTACTTTTGCACTACTTTTGGGAAAGTCCTCACATCCTAGATTTTCCCGAAATCCGTGGTAGTTTCGAATCCCCGATGTCCATGGTGATGTCGAAACCCCGAAAGTTTTTGTGGCCATGGCTGTCTTATCGAGCGCATTAATGGTGTTTGTGTGGAGGTCTTGGGGCTTGGATATATTGATTCTTTGAGAAGTAATTGATCATTTGAGTTTGTGCATTTTCTATCATTTGGGCTTGTGTGTTGAGGTTCTTGGTGTTTACTAGATATCTAGATTTTTGAGGCCATTTTGATTGTGCATTTGCATTTCATGTGCGTGGGCTATATTCGGTTTGCATTGAGTGGTTATATCTCGACTCCACCAGTTTCAAATTTTGCATTCCCATGGTATGTAGATGTACCCTTTTCTCTGTTGATTTCAATTGTTTTTCTTCATTTTCTTGAGGAGTCCTTGGTAGGTTTCCTGGTTTTGCTGGATGCACATCATCATTGGATGTTTTGGGGTTTTTATTTGGCGCATCAGTCCATTTTTTTGATCGGGCGTATGTGTTTTAGACTGGTGTTGCTTCTATTTTTGGGCATTGGCTTGCTATAGTTTCATACTTTCCACTTTGGTATATGAGCAAGTCATCTGTGCTTTCATGGCAAACATTTAGGTTCCTTGACCTACGGCATAGCCAATCCTTTTCTAATTTCTGTGAAGAGTATTTTTAGTTCATTTTTTATTCATCAGCATCTTAGGTTGAGTTGGTTTCGGAGTTCTGGCATAGATCCGGAGTGATTTGAATCAATTTGGTGAAAGTGGCAGAGATAGAGACAGGTTCAGGTTTTCAAGGTATTCGCAAAATTTTGCTTCCCCCGGATTCTACTAAATTTCCTATCTCCTCTTCTTTTATCACTTTCAACCGGATTTCATTTGGTTTCACCAAAATCTGTTCCATCCGGATTTTCCTGAGGTCCGTGGTCTGGTCATTTTACCGATTTTGAGCTTTGATACTGTTATATCTCGATTTTTCCAAAATCCGTTCCATCCAGATTTTCCTGAATAGTTTGTGTCCCTTCATTTTCCCCGAGTTAGTTATAACTATTGTTAATTTCGCCAGAATCCGTCTCTGACAAATTCTCCTGGGTGTTTTGGGGATATGTTGAATTTGATGGTTATAGATGATGGGTTTCTTGGTAATCTATTTGATTGATTTAAGGGGCTTATGCTAACTATTCGCAATGCTTTTTCCTGGTTAAGTTGATGATTTAATGATGTTTTGGGGTTTTGTATGTTTGGTTCACTGGAATCCACCTGGCTCGGATTTTCCTGAAATCCTTCCAAATGCAGAATCCGAGAGGGGGGCTAACTCGTGAATTTTGAGATAATGATCTTCTACTCTTGTTGCTTTTTTGGATCTAATTATGGTTACTTTCATGTGTTTATAGGCAGGATAAAGATAAAATGTTGCTGGTCGAGGCAAGGGAAAGGCAACCGATCTTAGTGCAGAGGCTTCGACCATCTTAGATGCAGAAAAGGTTAAGTCGGATATAAAAAGTAGAATCCCTGAGAGTAATTTGACCTCAATTTGGTAAGGGATCACAGATACAAACGTGGGCATGTGGGATTACGAAGAATTCAAGGCTGAGATATCAGCACCAAACCTTCCTCTATTGTCAAAGAGAATGGTGGAATCCGGGTTGGCTATGTGGCAGGTTTCCCTCCTATAGTGCAGTGCTACTTGAGTGTGCTAGAAATTATGATAGGGGAACATAGAGAATAATTGGCCCTCAGGGAAGGATCCTTGCTACTTTCAGACCTGTGGCTATTGCTGCAACCTTTGACATGCCTAACAGATCTCATATGGTGGGCTTCGACCTAGAGGTTGCTAGGAAATATTATGAAGAGAACATTGTTAAATCTCAACAGGTGATCAACTCTTGGCTAGAGAAGCCTAAATCTTATTTCTCTAAGTTGCCAAATCAACTATTTAGGCTGAAGTTCAAGAGGGAATATCACAATTCCATCACCCTTCTCAGTAGGTTGATAGGATTGAAGAGTGCAGG
Organism: Sequoiadendron giganteum; assembly: GCA_007115665.2. NCBI lineage: Eukaryota > Viridiplantae > Streptophyta > Pinopsida > Cupressales > Cupressaceae > Sequoiadendron > Sequoiadendron giganteum. The sequence goes on along the minus strand of CM021101.1, from coordinate 813,011,644 downwards.
TGTTTTTGAAACATGGATGTTCAATGTGATTGCCAAAATGGAACAGGGGATAGACTATCATTGGGTAGGAGTTATTAGTAATATGATCCACCATCAATTGTGTAATGTCTTGCAGACTAAGACTTTCACTATGGCTTCTTACCTAGTGTATTCATTGGCCAAACTTCATCCATACCAGGGATTGAGCACTGGAGGTATTTTTGGGAAGGATGTTATTTATGAGGTGTATCCAAAGTTGCATCTAACTAGTGGAAGCTACCATAGGCTGAATGATGCCTTTCGAATGTACATTACCAAAATGCTTCAGGGTGCAGAGCATGTAAGAATCTCGGGTAAAGCAAAGGAATTGATAAAGAGGTATGGAGCCTGGTTTATCTAGTTGCCAACCTTCTCATATATCAGGGTTGATGGTTTTTAGAGGGATCCCTACAGACTCCCTAGATATCCCACTGATCATGTTGTATTGCTGGAAGTCACTAGACAAATCTGTGACTTTGACAATGTTGTGAAAGGAGAGATGCACAAGACAGGTTTTGGGAATGATTTCCCTTTGAAGATAGGAAGGGGTGAAGTTTGTGCCTCCATTCAGTTTGCTCATGCTTCAGAGGAGGAGATGGGTACTCTTGCGCTCTCTTTTCATTCTAAGAGAGCAAGGTTTGATGTTACTGGTGAGGCTCAGAAGAAGGCCAGTAGGGATTATAGCCATAAGACTCATATTGAAGATTACTGGATTAACCTAGCTGATGAGTTTGAGGTGAGAAAGAAGAGGTTTTCTAGATTGCCAGTGGATTTGGTAAGATTATATAATGTAAAGGCCATCCTAGACCAAGTTGAGGAGGATGGAAATATGATCCAGGGTCATGTGTATGAGGTAGTGAAAGATAAAACAGTGGGAGAAGTTGGCTGGTTAGAGGAGGAAAAGACTGACTTAGATCAGGTTATGGCCCCAGTAATCAAATATACCAAATTGTGATTAAAGCACAAGATGCTAGAGCTGGAGAGTGAAGGTGTTCCATTCACCTATGAGCTGATGGGAGACTTAGAATCTCAACCTGCTTCTGAGGATTTGCTTGAACCAAATCAAAATGGTAAGGAGAAAGTGGACTCTCCTTTCAGAATTTAGGTGAGGGAGACGCAAGCTGAAAAGGCTGTAGAGGTATTCAAACAAAGGAGGCATGTTGCCAAGAAGAGGAAGCATGCCTCTAAGAAAGAAGTTGAGAAAAGATAGGAGGAAGAAGAAGTTGAAAGTGTCCGTGCACTAATGAAGAAGAGAAGAGTCACAAGGACATCTCAGAAAGTGGAGGAAGTTCCTAAGTCTGATAGGGAAATTGAGCCACCAGTGGTAGAGGTGGAGAGCTCAGGGGAGAAGACACAAGTCTATATGAGGAGATCAAGGACTCCCTCCCCAGGGAATACTATAGCCAAGGAGGGTCTTTTAGTAAGTATCCCTTTTGCTGAACAAGTTGGTCCTTCTATTCCTCAGGATGCTGGTAGCGTAAGCGGAGAACCAAAACAAGATGAAAGTCCTAAGAGTGGGTGAGGAAGATTTTCAAGAAGGAGACCTCTTTAATGTGGAGGCAGAAATTGATAAGGTGGTCCAATTTCCCTTGGTGGCACATGCAGACTCTCCTACAAGAGAAAAAATGGAAAAGTCTCCTCAAAAGGAGGAAATACCAGCTAGAGGCCCCTCACCAGTGGAAGTTGTTGTGGAAGAGCAGGTATGGCAGGAAGAGAACCCAATGGTGGATTTTCCTAAAAGTCCAAGTGTTTAGAGAGATGTAACTACTGATCTGTAGTAGAAAGAACAAGAAGAAGGCAAGGGTTGTATCCCAAATTGAGAGGGATGGATTAAGTAATTAGGTGGCCCATATTGCTACCCCTGCTCCAAACAAAGATAGGGATAATGTGATGGCCCAGGACTATAATGTTGAGATTATTGATTTGGGACATGTTACTATTGAGTAGGATATTGAAGAGTGTGAGGGTTCCAGTGCAGTTATTTTGGAAAGATTGAAGAAGGCAGTACAAACTAGGCATGAGCTCAAGAAGGAGAATGAAAAACTAAGGAAATACTTGCAGGATTTGATGAAATCTTTGAAATGTATTGGCTCCTCCTCCTCTACTACAGGATTCCCACCCCAAGAGATAATTTTTGAGTTAGAGAAGAAGAAGGGTACTTCAAATGTTGCGGTTACCTAGTTGCAAGTTGTCCAAGCTAAGGGAGATGAGGCCATTAAGGGCATATTATCCACTAGAGGGGATGAACTAAGGTCGATTGATTGGTTGAAGGCTAAATTGGCATAGGTTAGTGTGGATACCAACCTCCTACTATAGAAAATTACAACAATCATGGGATTTACCGAAGATAAATTGGTACGGTGCAGGATTCTTCCATTTTCAAGGGTTTCTGAACCTTAAGAATGGTTTGAAATTCTACAAATGAGGCAGAAGGCCTTGAAAAAGATCCACAAACGGGCAAGGAAAATTGAGGATGTTCTGACTGATGTTCATGAGAGGTGCATTTCATTCTTTGAGGTCATGACTAGAAGGAAGAAGTTTGCTCCAAAGCACCTCAATTTGGAGCAACTTAGAGAATGGTGGAGAGATGTGTATTCTCTATTCAGTGAAGGGCCAGTTACTAAACATCATTTGGATGATGCTACAACTTATATTGCAATCATTGATAGATATCTGACCAACAAAACTGATTGGGATGGTACAGTTAGGCAGGCAAGAGAATATATCAAGACTCTTGAGAGAAAGATTAGGGTTTTACCTGTGACACCTATTCCTAAGCTAGATAGCATCCTGTTGGCCGTACATGGTGAGGAAGATAAAGCTAAGGACAAGGATGGGGGGTGATTATATAGAGCTACATTGATATTTATGCTTCCCATTAATTTCCATGTATTGGGCTGACCTTTTGATATCTTGGAATTTTTGGATGAAATTGGTGCCAATGGCACATTTCATATGGTTCAAATGTCTTTTAGGCCGACCTCTTGTATGTCATGTTTCATTGTAAATTATAATTCGGGTCGACCTATCTTATCGATTCTCTATAAAGGCGGGCATGTTGCCTCATTTGGATAGGAGAGAGATTAGAAAATAGACATAGAAGGATAGGTAGATCAAGAGAAAGTAGCTAAGTGTTATTGGAACAAGTTAAGGTTTATTTTCAAGCAAATGTTGTAACAGAAAATTTTAGCTACTGCCATATTTGGATGACTTAATATAAGAAAGATATTGTGTTTGGTATCTATCTTTTGGAATCTCATATGGCATGGTTCTTGTTATTGTATCTTTCAAATTGCTTAATGTTTATGGATAAATGATTTGATAATTCTTAGGGTCTCATGTTTGGAATGTTTGTAGCGATCTCTAGTCCATATTTTTTGGAGTTAGCTGATTGTTAGCTACTTTGCAAAGTTAGCCTGGATTTATATTTGTGCTTAGTTCAATTGTGACGGTTTATTCATCTCAGTTGTTGTAGGATTGACTGAATGAATGTTTATGATTTGAAGATATTTCAATGCTTTAGAAGATTGCACTATTTTTGTGGAATTGCAGATTCATCTGGGTCAAGCAAAAAATAGTTAATGAGAGATCGATCCATTTTGAGCATTTTATCCTTTTGCATTTTCAATCTTAGGGTTAGAATTAGTTTTAAGATTATGTTAGAAACCTTTATCTTTTGTTGTTTCTTTATTATCCAAGTTCCAATGAAGTTTCAAAGTATCATTTTAGTGTCTATATTTGATAAGCTTCGAAATCCAGTGTTGCTCATAGTAAGGTCCCATTGTGATTACCAACATTTTCATATTTATCATTGAGTTGTTTTACTCCATTGTCAAGACCTGACATTAGAGACCTTGGGGTTATCTCTTTTCCCATAGAGATTTACCTTTCAAAAGAGATAGGATATTATATTCTATCTAAGTTGTAATTGTGCAGAAAACACCATCAACAAATTGGCGCTAGAAGGAAGGCCTTGAACAAGCAAGCTGGAGCGTTTCTTAAACACCATCTCTCTTGAGAGACTTAGAAGAAGAACTAGATCCACTCTAGGAGAGGAATAATTTCAAGAATTACAGGACCCTGCTAGGTCAAGAAGGACCAGAAGAGGGGAAGAATCATCATCAAATCCACTTCCATCATCTCCATCATCTTCATCTGACTCTAAGGGGATTCCCATTTCATAACCACAACCAACCATAAATCAACCATTACCACCCCCACTTCCACCAATGGCTTTTCTTGCTACCAATCCATCCCCATTGATCTTCAATAATTACAATGTTATGCCCAAAAATCCTAAGCATTTCTGCTCTAAGTTTCATACTCATGATCCTAACAGAACTATAGAAGAGCATATTAGGATTTTCTAGACTTGTCTAAGAGATAGAGGGATTAACCGTGAGGATGTTGCATGTAGAATCTCCCCCTATTCTCTGGGAGAAGAAGTCTTTTATTGGTATAATCACCTACCTGCTACTTCCATCCATAATTGGATTGAGTTGGAAGCTACATTCTTGCAAAAGTTCAAGATTCCCATTAGTGCTAATGAGCTATACTTACATTTTACTGGGGTAAAAAGGGAGATTAATGAGCCCATAGGATCATTCAATGATAGGTTCCATTGAGCATATACCAGAATCCAAGTACCTTATCCTGGAAATGAAAATACTACTTTGGAGATATACCTTGAGGCCCTGGATAGCCTTACAACCAGCTTCTTGAAACAAAGGACTAATCCACCAAATACTCTGCTCACTACATCTGCGGAGGTAGTGAAAGTCAACATAAACTAAAGACAACATTTATCAGGACTTTTGCCATCCTTGGGACTTGTTGCTCACCCTGGACAAATCCAAGCCCTTAATCGGGCCTTGACCAGTCATGCTCCGATAATGAATCCTATACCGTCACTACCTTTGGTTCCTCATGTAGGTCCACCTCTAAGTCAAGCTCAACCTACAACTTCTTATTCCCAACAGAGAGTTAATCAACCCTTACAGCAGCAAAAAGCTGGTTTCCCTACATATTTGCAGAATTCAGAAGTCTTGAATCAAGCTGTTGTTTCTAGGAATATACTTGGATATCCTTTGGGAAGTAATCTGACACCACCTAACAACTTGGACAAGGAGAGGTTGGATGAATTGTCTGAATAGGTGAAGAAGTTGAATATAGAGGTAACTTATTTGAGAAATCAGAATAGCCATCTTCAGGCTGCTTAGAAAAGTATACAATCCAACTATGGTAGGGAAAACAAGAATTTCGAAAGAGGTCAATACCTTGATAGAAATCAAAATTATGATAGAGGGAAAAGTTCCGGTCAGAATTTTTATAGAAGACAAGGCTCTCGTCAGAATTTTGATAGAAACCAACAAGATGGACAAGGATTTGACAGCGGGCAATAACCTAGGCAGAATAGATCTTGGAATACTAGGCCCAACAATGGAGGGATTCCTATTCCTTTGGATCAACCTGTTACTCAAGAGAAATGTCCAAATGGTGTATAATTAGTAGAAGCAATTTTGTTTGGATGGTGTAGACTCCATAAAACAAGTCAACACTCTGAGTTAGACTATGCTGAATTTTAGACAACAGCTTCTATTTTTTAGTATGAAGTGGAAAATAATTCTACTGAGTAGGAAGTTGTACCTTCAAACCCTTATGATTCTCCAGTACTAGTACTTAATCATGCTTCATACCCAAAAAGTGAGGAAAATGAACCGAAAGAAGTGTCTAGTACACAGGAGGAGGTGGAGTAGGTGTTGAATGAAGATGAGATCTCCTAGTTGTTTAATGAAGAAAATGAGAATGATAATGGTCCTTTAGATGAGGAAGAGGTCAGTGTTGAAGAAGTTCATATGTTTCAACATCCACAGAAGAAGTATGATTTAAGAAATACGTCTAAGAGGGTTCCACAGGCTGGAGGTCCTTTTACCACATCAATTCCCCCTAACAATTTCAGTACTCCACCTGATCCACAAGCTAGTAACAACCCACCTTATCCTTAGGTGCCAACACAATACCTGTCAAAGGGGAACAATGCTGAAGTTTTTAAAGATAAGCAGACCAGTGGCTACAAGGAATCCCAGGCTGGCCTGAATGTGAAGAAATTGGGCGAATATGTGATTGAGGAATTCAAGAAAGTAAAGGTAAGTCTTCCTCCTTTTGAATTGCTAAGAGTTCCTGCTATTAGAAATGTAGTTTTGGGATCATTTAGGTCAAATACAACATCACAAGGGGTAGCCACAAATGAGGCTACTACTAGGTCTTCTAATTCTCAAACACCTAGAAGTTAGGTCCCACCTGTGGATAAGAGAGGAGATAAAGATAAAGGTCAGGTAGCACAAGCTGATACTCATCTAAAATTATTTCAAGGTAAGATGGAAACTCCCCCTTTCCTAATTTCTATTCATATTTTTGGAAATAACTTGCATAATTGTCTTCTAGATTCAGGAGCCTCTATAAATGTTATGCCTTTTTTTGTTTGCAAAGCATTGGCTATCACTCCTATAGCTTCTCAAAAGAATGTTACTCAGTTGGATAAAACAAAGGTGAGTGTGGTTGGAGAATTGAGCATGATCTCTACACAACTTACATTAGCTCCTAGGGTGTAGCAGGTGATCAATATCCAAGTTGTTGACATCCCTGATACTTATGGGTTGATCTTAAGTAGGGATTTCACTAAAGCTTTGAATGGATACACATCCACGGATCATTCCCACATGTGGTTACCATGGAAAGGAGTTCCAAATCAGATCAAAATTGAGAGGGAACCTAGGATGAAATATGTGATCACAGAGTACCAAAATATTTCAAATGAGGTATTGATATATGAAGTTGGCATGGGAAATTATGTGTTGGCTACATCAGTTATGGAGGATGAAGAAGTTTTTATGTTCCAAGATTCTTTAGGAGAACACCTTTTGGAGAGCAGTGGTCCTCAAACTTTGATGGAACCAGAGAATGAAATAAGTGATGAAGAAGACAGATAGCTAGGTTTGTTGGATAACTTTGGGGAATTCATCCAGAAGTGTATGGAAGACCAAGTTCAATTAAAAAGAAGCATGACGTTTGAAGAATTGTTGCTTCCAAATTGGTGTAGAGTACATGATGCCTCTCATTCTAAGTTAGAATGCGACTTGTGTCAAACTGTTGTTAGACAAATATAGAAATGCGTTAATCCAATTCCACCTACTAGACTCAATGTGCAGGAGGAATCAAACAATGATAAAAATAAAAGCTCAATATTTCATGAAAAACTCCTTATTACCGATAAAGAACAAGGTAAATTGAAGCCAAAAGAACCTAATGGTTGTTGGACACTAAGGTTTGATGAATCTAAATCCAAGTAGGGTGCTGGAGCAGGATTTAAATTGATTAGTCCTAAAGGAAAGAATTAATTTGCTGCTAATAGACTCCAGTTTCAATGCACTAATAATGTTGTTGAATATGAGGCTTTGATCTATGGCTTACTAATGGCATCAAGAAATAAAGTTAAGATACTACAACTATTCAGAGATTCTGAATTGGTGGTCAAACAAGTAAGAAAATGGTATTCATTCCATGATAAAAGAATAACCAACTACAGGAATAGAGTGTGGGATCTCATAGAGGGGTTTGATGCCTTTATCATCCAATTGATCCCTCAGAGCTAAAATCAGGTGGTTGATTCTTTAACTCAAGCTGCCAACACCTTATGGCCATTATCGCTTTCAGGATTGAAGAAATTTATAGTTGAGCTCACTCCAATCCCTTTAGTGCCTGACAACGTTACCAATTTTCAGGTATTTGAAGATGATAAGAATATTCTAGACTTTATTACAAGCTATGATGTGTTTTCCTCCCAAGTTATTGATGAGATAGAGCCTCAAGAAGCAGAAATTGATTTTGGAGGAATCATCAATGTAAAGACTAATACCATTCCAAGGGGTATGGTACAGCTTGAATGGATTTTTGACTTGGATAAAATAAGAGATCAAGAACAATAGACTAAAAGAGAGTTCATCAGTAGCCAGTGTGAAACATATAATATGGGGACACAAGATGACTTGAAGAAAGTTCTTATTGGCAGGGTATGTACTCCAGAGGAAAGGAAAGGGATTATTGATACTTTACATACATATCATGATGTAATAGATTGGATTTATGAAGATTTGAAAATATATGATACTTTGATCATCACACACACCATCCCTATAAGATCAGATGTCAAACCTTTCCGACAGAGACAAAGGCCAATCAATTCTCTGTTAGAACCCATTATTCAGAATGAGGTGCAGAAACTACTTTCAGCACGTATTATATTTCTAGTAAGACACTCCACTTGGCTGGTGAATTTGGTTCCAGTAAGGAAAAATAATGGAGAAATCAGACTATGTGTGGATTTTAGGAATCTCAATAGAGCATCAGAAAAAGATAATTATCTAGTTCCTTCACTAGATGAAGTGCTTCAAATTGTCAATGGATCACAAATGATGTCCTTTTTGGATGGGTATTCTGGATACAACCAACTCATGGTGCAATATGAGGATAGACACAAGACTGCCTTTACCACCAAATGGGGAACTTTTTCTTACAGAAGGACGCTATTTGGATTGATCAATGGTGGAGCTACATTCTAGAGATCCATGGAGATTGCTTTCAAAGATATAATTAGCAAGTGCATCATTATCTATATGGATGATCTGACTGTTTTTTCTAAGAAACAAGGTGTTCATATACCAAACTTATGTAAGGTGTTTCAAAGATGTAGACAGTTCGGTATTTCACTTAACTTGAGGAAGTGAATTTTTGGAGTCGCCGAAGGAAAGTTATTAGGACACATTATCTCAGAATAGGGCATTGCTATAGACCCTGAAAGAATTCAAGCTATCTTGAAGTTTCAGCCTCCTGCAAGTAGGAAAGAGATGAAGTCATTCTTTGGTAAGATTAACTTTGTTAGGAAATTTATCACAGGATTTGCAGAGATAGTCAAACCATTGAATGGTAAGGTAAAACAAGAAGCAAATATGGAATGGAGCACATAAGCTAAGGAGGCATTTGGAGAAATTAAAAAGGCTATTGCTGAAGCTCATGTACTGGTGAATCCAGTTTACACTAAGCCTTTTTATATATATTCATTTGCTTCTAACCATTCTTGTGCTGCAATGTTAACTCAAAAGTCCAAACAAGGGGATGAACAGCCTTTAGCCTTCATGAGTATTCCTTTGAAAGATACAAAGTTGAAATACCATAATGTGGAGAAACAAGCCTATGCTTTGGTCCGAGCAGTGAAAAAGTTTAGGCATTATATCTTGAGGAATAAAATCTTTGCCATAGTGCCTGATCCTGCAATAAAGTTGTTATTGATGCAGAACGAGTTGGGTGAACGAAGGGCCAAGTAGTTAACCATGTTGCAGGAATATGATATGGAAATTCAACCCATGAAATTGGTAAGACAACAAGGACTTACAAAGACAATAGCTGAAATAGGTCCTGACCTCACAGCCCAACATTATTACCTGCAACAAGTGTCTCCAGGAGGCTGGTATGATGAAATTATTTTTTATTTATTGAATCCCTAGTGTCCTGATCATCTCAACACAGTTCAGAGGTGAGCCTTGTGCTAGAAGAGTGGAAGTTTTATGATGAAAGGGGCTATATTATATAAAAGAAATCATGAGGGTGTCTACTCGAGATGTTTAGGGAAGGATGAAGCTGCTAGAGTGATGATTGATTTTCATGAGAAATATGACATAGGCCATGGTTCTGCATCATCCACTACACATCAAATCTTGAGGGAAAGATATTACTAGCCTACTTTGTTTTGTCACATATGTCAAACTATAGCAAGGAAAAACACGCATCTCTTCCACTTCAGCGAGTCATAGAGGTAAAACCATTTGCTGAGTGGGGCATGGACTTCATAGGTTCAATTAATCCTCCATCTTCTATGGGCCATAGGTATATTCTTATCATAACTGATTATTTTACTAGATGGATAGAGGCTCTTGCTTGCAAATAATGTACTTCGGATGTGGTAATCAATTTTCTTGAATCAAGAATTATTAATCGTTTTGGTTGTCTGCTGTCTTTGGTTTTTGATAATGGTCCTACATTTGCATCACTGAATTTTTCTAATTGGGCATATGATCATGGGATTTTTATTAATTTTTTGTCCAATTATTACCCCCAGGGTAATGGTCTAGCTAAGTCTTCCAACAAGATCCTACTGACAGTTATTTGTAGGCTGTTAGAACAAAATCCTAAGGATTGGCACACCCAGTTCTGATTTTCTCTCTGGGTTGACCATACTAGAAAGAAGGCATCCATAGGAACCTCCCCTTATCACCTGGAGTATGGTTTGGAACCTGTGTTTCCTATTCAGTTTAAAATCCATACCTTGCAATTCATTAATGATTACTATAACGAACAAGATAAACGTGAAGGTTGCTTGGCTGAACTATTGCATTTGGAAGAGAAAAGAGATGAAGCCCTAGAGAACTTTGCTAAACATCAGGGTGTAGTAAAATGATGGTTTGATAGGAGAGCTAAGGTAAAGGCTTTTAGAATTGATGACTTAATTCTTTATTGGGATAAAGCCCATGATCGTAAGGGAGAGCATGGTAAATCTGATAAAATTTGGCTTGGTCCTTACCAGATTTTAAAATTTTTGGAAGATAATGCTTTTCGTTTGAAAACCCTCACTGGTGAGGATATCCCACTGCCTATTAATGGGCAGTATCTAAAGCATTATTTTCAATCTTGAACTACTTGCAGTTCATCCTATACATTGCTAGAGTAGGTTTGCTTTTTGTTTTCTTTGTTGCTACTTTGTTTTGGTTTGTTTTACTTTTCGTTTTGGTTGTTCTTTTGGGTTCCTAATTTCTTTGGGCTATTGCACCTGTGCACCAAGGCTATTTTGTTTGGGATGGTTCTGAAAATTTCTTTTATAAACTCTAATTAGTTTTTCAGAATCAGGTGGTGGAATTCGTTTACCTGCTCTGCTTTGTACTAAGAATTAGAACCACTTGTTTTAGATACACTTTGGAATATATTTGGGTTTCACATTTCATATGGTAATAAAGAAATTTCTAGAGCTACTTGAGGTTCTTGAGTAGTTTGGCCTAGTGAGAAATCTTATATTCTGCTTTATTGCCACTATGTTCCTCATCCCTAAGCGTGAGTTTCATAAAACAAACATAAAAGCAAAATTTTTTGAAAACTTTGAGGGGCTTTACCTCATCAGGAGTATCCTAGTATCTCTACTGTGGCTATAGATGCCTGAACGGCAGTAGAGCTATGCTTGGGAGGTTCACAGTGATAACCTCATCGAGGCTATGGATGCCTGACTAGTAGCGAGGCTCTATCTAGGTTGCTTTTGAAGTTTGAATCCTATGTAGCTCGGTCAAATTTACTCTGGTTCTTCTTGCACTTACATGATAAAGATCAATGCATAATACACACACTTGGACTCTGGTATAGGAAAAGGTCTTCTTATTTGTGGTTTTTGAAAATTTGTTCTTATGAGTCTTGATGGGGATTGGAACCATAGATTCTGGGTTCTTGATTCTAGTTTATCTTTGAAATGCTCTAGAGCATTTCCCTAGCAGAGTCACCATTTATTGTGCAGTTTTCGTTCACGCACCCCACTGGAGATGGGGACCCCCTTTCTTTCACTTTTTGGTGTTTTGGCCCTTCTCTTCTGGGGGTTTTTGCTTGCTTGGGTTTGTGCTTTAATGTCCATTTTTCCATTTGGAGTGGCATTCTTTTTAACTTTATTGAAAATATAAAGTTTTGGCTTTATCTTGGGTTTTTCACTATTTTCGAGAAAATCCCCCTAGACCAGATTCTCTTAGTTTCCTCCTAATGTCTGAAATTGCTACTTTTGCACTGCTTTAGGGAAAGTCCGTACATCTTGAATTTTCCCAAAATTTGTGACAGTGTCGAATCCCGAAGTCCATGGTGATGTTGAATCCCTGAAATTTTTTGTGGTTGTGGCTGTCTTGTTGAGCGCATTAATGGCATTTGTGCGGAGGTCTTGGGGCTTGGATATATTGATTCTTTATGAAGTAATTGATCATTTGAGTTTGTTCATTTGCTATCATTTGGGCTTGTGTGTTGAGGTTCTTGGTGTTTGCTAGATATCTGGATTTTTGAGGCCATTTGGATTGTGCATTTGCATTTTATGTGCGTGTGTTGTATTTGGTTTGCATTGAGCGGTTATATCTCAACTTCACCAGTTTCAAATTTTGCATTCCCATGGTATGTAGATGTACCCTTTTTGTAAGAGTTATTGATGAACTCGAGCACCCAGGATCACCTACAAAACCAAGATAAACCTTCCACACGAGAGCAGCAAGAGATAGAATGCAGGAATATAGTGCAATAACAAAATGATGTTATATCACACACTAAATGATACAATATGCCTCAACTCTCCCTTGAATTGATTGAGTTAATATGAACTCATCTAGACTAGATAGGAGCTAGACCTGAACTAGTTAGGAGGGAGAGGTGAGTGCAGAATATATAGTAGAATATGGGCAAATAATTCCAAGAGGGGTAATAACTCCCAAATAACCAAATTAGGTGGGAGTTATGCCTACTTGGAAAATGCCAAATAGGTGGCATAACCTACTCAAAAAGAGACAGATGAGTGGTTTTGTGAGGTGGCATATAAGGCCAAAAGAGGGTGTGAAACTCAACCACCCAAGTGTGAGTGGGAGCAACACATGTAATCGATGGATTATGCCACGTGTCCTCACATGAACCACATCTCCTATAACCTAAGGTATGCTTAATAATGTGTAGGAAAAATAATATTAAAAAAACCTACACTAACACCCCCCCTTAAGCATAGCTTAGGTGGGTGAAAGGATGAAAGAATGCAAAGATGCAAATATGGGTCCCGGCTACTAGGCCATGTTAGGTACCCATGTACAAAATACTCTCTCACAAATGGAGTAAAGGAGAAAACCCAGTGGGACAAAACTCCTCCCCAAAAGAAAACAAGTTTCCCAACACAAGAAGAATCCCATGCAAGGAAGAAGTCCCCTCCAAAATAGAAAGGATAGGAAAGACCATGTAGCCTTCCCCAAAGTAGTCAACTATGCCAATGGTTGAAGCTCGAAGTTGAATGTAGAACATGGTCCACGATCATCGAACAATGTTCCTCCCCTTAGGAAGAAACAAAACCAAAGGTGTATGAAGAATGTCTTCCCATTCCTGAAAGGAATATGAAGGAAGAATGATGAAAATGTATGAAGTCTCTAAACTCTACTCAAGTGTCTCCATGTTGATGTCGAAAGATGTCACCATCAAATCAAGTGTTCTAGGCCACACTGTAGAAGATGAAAATCCAGAACCTAGTGGAGATGGATGTAGAACAAAATTTGAAGACAAAGATATCTCCTTTGAAGACAAAGGCGCCTCCTCCAAATGTTGCTCAAAAGTATCCTCACTCATGTCAAAATGTGATGAATGATCATGTGGAGAATGAACAAAAGGATCCAAAGGTTCCTCCATAACAATTGAAGAAGAATCAACTTCATCAAAGAGAAGATGGATGTCATGAATAATGTCTCCCAAGTCTGAAATATGAGACTCTATGAACAAACCTGCAATGTCTGTCAAGTAGTCATCTGAAGTAGCTATGTCTGGAAGACAATGTGTATCTTGCTGCACTGAATCACAAGAAGCCATGAATGTAGCAATGCAAGTATCTTCAGATGCAATAGTAAATGGAGGAGAAGGAATACAAGGCTCAAGAACTGGATCACATGTGAGAATACCCAAGTTCAAGTAGCCAAAGTTCTCCTCAAAATCAAAGCTCACACTAGGAGTGTGATCAACAACCAAAGGATTAGAACCATCATCAGGTGCAAAGTCTAAAAAGGTATACAATCGAGATGCATGATCAACCACCCCAGTAGCAATTATCTCTCTGCTCTCCAAGTCTCTGATGATAACTAAATCAGGTGTGAATTCAACAGTCTTCCCTGTTCCACCATGAGTGATTTGATAGATGGAAAGAAGATTGTTTGAAAGATGAGGTACACACAAAACATCATTGAAAGTACCATCTCCAATATCAACAGATCCTTTCCCAATTACATCCATGTATGTATTATTTCCCATCATAATAGGTGGCATAGCACAAGGCTCAAAAGAAGAGAACATAGACTGTGTAGAAGCCATATGATGAGACGCTCCAGAATCTAGGAGCCATCTCCTTGATCCAAGACCTGTAGAAGCACAAAGAGCTTTACCTTTTGATTTACCTGCACCTGTAGTATGGCCCTTTTCCTTATCAAATTCTAAATTTTTGGAATTAGAAGAAGAAGCTGAATCAACCATTCGAGAAGGAAAATTGATGTTGTTCTTTGCTAAAAGATTCTTCAACTCATCAATTTGTTTTAAGTAACATTGATGTTCATCATGCCTAGATTTCTTGCAATATGCACAAGTGAGCTTCTCCTTCTTAGATGAATCCTCTTTTGAAGAGAATTTAGAGTCTACTTTAGAAGTAGATGAATATTTATCTGAATCTTTCTTTCTATCACCTTGGTTCTGTTGTTTCTTGTTTTGCTTATTAGTGCCTTGTTTTGCAGTCAAGGCTTGAGATTTGGAAGATTTAATAATGCCCATTTGAATCAATTTATCTTGCTCCTTTGTGAGATCAGTTGCAAACTCACTTAGAGAAGGCATAGTAAATCCTTTTCCTAAGGCTCTTTTCATTGCATGAAATGTAGAAACAAACACTGCATAATCAGGACCAAGTTTTGAAAGAATACTCAAAATCAATTGTGAGTCATCCTTTTTAACTCCACACTGCTCTAACTGCAATCTTATGGCATTCAATTTAGTAAAGAAATCCTGAATGGTATCAAAATTGCATGGGCTCAATCCTATGAGCTCGTTCTCCAATGAATGTGCTCTCAAATCATCCTGTTTACCAAAGAGAGTATTCAAAGTATTCCACACTTCATTTGGTGATTTTGCAGACATAATATGAAAGCGTAGATCAGGAGATACAGCCATGCATAAGGTGCCAAAAGCTTCATCACACTTATTGAACCATTTAGGCTTATCTTCATCTTCTGTAGGTTCCTTATCAATACCCATTGTTATTCTATACAATTTTAACTTCCTTAAGTGAATTTCCATTTCATTTTTCCACTCAAAGTAATTGTATGGTGTGAGTAGAGGAACCGATTTATCCATTTTAGATTGTTGTAGCAATGTGAGAGAAAAAATGCAAGAAGAACACACATAGACACCCCCCTTTTTCACTCAAAGAAGAATCCCCCCCAACAAAAAATTATTTGGCACTTTATAAATTAGTGCGTTTACAATGCTGGAGTTGTTTTCTAGAGTTTTTCAAGTGTCCAAAATGGACTCAAATACTGAAAGTATAATTAAATCTCAAAATTAGAACTTCAAAATAGCACCAAAGTATAGTGCTCAAAAAAATATCAACTTTCAAAAAAATAATCACCTCGATCCGAGGTCATATCTGAAAGTTATAGCCGTTTGAAGTTTCAAAAATGAGAACTGTCCTTCAGATCTGCTGTTAAAACTGATTTTCTGAAGCATTCGGATTACTTGAGAAAAAATGGATCACACCACTGCAAAGCAAATCTCTCAAATTTGAGAAGGGGCTTGCAGATCTGATGCTCTGATACCATGTAAGAGTTATTGATGAACTCAAGCACCCAGGATCACCTACAAAACCAAGATAAACCTTCCACACAAGAGCAGCAAGAGATAGAATGCAAGAATATAGTGCAATAACAAAATGATGTTATATCACACACTAAATGATACAATATGCCTCAAATCTTCCTTGAATTGATTGAGTTAATATGAACTCATCTAGACTAGATAGGAGCTAGACCTGAACTAGTTAGGAGGGAGAGGTGAGTGCAGAATATATAGTAGAATATGGGAAAATAATTCCAAGAGGGGTAATAACTCCCAAATAACCAAATTAGGTGGGAGTTATGCCTACTTGGAAAATGCCAAATAGGTGGCATAACCTACTCAAAAAGAGATAGATGAGTGGTTTTGTGAGGTGGCATATAAGGCCAAAAGAGGGTGTGAAACTCAACCACCCAAGTGTGAGTGGGAGCAACACATGTAATCGATGGATTATGCCACGTGTCCTCACATGAACCACATCTCCTATAACCTAAGGTATGCTTAATAATGTGTAGGAAAAATAATATTAAAAAAACCTACACAAACACTTTTCTCTTTTGATTTCAATCACTTTTCTTCATTTGCTTGGGGAGTCCTTTGGTAGGTTTCCTGGTTTTCCTAGATGCGCGTCATCATTGGGTGTTTTGGGGTTTTCATTCGGTACACCTGTCTATTTTTTTTTTATCAAGCGTATGTGTTTTAGACTGGTGTTGCTTTTGTTTTTGGGCGTTGGCTTGCTATGGTTTCATACTTTCCACTTTGGTATATGAGCAAGTCGTCTATGCTTTCATGGCAGACATTTAGGGTCCTTGACCTAGGGCATAGCCAATCCTCTGCAAATTTTTGTGAAGAGTATCTTCAGTTCACGTTTTATTCATCAGGGTCTTAGGTTGAGTTGGTTTCGGAATTCTGGCATAGATCCGAAGTGATTTGAATCAATTTTGTGAAAGTGGTAGAGATGTATACAGGTTCGGGTTCTCGATGTATTCACGGAATTCCACTTCCCCCAAATTTTCCTAAATTTTCTATTCCTCTTCTTTTATCACTTTCTACCGAATTTCATTTACTTTTGCCAAAATCTGTTCCATCCAGATTTTCCCGAGGTCCACGGTCTGGTTGTTTTACCAATTTTGAACTTTTATACTATTATATCTGGATTTTGCCAAAATCTATTCGATCCGAATTTTCAGGAATAGTCTGTGTCCCTTCATTTTCCCCAGGTTAGTTATAACTATTATTGATTTCGCTAGAATCCGTCTTGAATGGATTGTCCCAGGTGTTTTGGGGATATGTTGAATTTAATGGTTATAAATGATGGGTTTCTTGGTATTCTATTTTATTGATTTAAGGAGCTTATGCTAAGTATTCTCAATGCTTTTTCCTGGTTAAGTTGATGATTTATTGATGTTTTGGGGTTTTGTATGTTTGCTTCACTAGAATCTGCCTAGTCTGGATTTTCTCGAAAATCCTTCCAAGTGCAGAATCCACGAGGGGGGCTAAATCTTGAATTTTGAGATAATGATCTTCTGCACTTGTTGCTTCTTATGGATCTAATTATGGTTACTTTCATGTGTTTATAGGTAGGATCAGGACAAAATGTTGCTATTCAAATCAAGGAAAAGGCAACCAATCCTGGTGCAGAGGCTTCTGCCATCTCAGATGCAAAAAAGGTTAAGTTGGATATAAAGAGTAGAATCCCCGAGAGTAAGTTGACCTCAATTTGGTCAGGGATCACAAACACAAATGTGGGCATGTGGGATTATGAAGAATTCAAGGCTGAGATGTCAGCACCAAACCTTCCTCTATTGTCAAAGAGAATGGTGGAATCCGGGTTGGCTCATGTGGTAGGTTTCCCTCCTATAGTGTAGTGCTATGAGTTGGTACTTGAGTTTGCTAGAAATTATGATAGGGGAACACAGAGAATAATTGGCCCTCAGGGAAGTATTCTTGCTAGTTTCAGTCCTATGGCTATTACTGCAACCTTTGATATGCCTGACAAATCTCATGTGGTGGGCTTTGACCTAGAGATTCCCAGGAAATTTTATGAAGAGAACATTGTTAAATCTCAACAGGTGATCAACTCTTGGCTAGAGAAGCCTAAATCTCATTTCTCTAAGTTGCCAAAGCAACTATTCAGGCTAAAGTTCAAGAGGAAATATTACAATGCTATCACCCTTCTCAATATGTTGATAGGATTGAAGAGTGCAGGTGTTTTTGAAACATGGATGTTCAATGTGATTGCCAGACTGGAATAGGGGATAGACTATCATTGGGTAGGAGTTATTAGTAATATGATCCACCATCAGTTGTGTAATGTCTTGTAGACTAAGACATTCACTATGAATTCTTTTGTAGTGTATTCATTGGCCAGACTTCATCCATACAAGGGATTGAGCACTAGAGGTATTTTTCGGTAGGATGCTATCTATGAGGTGTATCCATAGTTGCATCTGACTAGTCAAATCTATTGGAGGTCAAATGATGCCTTCACAATGTACATTACCAAATTACTCCAGGGTGTAGAGCATGTAAGAATCTCGGATAAAGAAAAGGAATTGATAAAGAAGTATAGAGCCTGGTTTATCTAGTTCCCAGCCTTCTCATATATTAGGGTTGATGGTTTTCAGAGGCCTCCCTAAAGACTCCCTAGATATCCCACTGATCATGTTGTATTGTTGGAAGTCACTAGACAAATCTATGAATTTGACAATGTTGTGAAGGGAGAGATGCACAGGACAGGTTTTGGGAATGATTTCCCTTTGAAGATAGGAATGGGTGAACTTTGTGCCTCCTTTCAGTCTGCTCATGCTTCAGAGGAGGAGATAGGTACTCTTGGGCTCTCTTTTCATTCTAAGAGAGAAATGTTTGATGTTACTGGCAAGGCTCAGAAGAAGGCCAGTAGGGATTATAGCCATAAGGCTCATATTGAAGATTACTGGATTAACGTAGCTGATGAGTTCGAGGTGAGAAAGAAGAGGTTTTCTACATTGCCAGTGGATTTGCTAAGATTATATAATGTAAAGGCCATCCTGGACAAAGTTGAGGAGGATGGAAATGTGATCTAGGGTCATGTGTATGAGGAAGTGAAAGATAAACCAGTGGGAGAATTTTATTGGTTAGAGGAGGAAAAGATTGACTTAGATCAGGTTATGGCCCCAGTAATTAAATACACCAAAATGTGGTTGAAGCAAAAGATGCTCGAGCTGGAGAGCGAAGGTGTTCCATGCACCTATGAGCAAATGGGAGACTTAGAATCTCATTCTGCTTATGAGGCTTTTCTTGAACCAGATCAAAAGGGTAAGGAGAAAGTGGACTATCCTTTTATAATTTAGGTGAGGGAGATGCAAGCTCAAAAGGCTGTAGAGGTAGTCAGAAAAAGAGGCATGTTGCCAAGAAGAGGAAGCATGCCTCTAAGAAAGAAGTTGAGAAAATCTAGGAGGATGAAGAAGTTGAAAGTGTCCATGCACTAATGAAGAAAAGAATAGTCATAAGGACATCTCAGAAAGTGGAGGAAGTTGCTAAGGCTGACAGGGAAATTGAGCCACTAGTGGTAGAGGTGGAGAGCTCAGGGGAGAAGACACAAGTCTATATGAGGAGATCAAGGACTCCCTCCCCATGGGATATTGTAGCCAAGGAGGATGTTTTAGTAAGTATCCTTGTTGCTGAACAAGTTGGTCCTTCCATTCCTTAGGATGCTGGTAGCGTAAGGGGAGAACCAAAACAAGATGAAAGTCCTAAGAGTGTGGGCGAGGAAGAGTTTCAAGAAGGAGACCTCTTTAATGTGGAGGCAGAAATTGATAAGGTGGTCCAATCTCCCTAGGTGGCACATGCAGACTTTCCTGCAAGAGAAAAAATAGACAAGTCTCCTCAAAAAGAGGAGGAAATACCAACTAGATCCCCCTCACCAATGGAGGTTGTTGTGAAAGAGCAGGTACGGTAGTAAGAGAACCCAATGATGGATGTTCCTAAAAGTCCAAGTGTTGAGAGGGATGTAACTATTGACCAATAGGAGACAGAACAAGATAAACAAGATACAATGCCTGCTAGGTCTTCCATTCCGGATTGGCTTGAGAGGGAATTGAGGAGAAAAATGTTAATATTGGAGGATGCTCCTCCCAATTGGGATGCCCTCATGGCTAATGTGGAAAGGGAAAAGACCAGAAAGAAAGCAAGGGTTGTATCCCAGATTGAGAGGGATGGACTAGGTAACCAAGTGGCCCATAGTGCTACCCCTACTCCAAACAAAGATAGGGATAATGTGACAACCCAGGACTATAATATGTAGACTATTGATTTGGGACATGTTACTGTTGAGTAGGATATTAAAGAATATGAGGGTTCCAGTGCAGTTATTGTGGGGAGATTGAAGAAGGCAGTACAAACTAGGCATGAGCTCGAGAAGGAGAATGAAAAACTAAGAAAATACTTTTAGGATTTGATGAAACCTTTGCAAGCTATTGGCTCCTCCTCTGCTACAGGATTCCTACCCCAGGAGACAATTTCTAAGTTAGAGAAGATGAAGGGTACTTCACATGCTGTGGTCACCTAGTTGCAAGGTGTCCAAGCTAAGGCAGATGAGGCCATTAAGGGAATATTATCCACTGGAGGGGATGCACTAAGTTTTATTGATTGGTTGAAGGCTACATTGGCACAAAATAATGTGGATAGCAACCTCCTACTACAGAAAATTACAACAATCATGGGATTTACCGAAGATAAATTGGTACGGTGCAGGATTCTTCCATTTTCAAGGGTTTCTGAACCTTAAGAATGTTTCGAAATCTGGCAAATGAGGTAGAAGGCCTTGAAAAAGATCCATGAATAGGTGAGGCAAATTGAGGATGTTCTGACTGATGTTCATGAGAGGTGCATTTCGTTCTTTGAGGTCATGACTGGAAGGAAGAAGTTTGGTCCAAAGCACCTCAGTTTGGAGCAACTTAGAGAATGGTGGAGATATGTGTATTATCCAGTCAGTCAAGGGCCATTTATTAAACATTAGTTGGATGATGCTGCAACTTATATTGCAATCATTGACATATATATGACCAAAAAAACCAATTGGGATGGTACACTTAGGCAGGCAAGAGAAGATATCAAGACTCTTGAGAGAAAGATTAGAGATTTGCCTGTTCCACCTATTATTGAGCTGGATAGGGTCCTGTTGGCCATACATGGTGAGGAAGATAAAGCTAAGGACAAGGATGGGGGGTGATTATATAGAGTTACATTGATATTTGTGCTTCCCATTAATTTACATGTATTGGGCTGACCTTTTGATATCTTGGTGGTTTTGGATGAAATTGGTGCCAATGGCACATTTCATATGGTTTGAATGTCTTTTAGGCCAACCTCTTGTAGGTCATGTTTCATTGTAAATTATATTTTTGGCTGACCTATCTTATCGATTCTCTATAAAGGCGGGTATGTTGCCTCATTTGGATAGGAGAGAGATTAGAAAATAGACATAGAAGAATAGGTAGATCAGGAGAAAGTAGCTAAGTGACATTAGATCAAGTTAGGGTTTATTTTCAAGCAAATGTTGTAACAGAAAATTGGAATTGCTGCCATCTTTGGATGATTTAATATAAGAAGGATATTGTGTTTGGTATCTATCTTTTGGAATCGCATCTGGCATGGTTCTTATTATTCTATCTTTCAAATTTATTATTGTTTATGGATAAATGATTTGATAATTCTTAGGGTTTCATGTTTGGAATGTTTGTAGTGATCTCTAGTGCATACTTTTTGCAGTTAGCTGATTGTTAGCTTCTTTGCAAATTTAGCCTGGACTTATCTTTGTGCTTAGTTCAATTGTGAAGGTTTATTCATCTCAATTGCTATAGGATTGACTGAATGAATGTTTATGATTTGAAAATATTTCAATGCCTTAGAAGATTGCACTATTTTTGTGGAATTGCAGATTCATTTGGGTCAAGTAGAAAATAGTTTATGAGAGATAGGTCCATTTTGAGCATTTTATCCTTTTGCATTTTCAATCTTAGGGTTAGAATTAGTTTTAAGATTATCTCAGAAACCTTTATCTTTTGTTGTTTCTTTATTATCCGGGTTCCAATCAAGTTTCAAAGTATCATTTCAGTGTCTATATTTGATAAGATTTGAAATCTAGTGTTGCTCGTAGTAACGTCCCATTGTGATTACCAACATTTTCACATTTATCACTGAGTTATTTTACTGCATTGTCAAGACCTGACATTAGAGACCTTGGGGTTATCTCTTTTCCCATAGAGATTTAGCTTTCAAGAGAGATAGGATATTATATTCTGTCTAAGTTGTTGTTGTGCAGAAAACACCATTAACAATACTGTCATCATTCTTTGATTCTTAAACATTGTTAGAAGAAATAAAATTGACAAAAGAAAGATACCTCACTCAAATAATTTTCACATAAGTTTATTAGAATTAAAATTCTTGATTGAAGTTTAAAAATGTTTAGACATTGATCCACCCCCCCCTTTTTAGTGTCTATCCATACTCTAACAAGTGGTATCAAAGCCATACCCATACATAACCCTAACCAGTTTAGGGTTTCCTGGTCATGGAGTATTCGTTATGGCCAAGTGTAAAAGAATCAAATGTAAAAATAAAGCCCCTAGTGTCAAGAAAAAAGCTGATAAACCAACCTTTGTTAAGTCTAGTGAATTTTTGTCTCAAGAAATACCCTTGCTAGTTGATACTAAATGTAATTCTTTTATTGGAGAAGAATAAGACCACTTATTAAGTGACTTTGAACAAGAATATGAAGGTGATGAGTATGAGGTTGATTTGTAAGGATAACTTATTGTTTCCTTAGATGAACTTAAAAGGCTTAAACAAGAAAATCAAGAACTTAAGGTACAACTTCAAAAGAGTATTGATACTAATAAAGCATTAAACCAAAACTATGATAAATTTGAAAAGAATATTGGATTTCTGAAAGCTCAAATGGTTGATAGAAAAAGGACTAAAGAGGAATTGGAATTCAAGTTAAAAGACAAGGATGGAGTGTGAAATAAACTAAAAAATGAGATTGCTTCTTTAAAGAAATGTTTAGATAAGTATTCATTGTTAAAATAACTAACACTTAAAGATGATATGATTATAAGTCAAAAAATTGAAATTGAAGAATGTAAGAGGATAGTAGATGTTGTAAGGTTTGATTTGTAGATTAAAAAGATTGAATGTATAAAAATTGAAGGAGAAGTAGTTGCATCAAGAAAAGAGCTTGAAAGTGTCAAGGTTCACTGAGGTAAAATTCAGAAATTTGATCATAGTACTAATATATTGAATGAGATGTTGGCAAACAAAATCATTCTAAAGATCCTACAGGAGTGGGATATGAGGTTGGACAAAGCTTTGCAGATAAATCTAAACATGAGACAGTGTTTTCTACTATAGATGGAAAGCGTTTTACAGCCAAATAAACACCAAGAATGAAGCTTGGTTATCATATTGTTGCACCGAAGGATAACATTGATGCTAGAAGACAATCTAAAGGTGTTCATAGGGAAAGGATAATTTTTTTTAGATCTTCACATCCTTGGCATGATCATTCATTTAGGTATAATAATTCTTTTCAAGGATATGGTTATGTTTTTAATGACTTTTGTCATAAGGAAATTAATTGCATGAGATGGTCAAATAAGAATCATTCTAATGTCTCTAGAAATGAGAATGTTGTGTTTCACAACTGTAACAATTTTGGTCACTTAAGAAGAGATTGTAGAATGAATAAAAGTGATAATTATGTAGGGAGAAAAGATGGAAATATCTATAGGAATTCTTTTGTTCCTCGGAAGAATCATAAGATCATTTGTTTCAGATGTAATAAAATTGGGCATAAAGTAAAGCAATGTATATTTAATAGGAAGATAAGCACTTTAAACAAACAAGTGAAAAAGTCAGCATTGGTGTGGAGAAGAAAGAGAAATCAAGATGACAAGAAGAGAAATAAAGATGAATCTATGAAAACTCCTTGTGCACTCCTTGCAAAGGTGTCATCATCCAGATCTTGAGAAGAAGCAAAGAGTCAGGGGGAGATAATTAGTGAATTATATATCAAACCCCTTTGTTATCAATTAATAAGTGTTGCTTTTGTCAGGGTGTAATTCATTGTGTTAAGCCACAAATGTATCATATTTTTTTTTCTTGTGTTGAGTTCTTGTTTGCCTTGGGAGTATTAGTGAAAATGAGTTTTTGTCAATAGTCTTAATGCTATGGTTCATATATATCATCATACTAATGGATGATAGCTTACACTTCATGCCATTTGTGGTTAGATTGTTTTTAAATTTTCTTTCTTGCAAGATAATGTCAATGACAGTGAGTACAATACTCTTTGCCTCTGATTGATAGAAATAGTGGTTTAATAACTTCAGTGGTCTATGTTTCTCAGAAGGTGCATGAGTTAGCTAGTCAATAATGGGGCATGATATTTTAGTGGTCTGTTAATTGTTTAAGATCTTGGTTAGAATATTGTTTTTGGCTTGTAGAAATGTAATGATTATGGCAGCTAGCTGATAGGCCAATGATAGTGAATGTTTCTTTAAATCAAGTTTTCTTAGTTCTTGTAAGTTGCTTGTAACATTTCATGGTTGGAACACAAGTATTGATAATAGTTGTAGGGACATAGTGACAGTGATTTGTATATTGCCTATCTATGACAATGTTTTTGTATGCTGATAGTATGGTATACATGATGAGTTTTATTGTTATTATCCCTTGCACAACTTTCATAAAAGACAATACTTTGACAATGAAATAGTTTTTTTGGTCTAACATTACTATGCTATTAATTGGGAGTTCAAATTTTTCATGGTCTTTAGCTTGCAGGTGATAGTACTTTGTTGGTTCACGTAGTCGATCATTGTTTTGCTAACATAGTCAGGTCATTTGGTAAGATAGGTGACTATATGGTAATATTTATTGACAAAATTTGGTTAGGGAATGATATGATGTCCAACAAATTTTGATGTTTTTCATCTTATGACATTTAGTTGAAATTTTTCACATCCTTCATGGTATTCAGAAATTTATGCTTATAATGCATAGTATGGTGTTGTTTAATTAGAGCTTCATATGGAACTACTTGAATAGTTGTGTCTCTTTGGGTTGTGTACATCAAAAACTTGAGTTTTCATGATTTCATGATGTGTTTTTGGAGGTGTTATATGATCATCTATATCCTTTCAAAATATAGATAATCTAAGGTACAATGAAGATCGGGGATTCAGAGACACAGGGAAGTTAGATAATGGATTTCTAGATCACTGGTATGCAATGGAAAGTGATTGGTTATTGTGTGCAGAGGTACTCTAGTTGTATTTTTTGTGGTAAAGGTCTCTCTTAATGAAACTTCAGGTTTTTAATCTTCATGAGTGTGTTTTATTACTCTATGTTATTGATCAAATTTGAGTCTTTGCGCATCTATGATATAGTTTACAAATGGGGTGGTGAATTGCTAGTGTGCTTGCAATAAATTGAAAGTGTTTTCAATGACCCACTTGGATTATTTGACAGTTCTATTGTTGTTTAAGAAAAGGAGTAATGATACCATTTTTGATATATCTGTGTATGGAGCTTCTTTGTAGGGGGAGCTTGTTTCTATATGTTCTCATTTCCATCTCTCTTATATGTTTTCATTTTCTTCTCTATTTTTCTACTTGCAGCTGGTTATTGTGTTGATTGGCTTTATAGTTGTTTATCTCCATGGCATCTCACATTCTCTTCTTTTAGTCTTTGTCATTGAGGAAAAAAGAGGGAGAGATGATATGTGTTTTTCCATCAAGGACAAAGGGGGATTTTGTTGGCTTTCAGTTGTTTTATGGTTTTTCCTTGATGAAAAATCCACTTGGTTTGAGTCTCATGGTTTGAATTCTCTAGATTTGGTCTCTTTCATGATCTTTATGCTCTTCATATTTAGTATTAAAATTTCTTGACATGTTACATACCCCATGGCTCTTGATGATGTTTATTTCAGATTTCAACTTGCTTTGATACATGATGAGTAATTTTCATCTATATGGTGATACTATTGGTTCATGGAATGATCTTTGAGTTTCAGTTCTTCACTTGATAGTACTGATATTTGTCATGGTGCTCTTTGTGTTAGGACTTGCATTAGCTTCAGATATGTGTCTTTTCTATCATGACAACCATAGGTATATTCAACATACTTACAAGTCTCTATGTCATGCATTCTGGTAGATTCATTTTTAATATCTCAGTTTGATTAGCACTCTCATGTTTTTTACAAGATTTTAAATCCATCTTTCTATATTCTATGAACTCACATTACCAAGGAAGATTGAATACATTTTGGGTTCAACCATCGTTATTTGCTTTCTGATATTATTGATATATTTGGCATTATGAAAAGTTACATTGAATTCATGTGTCATTGGTATAGAAGGTGTGATTATTGGCATCATAAAGCTAATGTTTTTGCAAAAAGGTAATGTTGATTTGGGCATTATTTTAAAAGGATAACTTGCATTGAGCTTTAGTGCAATGGTGAATGACTTTGATTAAAGTCAATATGAAATTTGTATTGGCCACTTTATTTCATCAAAGCATATGAATTTGACTAGTTTCATAAAAGGATTTTGACCTTGTGAAGAGGGCTTTCTAAATGAAATGGTAGCGACTACATTTTTTGTTTCATCGACATCTAAAAAGGAATCAAACCCTATTAGATTTTCTTAAGCTTTCATTGGTGGTAATATGTATCGATGGTTTGTGTGAGATATTTGGAGGCAATGATTGTGTCGGCATAATTGATAAAAGGTTTATTACAATGATCTTAAATTCATTATGTTGTTATTTAGTACATATGACTTAAGTCATTCCAGATTTCAAACTTCATTGTGCTTTGGTATAGTAATTGAATGTCTTGATTGGAATGGAAGTTAGGGAAATATCTTTTTTTCTTTCACATTGCTAGGGTTTAGAAACCTAACTATCGCCATGGAGTCAATGTAACTATCTTTTTTTCATTTGTTTTTCTAGCTGAAATGGTTTTGAAAAAATACAATCTTTGTGTTTAAGCATGACAGGTATGGTTGCTTAGTTTGATGTTTTTTCATTGGCTGAAAGCTCAAATCTGGAAGGAGATTCAAAGGTATCACTTTCTTGGGTTAGTAGATACTTTTGAATAGCTTATTATGCTCTCTTGTTCATCGGTTTCACTCTTCATTATTAGGTAGGTTTTTCCTTAGGTAAAAGAGTTTTTTAAATGGGTAAGTAACTCCAGTTCTCTCCTTGATTTAGAAAAGGGATAGATGGGTTCTTATGTATCTTTGAAAACATTAGCATGCTATAATTTTGGTTACATTTCATTTCTCATCATGGGTATTCTGAAAGAATTGTTTTTTCTGGTAATCCGTGATGATATGGGTTTAGTTATAAAATTCTTTTCAAACCCTAGCAGTGATCTACTCTTGTTTATATAAGCTTGAAAATTGTATGTGATGAATATATTTGCTCTCTTTGATTTTTCCTCCACTTATCATTAATTTTATTGGAGGTTCTTTTGCAAACAGATGAATAAGGGTATTAAGGTCTATCAACTCCCTTTGAGATGTTAGTTGAAAAATGATTCTCATGGTGCATACATCATTGTATTATGGTATTCCTAAAAAAATAACATTCAAGGTTTTTGTCCTATCAAAAACCTTAGTTGAAGGTTAAATGAGAAGAAGATATGCATTTTGAAAAAGACGGATAAGAATTTTTTATGGTGCATATGTTTTGTATTCTTGTAGCATATGATATTACTAGTGAAATTTTTTTTGTATTCAGAGTTCTGAGAACAAAACTATCATGACATTCTATCTTATCTGAAACCTGCAGTGAAGGTACTAAACAAATTTTGCCTATTTTGTAAAAGATATAAAAATAGTGATTAATCACTATTATGGGTGAGAAAACTTTTGAAAAGATTTAGAATGAAAAATATTTGTAATGGAACCTTTAAAATATGATGCCAAAAAAAAAATCTAATGTGTTTGGTATTTTGTTGATTCAAGTTGAATCTTCAATATATTAAACAAATTATAAGAGAGGAATATGTGAGCTAAAATGAAGCAAAGAAATCCTCTGATATATTATTATTATTTTGATTTTGTAGAAGGGATTGGTTCTCCTTGGAATGGATTTTCCTAAATGTATAAGGGGTTGGTGCTCCTAGAGTGGGTGCTCTGAATTTTTCTAGTAAGGCATTGTAAGCAGTGGTTTTTTGAAGTTAAGCCAGTGAGGCAGTTTAGGAGTGGTTTTTCTACCCCAGGAGGGTTTTCCACTTGAAAAATGCTTTGTCTTATGGTCTCATTGCTTTGATGTGATAATGATTCAAGATTGTGATGATTTTTTGAGTAATTTTTTTTATCAATCTGCACATTATTGAATGGTAGTTCCTTCATCTCTGCAAATGGTTATATCGACTTCTCTTGCACAAGTGTTATATCATTGTTGAAAATTTTGATTCAAGAGAAATTATAAAATTATTCTTTTGATTCATAGCTCAAGAATCGTTATAATGTGCTAAAGGTTTTTGTTGTCTCGAGACCTATCTTGTGTCATTTTTTTGCACTATTGTTGCAGTGTCTTATAAAGTTTCTTTAAAATCTGTTGGTTAAGAAGTGAATAAATAATGTTGGTCTTCATTTACACAGTTATATGAGTTGCACCTATACTGTCATCATGCTTTGATTGTTAAAAAATTTCACTCACAATTGTTTTGACAAAAGAAAGATACCTCACTCAAATCATTTTGGCATAAGTTGTCTAATGGACTGAGTTAATGTTGTCATATCTTTATTTAACCCTTTTCATGAATTCTTTCAAAGTGATTACTTTTCTCTGTTGTCAATAGAAAGGTTATCTCAATTAAAATTCTTGGTCGATGTTTAAAAATTTTTAGACATCGATTCACCCCCCCTCTTAGGGTTTGTCCATAATCCAACAAAGCCTAGATTACAAAAAGGAGGTCTTGGAGAAGGTTTTGCATGAATTGAAGCCTAATCGTGAATGGTTTTTGGAGGTCCAGAATGACAGTGAGGAATACCTAAAGATGACATACTATGAAATGCCTGCCCTAGGGATAGATCCAGAAAATATTAAGCCATTCTTCCCCAAGAAGATGGAACAAAGGGTTGCAGATGTGTTGTCACTAGACTTCATGGATTTCTTTGTGAATAATTTTGTCCAATCTGAGTAGGTTATCAATGCCACCCCTAGGTGCACCAAACATAGGGAGAAAATCATTGAGGGATTCAAGAAGATCAACTTTCAGATCCTACAATCATATATCATGGAATGGGATAAGCTTCAGGCTTTGATCGGGAAGTTCATGGTGTATGTTACCATCTAGAAGAATGATCGAAGGCCTATCATAGATGATGATTATTTGACACTATAGCTATGAAGGATGGTTTCCAATATAGGACAAAACAACTATAGTGCTAGAGACACTAGAAGACAAAATAGGGAAAAATACAAAGATGTATTTAATATTGTTATATTTTGGGGGTAGGTGAGACCCTAATGTAAAGTGAATTTGGGCCACACAACAAAATTAAATCTTGTCCATTCATTTCTCTTTTGGAAAACTATAAATAAGGGTCTCTTCTCATTTTCAAAGAGAGAGTTGAGATGTTGTGTAAAGGCATGCTATATAAATTCAATGAGAATTGCATTGTTTTGATGAATTCTTGTGTTTCTTCTCATGTATGCATGATTAATCTTCTCAATATTAGATTTTATCTTTGTTGTCTTATTTCCAGGTTCCTTTAGTTGGTGGTATATGTTGCACTTTAATGGTGAAGAATGATATCGTGTTGATGCCTTCTTTCTTCAAACTTTTTGTTGTTTGTTGATAATGAAAAATAGTTTAAAGTTAGTCTGAACACTATGCATATTGCTACACTTAAGTTCATCTATTGCTCATATTGTGAATTGATAATTGAAAATCTATACACCTTAGAAGATTACACTATTTTCATGAGACTGTAGGCTACATTGGTTAAGTGGAACTTAGTTTTAGGAAGGTTGTCTACTATAAAATCCTCTATTTTTATTATTCAACACTAGTTGCAGGTTTAGGAAAATTTTCATCCCTTTTCCCTTTTGAATTTTTCTTTGAAAATTGAAATCAAAACCAAGTTCTAGCATCATAGTTAAGTCAAATTTGATGAATTAAGTGGTGTTTTAGACTACTATCTTGAACTTGTAGCAACTACATTTCATTTCCAAAATTCCACAAAAATCCATTTGAAGATCCAATTCCCTCCAAGATTAGTCAACCATAAATCCCCTTTGTGATTACTAGCAAATCACATCAATCAATTGAGCTATTTTTGCAATTCATGACCTGACACTCACAAGACCTTGCGGTGATTGTCAACAACTTAGTTGTAGATTTTCACCTTTCAAGAGAGATAGCATAATTGTATGTTGTCTATATTGAGAAGTGAAAAACACCCATAAACAGTGGTGAACCCTTCTTTAGTGATTAATCAAACCCTAGGAAATCCCTATTGCAGATCACTTTCACCTTTACATCCTTGGATTGAGATCTCTACGGTTTCCTTGAGTGAAACTTGAGGGAAATGGGAGGATCCCTATCTCTTCAAGGATAGAACCCCTCTTTGTCTTCCCATTTCCATTGTTTCACTTTGGTGAACCTATGTTTAGAACATCTTAATTTTTATTTGGAGTTCATTATCATCCTAGATTTAGCTTGCATTAACATTGCATTTAATTTTACATCAGTTAATTTGTATTCTAGGATTTCTAAATCTTGCATTAGTGAAAGTGCATATAGATTGAATTTTTTCATCTTACATCATTTAATTTAATCTAAAATCTACATTTACATTTAGTCTACAAATCATTCAAACCAAAAAGCTTAAAAATCACTTAATTTTTTTAAAAATTTGTGAAAAAAACCCTCATTGGGACTCATACGCCCCTTTAGGCGATTTAGTCCCAATGCTTATTTTAAATTGCATTTTCCGAAATTAAAAAATTTGTTTTTGTGCTCCTATTTTTTGTTGATAACTTTTTGTTTCAATTTACATAGTTTTTGTTTTGTTGCATTTAGTTTAAATTCATTTGAATTGCATTTGCATCCATCTTGCATTTAGTACCCCTTGTATGAGCTTTTCTACTTGGTGTCCTATTGCTAATACTATAGTGATGCGAATTTCAAGACTAGTGTCATCCTATGACAGTACAATCATCATGGATCTTGGGCTATCTGGCTCTTTCACTACTAGTGTTGACACTAGTCCACTAGGTATGGACCACACCCTTAACAACTCCTTTCCTTCAAGTAGTGTGACACATGTTGAGACAATGGTTGCTAGTATTCCTCAAGAAAACATAATCCAAATCCATGAAGACCTAGCAAACCTACAAAATCAAATAAGTATTGAGAAAATTTCAACTACCACTATCCCTACCATATATAACATTCATCACATGCTTGAAAGTGAAGATGGAGTTGACCTTGTGCGTAACATAGTTCAGATCTCTAGAAAACATCTTACCACTAGTTGTGCATTACCACCAAATAATCTCACAAGCTAAGGAGGAATTAAAATTCCTCCTACAACAATTCCCTATATTCCTACTATACCAACCATCAAGTCACAACAACAATGCAACCTACTAGTAATGTGATTTCTCCGTTGGGTATTCTGCTAGCATTCCTAGTACCTTTGTGGCATCACAAGTCATATCTTCTACCACTTTACCACCTATAAAAATTCCATTCACTTTTCCCTTGAACACATACACCCCTCCACCTTATTCACCTCCATCTCAAAATGCAAACAATGATCCTCTCATACACCAAATTTTGCAAACCATTTCATCCCTTCTAAAGTAATTTTCCAATATCAACCAAAATCAAAATGGCCCACATACATATTATGTCAAAATCAGCCCCTTGTCCTTTGAGATATTGAGAACATCGATGCCACAAGGTATAGAGGTGCCTAGATTTGAGAAATATGGAGGGAAAAAATATCCTTCTAACCATGTTTCTACCTATACCGCCTGTAGACCTAGAATAAATGGAAATTTGCATAGATAGACAATGTTAAATCTAATCTAACAAATATTAATCTATAATAAAAAAACTAAGAACAAGTAAAAATGAACAAAACAATTAAAACTATAACTGGAATAGTCTCACCAAATATGCATCCACTCCTATGAATTATCTTGATTGTCCTTCTCCATTTTCTTGTCTCAATATTGTTGCCCTCGGATTTTTAGTATTGATGCAAGCATAACTTGGATGTATTGTCTTAGAAAAATATCGAAGATAATAAGTTCTTCTCAAAATTATTGATTTCGGGAGGAGAATAATGATAATGAAAAGTCAATTTATAGATTTTGGGTTCTCGAACGATCGACTCAGATTCAAAAGAGAGATCGACGGAAGAGATTGATGAATGCCATGCGATGTGAGTTATGTGTCAATTAGAATGTGAATTAGGAAATCTATAGGATAGAGATTAAATTAGAATAATAACTTAATCTTGTGTCAAGGCTGTTTGAAAATAGAAAGAACACGAATTCCAAATTAAATAAACAATTTAATCTTTAGTTAAGAGTCTTTGAAAATAGAAGAAATAGACTTTGAATGAAAAAGAAAAATTTAGAACTCAAAGAATGATCTGTTCGAATGCACACATGAATTAATTAATTAAATAAAGATATTTAATTAATAAATACATTCATGCATATGAGTTAGAACTAGTTAACTGACTAGTTGTGATAGAGAGTCCTCTCGCAACGATGATCAAATATTGAATCCAGAGATAACTGGCGGATTTAAAATAGATCTTGAGTCAGAAGGTGATTGAATAATTAGATAACTGGACGATAGAAGAATGTGACAGAAACAATTAATTATGAATTAAATGTTAATTTAATTCAAAATTCAAAATTGAAATGAATTAATTAAATCAATAATGTAATTTATTTAATTGTCTATTGAAAAGGATTAATTGAATAATTAAATAATCAATATTTAATTATAGTTGAAATATGACAAAGGGATAATTAAATAATAAATTATTTAATTAAGAAAGAGAATTAATTAGTTAGCGACATGATTAAATAAATATAATTTAATTAATTAATTAAATAATTAAAAAATTTATTTAATTAATAGAGGAAATATGTGTTTAGAAAGGGTAATTAAATAATAAACATTATTTAATCATGACCATGGATAATAGAAAATTATGTCGAAAGTGGTACTCGTACGCCTAAACAAATTTTTGGTGTCTACATTTTTCCCCTCTTTGATACAATGTCATTTCAACATTGTGTCAAAGAAAACATACACCAATCATGCCCTAGTATGAAACAGGTTAGGGTATGCCCCCTCAGGAAAATTGATAAATTTTTGAAAAAATTCAAAAAAATCAGGAAATATTCTCGATAAGTCAATTTGATGGTCATAAATGCTATTGAGTTGACATAATTGAATTTGGAAGTGTTATGGACATGTACGGGTCAATAGAATTTGGAATTTTAAGCGGCCAATAGACAAGGTCAGAAGAAATGCCACCCAAACCCTAGGTATAAAATAGAAATTAGGTTGAAAACCAATTAATTTGCACTTGAAAGAGTTGAAGAATTGAGAAGTTTTCTTTGAGTATTGGATGAAGATGTCTCCAATTCCCTATGTTGTGCATCGCAGATATCAGATTCGGACATCCAGGTGGCCAACTGATGCAAGACCCTTGGTATGTACCCTAAAACGATATTTTTAAATTTCATTTTGCACATAGTTTTAGGCACTTAAAAATTATTTTGCGCATGCGTTCTTTCGCGTTCAATGCATATGCATTCATGTGCAACACATCTACTTGCGGAATGATGCATTTGTAAAAAGAAATCTAGGATACTCTAGATAATTTAGGGATTATTTGCATATGATAATAAATGCATCGCATTTGTGTTTTAGTTAGGCACATGTAGTATAGTGAAACACATATGCATATAGGTAGGCAAAATGAATTTTGCACCGCATATGAATTTAATGACACATTTTCTTATTTGTGGAAATGAATTGATTCATGCAACACATATGAAATGTGAAACACAAATGATTTGGTTTGCAACACATTTATAGAAATGCACTACATGTGTGAAAGTGAGCTGCATTTGGCTGGTAAAATTTTCTGATAAAAACTTGAAAAGAATTTAAGATTTGACATCATGGATGGATATGCATTTGCAGGTTATTTTAGATCCCATTTATACCTAGGAGACATGTCTTGATACTTTTGAGCTGAGATCTCACTTGGTCATTGTAGAGACACGATTATTATGGAGACTAGGACTACATCATGTATTGACTATGCCCACGATTAGGGAAAACAGAGGTATGTTGCCGCTTTGTGTGAGTGATGGAATTTTGAGACTTCATCATTTCATTTTACAATTAGGGAGGTGATGGTTACATTAGAGGATGTTTATAGGATTTTGAGACTACCTATTTGAGGAGAGAGGGTTATGTACGACACACAATACAGGTACAATGAGCTAACTAGATATTATGTTGTTGATGACATTAGGAGATTAGGGATAGAGCACTATGAGATCAAATGGTAGGTTCTAGCAAATAGGTATCAGAGGATTGAGTGCATGCTCTTTACATTTATTGGCAGGATAGTTCTTCCTAATCGACAAGGTCATGGATTTCCTATCAGGTGGGGAGAGATGATTTTGGGTATGTTAGAGAGAGAGAGGTTGTGTATGTCTAGGGTCCCTGTCTATTAGGCATGTTTTACTTTCAATTACATGATATAGTGTACTGAGACACACAGTCTATGAGTTGTGGTACCACTCTTCTCATGGTTTGGGCATGGGAGCGTATTGTCATATTTTGTCCTCATGTTATTGTAGAGCGACAAGCTAGATTTCCTTATGTTTTTTGGTTTACAGGAAACATTACTCAGAGTCATGTCAGAGACATAGGTTATTGGAGACATGCACTGGATACATTGGTTCAATTCATGTGGAGACCACACATGGATTTTGAGAGATGGTCAGATGAGGATGGGCATTTCACCTACTCTAGACAGACACAATATTGGATTGGTAGGACTGTTTTGAGTGTACACATCATTGAGAGACACCTGCCTGATGGACTTTTGAGACAATTTGGGGAGGTTTAGGATGAGCCTAGAGGTAGAGAAAAGTTTTCTCAATCTTCCAGAGAGGTTCCACAATAGGGGCCTATGATACCAGTGGCTACTGCAGAGGTAGAGATTTAGGCATTATAACCTTTACAGTGGAGATGGAGAGGTAGAGCAGAAGATCTAGGGACGACAGTTGCTTATGACATGGTGGGAAGAGAATCATCCTATTCCTTATACAGATCCAAACCAATTGGAACTAGTAGAGAGATGAGGTATAGGGTTGAGAGGGCAGCGCAAAGGTAGAGGTGGTGGTAGGGGTGGTGGTGATGATGGCAGAGGTGGTGGTGGTAGATGAGGACAAAGAGGATAGAGAGAAGGTTGGGTAGGTGGATTATCACCTATCCAAGAGGTAGAGGCAAAGGATGTACCTATGTTGGACATCAGAGGTGGAGTAGAGGCATAAGTTGGATATGAGTATGCTGCCAAGGAGGCAGTAGTAGAGGAGCATGCAAAGGTAGAGATTGGTGGAGAGGACCTTGCAGAGGAGGAGGAGGTTGATGTGGATATTGATCCTCTTGGTATTCTGGCATATTATGGGGAGGATGATGTTGAGGAGGAGTAGGAGAGAGAGCTCTGGGATCGGATTGTAGAGGGGTGACATGATGAGGAGGATCCTAGGGATAGTGACAGGGAGGTATTGGAGGAGAGGCTAGGAGTGGTTATAGCAGAGATGGATGCCTTGTGGATAGAGAGAGATAGTTCTTTTAGGGAGAGAGATATTGCTCTTATGGAGAGGGACCAGGGAGTAGCCCAAAGATAGGAGATAGAGAAGCAGTTCACAGAGGTCAGACACCTTTGTAGTGGTACCTCATTTGATGGTTTTTCTCATGAGCTAGTCAGATCAATTGAGAGAGTGTCATATTATAGAGATCTCTATGAGTAAGTGGTGCTAGTAGAGAGAAGAGCTCCTAACTTTGCAAAGGTTTTCAGCCACAGATCACAGAGAAGGAGTCAGACTAGGACACAAAGTATAGAGGGTGTGGTCGGACCACTGAGGATAGGTCTGTATGAAAGGAATTCCACCTCACAAAGAGTACCTCCAAGTCAGTTTCCTCCACCTTCACCACATGACGGTAGTGGTAGTAGGACACATTGACACTGTTTTATATGTAGACACTTTATTTTGATCAAAGAGCCTACGAGCTCATTTTTATTTATGGATACATTCTGACATTATATTGTGACACATTATTTTGAGTGATATATATATGATTTTTGGTGGCTTCTATATGATATGTAGTTCTATTTTATGATGATGCATTGTTTCTGTATGATTATGTTTCCTAGATGATGTATGTATATGTGTTATGAATGATTGTTTCTACATGTGATGAGTTTATGCAGTCTGTGATGTTATGATGATTCTATATGATGATGAATGTAATTTTCTATATTATGTTATTTTATATGTGATTGTTATATACATGTAATGTTTCCATTATGTACCTTATGATGATGGAATGCCTATTATGCCATGATTTCGTAGATATGCAATGAAGATGTTAATGTTCCTATTTGTTTGAAATGCAATGTAACTATATGATGTAATACATTGTTTACATAATGCTTATAGAATGTATGCATATGCATATTATCTAATGTTTTTGTTGTGTGATAGGACTCTATCATTATTTTAGAAAAGAGAAATGTTAGCACATATGATTTCAGAATGTTAGTAAGAAATAATGAAGGTGGTTTATTCAAAAACATATGATCTTCAATATTTTTCCATATATGCTAAGATTTATTTTTTATCATCATTGGGTGGGACTAACACAAATGGATAATACACACCATGATATGAGATATAACATAGTGTACAAAGTCATCCATCTATGAAAAATAGATAGTCATAGACAAGGAGTGTCTTAACTCATACTAAGGACAGAATCTCCCCTAGTCATTTTGTCTAGACAAACCAAATACATCAAACAAATAAAAGAAGGGTCATGAGTTGTCATTTCTCCTCTAAATCCTTGATCGGAAATCCTTGAGGAAACTAGTAAGATGACTCAAAATCTAAAGTTAAAAATATAGCTGATAGATAGCAGCCAAAGAAAAAGAGTCCTAAGACATTCTTGCTTCTCTAAATCCTTCAAGGGACATCCTTGAGAAAGCTAGTAACCGTACTTATTCACAAATCGATAGAAATATAAGACACCATAAGATATAAAGTCATAAAGCCAAATAAAATTATTCGTGAAAACTTGATCTTGTGGGATTGTTTCATTGTTTGATGTTTGACATAGCATAATCTTTGGGAAGACACATACTGCATAAGAAGTTGAGTCTGGTTTTGACTTGGTCACTATTTGTGTAAGGCATGACAAAGCCTGGTTTCAGAAAGAATCATGTCGTATAAGATTTTGGAGCCTGATGACATTGACACAAAAAGCTACATGAGGCTATGACAATTTGACAATGTCTGTTGACAAGAAAGACATATCTTGCTTAAGACATAAGTTGATCACTTTGACAATGTGTTTGATATAGACTTGATGACAGTTTGAGATGTTTGCCTTGTTGATGCATGAGTTTTTTTGATTCCTTGACTGATTAAAAGTGTGTGTGGACAGTGTATGAATTGAGATGATATACCCTACATGGCTGACCTAATGTGGCATCGGGGGTTCATCAATTGATTAGCCTTGCTTACGTTGGACATGCAAAGACCTCGTAGTTCGACCAAACTTTAACTAACATAACTGACTGAAAATATGTACTTAAGCTGATGATATGCAACGTGTGTGATAGTGAATGTGATAAACCCTATTGGACTAACCCAGTGCAGTCTCAGGAGCTCATCGATTGATTAGCCTTTCCTACATTGTACACACAGAGACCTCGTAGTTTGATACGAGCAATGAATTTAAATGTACAAAGAGTCATGATTTTTAATGTGTGATACATGACAAACCAAGATAGAAAAACCTAATGCCTCGAGGGCACATCGACAGATGGCCATGCCTAAGTCTAGTCGCAAAGTCAATGTAGTTCGACTATGTCTACAATTGACTTAACATGACTGACCTGCCTCTATTTTTGGGATTTTCTAACATGTTTTTATTATTTTGTCTTTTTGAAGTTTTGTACTATTTTTTTATTTTTTTAGGACATTTTTCGATGGTGTAATTCTATGTACAAGGTCCTCATGGAATGGAACAAGGATTTTTCCCCGGTTAGGAATAAGACATGCAAGATGGAGTGGGCAATGTGATGGAATTGACTTGATGTCAATCGTTCCAAGCAATGGATAGGACAACCATTTATTATGAGGGAAAGTGAAAAGTCTGATTGGAATGATGGTAGATGAAAGAGTGAGTTTGACTACACATGGTGCCTATTTGCCAGGTTTTCACCATGGCACTTATCCATAGCATCACCGAGGTGGTTTTTGTAGTGCTTTTTTTGCACACATGCCCCACTAAAAGTTGGGACCCTCATTTTCTTTGCTTTTTGGTGTCTTGGCCTTTATATTTTGGAATTTTTCTTGCTTGGGCATGTGCTTTGGTGTTCATCCTGCTGGTTGGAATGGCCTATTTATGATTTATATTGAAAACCTTGAGTTCTAGGTGTGGTTCAGGTTTTTGGCTGAGTTCGAGAAAATCCGCCCTATCCCAACTTTCCCAGTTTCCCTTTACCATTTGGAATTTTTTGCCTTTATGTTCAAGTCTAGGGAAATCCGTCGTGTCCAGATTTTTCCGAAGTCTGTGGCTTTGTCAGATTTTTGGGTTTTGGTCTTGGTTGTCTTGTCGATTGCATTAATGGTGATTGTGCAACCTTTTGGGAGCAATGATATATTGAAATTTTTGAAATGATTTTCCATTTGAGTTTGGTTAATTTCTTTGCTTCTGAGTTTGGAGTGCTGGAGCTTGAGGAGTGTTGTTGGATTTTGCATTTGAGGAAATTTTCAATCCTGCATTTGGATTTTTGGGGGCATTTCTTTTATTTTTCTCATGCTTGGAGGTTGGTTTCAGTTTCTCCTACTCTCATGGTATGTGGATATTCCCTCTTCCTCTTCTGGTTTTGTTGCTCTGTTGTGCGCTTTCATGTTATTCATTGCTTCATATATTGTGCTTGTGTGTGTGCCATGTCTGGGCATTTGGGGTTTCCGTTTTTTTTCCTATCCATCTAGTTGATCACTTAAGGTTTGCTTTGATGGTATTTTGTTGGTGTTTTTGGGGCTTGCTTACCTTTGCAACAAACTTCCCATCCTTAGTTGCAAGCAAGTTGTGTCTGAGATTCTTCGTGCTTTCATGGCTGAGGTTCTCAGGGTTCTTGACCTAGGGCATAGCCAATCCCCTTTCAAATTGCTAAGAATAGAGTTTTTAATTCATGCTTGATCCATTTGGGATGTCGGTTAGATCATTTTCGGGCTGTAGGCTCATGGTCCATGATTGTTTTGGTCTATTTAGTTGAAGACAAGGAAAGCATAGATGTTCAGGTTTTTGTTGCCTTCGCGGAATTTTTCCCTTACTATATTTTCCCAGGTCTCCATGTCTTTCCTTTATTCTTTGTATTTTTCTATTAAACCAGACTTTTGCTTGCCTCACGAAATTCCACTTCCTTCAGATTTTCTCAATGTTCGTTGCCTGACAATTTTGTTGATTTATTTCTTGCATGGTGAATTTGTCTCGATACCGCTAAAATCCACCCCCTTGGGATTTTCCCAGATGTTTCATGCCTTCTTCATTTTCCTAGATTGATTAGAACCATTGTTGTTTTCGAGGATTTTTTTCTCTTGCAGATTCTTCTAAAGTTTTATGGAAGTGAAGAATCTGATTGTTACATGAGGAATTTACTTATTGATTATGCATTTAGATGATCAAATGAGCTTATTCTAAGTGGTTTAAAGTTATTTCTTGATTATGTTGATTGATTGGTTGATATGGTGGGGTTTGTATGTTTGTCCCGCTAGATTTTGCCTAGTCCGAAATTCCCTAGAATTCCTCTCTAGTCTGAATTCTGTGGAGGAGGCTAAACCCTGAACTTTGAAATAATTGATGTTTTCATTTGTATTGGATCTAATTGTGGTTGTTTTACTTGTTTGCAGGTAGGATCGAGACAAGATGTTGCTGGGCATGGCAAGGGAAAGGCAACAGATCCAGGTGTTGAGAGTTCTGCTATCTCTAATGCATAAAAGGTGAAATGGACATAAAGAGTAGGATTCCTAAGAGAAAATTTACTTTCATTTGGTCAGGGATCATTGATACCAATGTGGGCATGTGGGATTATGAGGAATTCAAGGCTGAGATGGCAACACCAAACCTCCCTTTTCTAGCTAGATGAACTCTAGACTTTGGATTGGCACATGTATTAGGTTTCCCCTCTATTATGCAATACTATGAGTTGGTGCTTGAGTGTTCCAGAAATTATGATAGAGGAACACAAAGGATTATTGGTCCCCAAGGGAGGATTGTGGCAAGCTTTAGTCTTGTGTCCATTGCTAGGACTTTTGATATACCTGATAGGTCACATGTGGTGGCGTTTGATATGGACACAACAAGGAAGTACTATGAGGAATATGTAGTCAAGTTCTAGTAGGTGATCGATTCTTGGTTGGAGAAGCCCAAGTCTCATTTCTCTAAATTGCCAAAGCAACTATTCTGGCTCAAATTCAAAAAGGAATACTACAATTTCATCACTCTCCTTAGTTAGTTGGTAGGGTTGAAGAGTGCAAGCGTGTTTGAGATTTGGATGTTCAATGTCATTACTTAGATGGAGCAGGGTATACATTACCATTGGGAAGGTGCCATAAGTGTAGTAATCCATGAGAAAATGTGTAATGTCTTGCAAACCAAGACTTTCTCCATGACCTCCTACCTGGTGTATGCATTGGAAAGATTTCACCCATATAAGGGGTTAAGAACTAGGGGTAAATTTGGATACGATTCAATTTATGAGGTGTATTAACAACTACACTTGGTAGGAGGAAGCTAGAGAAGAGAAAATGATTCTTTTACAATGTATATTACTAGGTTGTTATAGGGTATAGAGCATGTGAGAATTTCTGGCAGGGCCAAGGAATTGATAAAGAGGTATGGGGATTGGTTCATTCAATTCCCCACCTTCTCTTACATTAGGATTTATGGCCGTCAGAAGGCTCCCTACAGACTCCCAAGGTACCCAGCTGATCACATCATACTGTTGGAGGTCACTAGGAAAATTTGTGACTTTGACATAATTGTGAAGGGAGACAAGCATAAAATAGGGTTTGGGAATGATTTCCCCTTGAATATAGGAACAAGTGAGGTCTATCCTTCCATCCAGTCAACTCATGCTTCTAAAGAGGAGATGATTACTTTTGGTCCCTCTTTCCATTCTAAGAGAGCAAGGTTTGATATTACTGGGGAGGCACAAAAGAAGGCTAGTAGAGAGTACAACCACAAGGACAATATTGAAGATTATTGGACTAACCTTGGCAATGAATTTGATGTGATGAAGAAGAAATTCTCCAGGCTGCCAGCAGACTTGGTAAGATTATACAACATAAAGGCCATCCCTGACCAGGTGGAAGAGGATGGAAATCTGATTTAGGGTCATATCTTCGAGGCTCTGAAAGACAAACCAATTGGATAAATTGACTGGTTGGAGGAAGAGGAAACAAAATTGGAGCAAATCATGACTCTTGTGATCAAGTACACCAAAATGTGGCTAAAGAACAAAATATTAGAGCTAGAAAATGAAGGTGTTCAATGCACCTACGATTCGATGGGAGACTGTTAATTTCATTCTGCTTCCGAGGAATCACATGAACAAGATCCCAAGGGTAAGGCTAAGGTGGAATCTCCCTTCAAGATTAAGGTTATGGATGTCCAAACTAAGAAGGTAGTAGAAATAGGTAAAAAAATAAATCCTATTGCTAAAAAGAGGAGGCATGTTTCGAGGAAAGAAGCTGAAAAGGACAAAGAAGAAAAAGAAGAGGTGGATGTTATAGCTCCCTTGAAAAAGAGATGAAAAATTGTGAGGCTATGAAAAAAACAAGAGGAGGTTCCTAAGAATGATAAGGAAGTTAGGCCACCTATGGTAGAAGTAGAAATTTTAGGGGAAAGAACATAGGTATATATGAGGAGGTCAAAGACTCCTTCCCCAAAGGATGCTACAACTAAGGAGGATGTTCCTATGACTGCTCCTATCATTGAGTGGGAAAGAATTACCCCTCCTCAAGATTATGACAATGTACAAGAAGAACCAA
Source organism: Sequoiadendron giganteum (assembly GCA_007115665.2). Taxonomy (NCBI): domain Eukaryota; kingdom Viridiplantae; phylum Streptophyta; class Pinopsida; order Cupressales; family Cupressaceae; genus Sequoiadendron; species Sequoiadendron giganteum. The sequence continues at coordinate 812,969,533 of CM021101.1, read as the reverse complement.
GGAAGGATGAAGATCCTAAAGACTTGGGTTAAAAGGAGTTCTAGGAGGGAAACATCTACCATGCAGAGGTGGAAATTGATAGGGTGATCTAGTCTCCCTTGGTAACCTATGTAGATTCACCTGCAGAAGAGCAATTGAGCAAATCCCCTCAATAGGAGGAGATACCAGCTAAGATCCCTTCACTAGTGCAAGTTGTGTATGAGCAATATTTAAACAAGAAGGATCCAATAAAGGAGATCCCTAGTATGCCAAGTGTTGAGAAGGATGCACCAAGTGTCTAGCAGGAGTGGGATAAGAAAGATATAGTGTAAACCAAATCTACTATTCCAATTTGGTTGGATAGAGAGTTAAAGAGAAAATTGGTGATAGTAGAATATGTTCCTCCCAATTGGGATGACTTAATGGTCAATATTGAAAAGGGGAAAATCAAGAAGAAGGCTAAGGTTGTGTCCAGGATAGAGAGAGATGGTTCAGGCAACAAAGTGTCTCACATTGCTACCCCTGCTCTGGATAAATATAGAGAAAATATAACTGCAAAGGATTATCATATGCAGACCATCAACTTAGGGCATGCTTCTATGGAGTAGGACATTGAAAAGTATGAAGGCTCCACTGCTATAAATGTGGGTAGATTGAAGAAGGCAATACAAAACAGGCATGAGTTGGAAAAAGAGAATGAGAAATTGAAGAAGTATTTGTAGGAGTTGATGAAACCCTTGTAGTCCATTGGTTCCTCTTCCTTTGTTGCAAGTTTCTTGCCCTAGGGGACAATCTTTGAACTAGAAAGAATGAAGGGCACTACACATGCCACTATTGGTTGGTTCCAAGGAATACAATTCAAAGGAGATGGTGCCATCAAGGATATCCTGTAGAATCCAGGGGATGCCATGAGGTCATGAGACTGGCTAAGGAATGTGCTAGCTCAAGACAAGGAGGACATTGATCTCCTATTGTAGAAAGTAAAAGCAATCATGGAGTTTACTAAGGATAAATTGGTAAAGAGTGGGATTCTTCATTTTCCAATGGTTTCCAAGCCTTGGGAATGGTTTGAGATCTTGGAGATGAGGCAAAAGGCCTTGAGGAAGATTCACAAACAAGGAAGGTAGATTGAGGACACTTTGATTGGCATTCATGATAAGTGTATCTCATTATTTGAAATTATGATGGGGAGGAAGAAGTTCTCTCCAAAGCATTTCAATTTGGAACAACTTAGGAAATGGTGGAGAGATGTTTATTCTCCAATTAGTGATGGTCTAGTCACTGAACATTAGCTAGATGATGTTGTAACTTATATTGCATTTATTGACAAATATTTACCTAATAGGGCTGATTATGATGGCACAGTTATGCAGGCAAGGGATGACATTAAGTCTCTTGAAAGAAGAGTTAGGGTTTTTCCGGTGCCACCTATTGCTAAGTTGGATAGAGTGTTGTTGGAAGTTCATACTGAAGAGGATTGAGCTAAAGACAAGGATGAGAATTAATTATATAAAGCTACATCAAATTTTGTGCTTCCTATTAGCTACATTCCTTGGACCGAATTTTTGTGACCTCAGGCTGACTTGGATAAAATTGGTGCAAATTGCACATTTCATGTTGTGTTCAAATATCTTTTGAGGCCGACCTCTTGTATGGCACATTTATTGTAAACTCTTAATTGAGCCAACCTATATTGGGGGATTCTCTATAAAATGGGCATGTTGCCCCATTTTGTGATATAGAAAAATAGTTGGAGAGACAAGTGATATAAGAATAGGCCTAGAATATAGATTTGAGTGAATTAGGGTTTACTTTCAAGAAAATATTGTAATAGAAGGCTGGAATTTTTTCCATTGTGGGTGATCTAATATAAGAAAGGATATTGTGATTTGATATCTCTCCTGTACTAAGTTTATCTAGCATGGCTCTCATTGTTCTATCTTTAAAATTACTTAAGTTCTTTGTTAGATAGTCTGGTAATGCTTAGGGTTTCATGTCTAGAATGTTTATAGCGATCTCTAGTCCATAATTTTTGTAGTTAGCTACTTTGCAAAGTTAGCTTGGACTTAAATACCTCAGAAGATTGCACTATTCCTATGACATTGCAGATTTATCTAGGTCAAATAGAGATTAGTTTATGAGAGATTGGTCCATTTTAGGCATATTATCTTTGGCATTGTCAGTCTTAGGGTTAGAATTAGTCTTAGAATTATCTTTGAAACCTTTATCTTTTGTTATTTATTTTATTATTTGAGTTCAATTGAGGATTTCAAGTATCAATTCATTGTTTAGATCTGATAAATTCAAAGTCCAACACTTTCTTATAGTAAGGTCCCTTTGTGATTACCAACATTTTCACATTTATCACTGAGTTATTTTTTTGCATTGTCAAGACATAACATTAGAGACCTTAGGGTTATCTCTTTGTTCATAGAGATTTACCTTTCAAGAGAGATAGGATATCATATTTTGTCTACGTTGTTGCCATGTAGAAAGCACCATCAATAGATTGGTGCTAGAAGGAGGGCCTTGAATAAGCAAGCTAGAGAATTTTTTAAACGTCATCTCTCCTGAAAGTCTTAGAAGAAGAACTAGATCCACTCTAGGAGAAGAGCAATTTCAAGAATTATATGCCCCTACTAGGTCAAGAAGGATAAGAGGAGGGGAATAATCATCATCCACTCACCCGCTTCCATCATCTCCATTACCCTTATCTTCATCTTCATCTGAGGAAGCTCCTATTCCACAACCACAACCAATTATAAATCAGCCATTACCACCTCCACCTCCACTAATTCCTTTCCTCGCCAACAAACCATTTCCATTGATCTTGAATAATTACAATGTCATGCCCAAGAACCCTAAGCATTTCTGCTCTAAGGTCCATACTCATGACCCCAATAGGACAACAAAAGAGCATATTAGGATTTTCTAGACCTATCTGAGGGATAAAGGAATAAACCATAAGGATGTGGCTTGTAGACTCTTCCCTTATTTCCTTGGGGAAGATGAATTTTATTGGTATAATCACTTACATGTTGCTTCCATCCATAATTGGATTGAACTATAAACTGCCATTTTGCAGAAGTTTAAGATTCCCATTAGTGCCAACGAGCTATACCTGCAATTTACTAGGGGTGAAAAGAGAGATTAGTGAGCCAATAGGGTCGTTCTATGATAGGTTCCATTGAGAATTTACTAGACTCTAGGCACCTTATGCTGGAAATGAGAACACTGCCCTAGAAATTTACCTTGAGGCCTTGGATAGCCTTACAACCACATTCCTTAAGCAAAGGACTAATCCTCCAAATACTTTACTCACTGCATATGCGGAAGCTGTGAAGGTCAGTATGAATTTGAGGCAAAACTTATCAGGACCTTTTCCATCCTTAGGACCTGTTGCTCACCCTGGACAGATTCAAGCCCTCAATCAGGGTTTGACCAGTCATGCTTCCCTAATGAATCCAATACCCTCATTGCCTTCAGTCCCTCATCCAGGTCCTCCATTAAGTCAGGATCAGCCCATGACATCTTATCCTCAATAGAGAGCTAATCAACCTTTTCATCAACAACAATCTAGTTTTCCTACATATTTGCAAAATTTAGAAGTCTTGAATCAGGTTGTTGGTTATGGAGGAATACTTGGATACCCTCCTAGTAATATGAACTTGACATTACCTAATAGCCTAGATAAGGAATAGTTGGATGAGTTATCTAAACAGGTGAAAAATCTGAATATGGAGGTAACTTATTTGAGAAATCAGAATAGCCAACTTCAGGTTGCTCAAAATAATATGCAATCTAACTATGGTAGGGAGAACAAGAATTTTGAAAGAGGGTAGTATTTTGACAGAAATCAAAATTATGATAGAGGACAAGGTTTTGGTTAGAATTTTGATAGAAGATGTGACCTTGGAAATTTTTTTGATAGAAATCAACAAGGTGGACAAGAATTTGACAGAGGGAAACCACCTAGGTAGGATAGATCATGGAATACTGGACCTAATAATTGAGGGATTCCTACTCCCTCGGATCAGCCTTCTACTCAGGAAGAACCTCCAAATGGTGTATACTTGGCAGAGGAAACTTTGTTTGGTTGGTGTAGACTTCATAAAACAAGTCAGCATTCTGAGTTCAATTGCACTGAGTTCCAAACTATTGCTTCCATATTTCAATATGAGGTTGAGAACAATTCTAGTATTCAGGAAATTGTGCACTCAAATCCCTATGATTCTCCAATGCTGGTACTGAATCATGCACCATTTCCAAAGGGTGAGGAAAATGAACTAGAAGAGGAGTCTAGTGATTAGGAGAATGAGGCAAAACAGGTGTTAAATGAGGACGAGATCTCACAGTTGTTTAATGAAGAAAATGTGAATGATAATGACTCATTGGATGAGGAGGAAGTTAGTGTTAAAGAGGTTCAGATGTTTCAATAACCAACAAGGAAATATTATTTAAGGAATAGACCTAATAGGAACCCATAGGCTAGAGGTCCTTTCACTATTTCTATCCCTCTTAATAATTTCACTACTCCACCAGATCCACGAGCTAGTAAAAATCCACCTTATCCTCATGTACCAACATAGTACTTGGCAAAGGAAAAAAATGCTGAAGTTTCTAAAGAGAGGTAGGCTAGTGGCCAAAAGGAAGCCCAAGCTGATCTGAATGTGGAGCAATTGGGTGAGTATGTTACTGAAGTATTCAAGAAAGTAAATGTAAGCCTTTCTTCTTTTGAGTTGTTAAGAGTTCCTACTATGAGGAGTGCAGTTTTAGGTTCATTCAACCCACATATAGTACCAAAGGGAGTGACTACCAATGAGGCTATTACTAGGTCTTCCAATTCACAAACACCTAGAGGTTAGATCCCACCTATATACAAGGGGAGACATAAAGATAAGGGTCAAGTTGCACAAGCTGACACTTAGTTGAGTTTGTTTCAAGACAAGATGGAAACCCCTCCTTTCTTAATTTTTGTTCATATCTTTGGAAGGAATCTACATAATTGTCTTCTAGACTCAGGGGCATCTACAAATGTTATGCCTTTTTTTGTTTGCAAAGCATTAGGTATTACCCCTATAGCCTCTCAAAATAAAGTTACTCAATTGGAAAAAATAGAGGTAACTGTAGTTGGAGAATTGAATATAATCCCCACATAGCTTGCATCAGATCCTAGGGTCCAACAAGTGATCAACTTTTAGGTTGTTGAAATTCCTAATACTTGTGGTTTGATTCTAGGTAGGGATCTCACTAAGGCATTGAATGGGTTTACCTCTACAGATCATTATCACATGTGGCTACCATGGAAGTGAGTTCCAAATCAGATCCTAATTGAAAGAGAACCCGGAATGGAGTATGTAATCATTGAATACCATAGCATTTCTAATGAGGTGTTGGTGTCTAAAGTTGGCATGGGAAATTATGTATTGGCTACAGCAACTGCAAAGAATGAAGAAGTATTTATGTTACAAGGCCCCTTAGAGTAATTCATACCAGAGATCGATAATTTTGAACTACTAACTAAACAAATAGATACAACAGATGACCAAGAGGATAGGTGGCTTAGTTTGTTGGATAACTTTTAGGAATTTATCTAGAAATGTATGGAGAATCATATACAGTTGGGAGGAAGGATGAATATTGAAGAACTATTGCTTCCCATTTGGTGTAGAGTCCATGATGCTCCTCATTCCGAGTTAGAATGTGACTTGTGTCAAAACTATTGTGGAGCAGATACAAGAACGCATTAATCCAGTCTCAACCACCGAACTTAATATACAAAAGGGGTTAGACAATGATAGGGGTATGAACCCAATGCTTCCTAAAAAGCCCCCCATTTGTGGCAAAGGGCAAGATAAATTAGGACCACTAGAAGCCGATGGTTGTTGGACATTGAAATTTTATGGATCTAAATCTAAGTAGGGTGTTGGAGCAAGATTTGAGTTGATCAATCTTAAAGGTAAGAATTATTTTTCTACTCATAGACTCCAATTCCAATGTACTAATAATTTTGTTGAATATGAAGCTTTGATTCATGGCTTGTTGATGGCATTAAGGAAGAGAGTTAAGATATTACAGGTCTTTGGGGATTTTGAATTAGTAGTCAAACAAGTAAGGAAACAGTATTCATGCCGCGATAGGAGAATGAACAATTATAGACATAGAGTGTGGGATCTCATCAAGGAATTTGATGCTTTATATATCTAGTTGATCCTTCATCACAAGAATTAGGTTGTTGACTCTCTAGCACAGGCTACTAGCACCTTACAACCTTGATCACTTTTAGGATTGAAGAGGTTTACATTTGAACTCACTCCAATACCTTGGGTGCCTGATAACATTACTAATTTCAAGATATTTGAAGATGATAAGCATATTTTGGATTTTATCACAAGTTATGATGTGTTTTCTTCCCAAGTCAATGATGAGATGGAACCACAAGAAGTAGAGATAGACTTGGGAGGAATCACTAACCTCAAAACCAACACTATTCCAAGGGTTATGGTGTAGCTTGAATGAATCTTTGATTTGGATAAGATAAGAGATCAGGAACAACAAGTTAAAAGGGAATCTATCAATAGCTAGTGTGAAACATATAATATGGGGACATCATATGATGTGAAGAATGTCTTTATTGGTAAGGTGTGTAATCCTAAGGAAAGGAAATAGATTATTGATGCATTGCACACATACCCTGATGTGATAGCCTAGAGTTATGAAGATTTGAAAACATACGACACTTCAATTATTACACACACCATTCGTTTGAAGAAAAATGTCAAACCATTTAGATAGAGACATAGGCCAATCAATGCTCTATTAGAACCTATTATTCAAAAGGAAGTGCATAAGTTATTATCAGCACAGATTATATTTCCAGTAAGACACTCTACTTGGGTTGCAAATTGGGTTCCAATAAGGAAAAAAAATGGAGAAATCAAACTATGTGTGGATTTTAGGAATCTGAATACAGCATCAGAAAAGGAAAATTATCCAGTTCCGTCATTGGATGAAGTACTTTAGATAGTTAATGGATCTCAGATGATGTCTTTCTTGGATGGGTATTTAGGATACAACCAATTTATGGTGCAATATGAGGATAGGCACAAGACTACCTTCACTACAAAATGGGGAACTTTTTCTTACAGAAGGATGCCATTTGGGTTGATCAATGCCACAACTATGTTTCAAAGAGCTATGGAAATTTCCTTTAAATATATAATTGGTAAGTGCATCATTATTTATATGGATGACTTGACATTTTTTTCTAAGAAATGAGGTGATCATATAACAAATTTATGCTAAGTATTCCAAAGGTGTAGAGAGTTTGGGATTTCACTTAATCCTAGGAAGTGAATTTTCGGAGTCATGGAGGGAAAATTGTTAGGACATATCATATCAGAATAGAGTATTGCAATTGATCCTAAATGAATATAGGCTATCTTGAAGATACAACCTCTTGCAAGTAAGAAAGAGATGAAGTCATTCTTTGGTAAGATTAACTTTGTTAGAAAATTTATCACTGGATTTGTAGAGATAGTTAAGCCGTTGAATGCTATGTTGAAACAAGAAGAAAAAGTAGAGTCGAATACAGAAGCTAAGGAGGCATTTACAGAAAGCAAGAAAGTTATTGTTGAGGCCCCAGTATTGGTGAGTCTAGATTATGCTAAACCTTTTTACATATATTCATTCACTTTTGATCATTATTGTGATGGAATGCTAACCCAAAATTTCAATCAAGGTGACGAGAATCCTATAGACTTCATGAGTACCCCTTTAAAGGATGTAAAATTAAGGTACCACAATGTCAAGAAGTAGGCTTATGCTTTGGTCATAGCAGTGAAAAAGATTAGACACTATATTTTGAGGAATAAGGTCTTTGCCATAGTGTATGATCCTGTAGTAAAGCTATTGTTAATGCAGAATGAATTGGGTGAACGGAGAGCCAAGTGGTTGACTATGTTGCAGGAATATGATATGGAGATTCAACCCATGAAATTAGTCAGAGGATAGGGACTCACAAAGACAATGGTTGAGACAAGTCCTGATCTTACAACTCAACAATATTATCTTCAAGAGGTATCTCTAGGAGATTGGTATGATGAAATCATCTTTTATTTATTGAACCAACGATGTCCTGATCACCTTAGTACAGTTTAGAGGTGAGCTTTATGCCTAAAGATTGGAAATTTTATGATGAAGGGAGCTATCCTGTATAAGAACAATCATGAGGGTGTATACCTAAGATGTTTGGGTAAGGAAGAGGCCGCCAGAGTGATGATTGAATTTCATGAGAAATATGGCACAAGCCATGGTTCTACATCATCCATTGCAAATCAGATTTTGAGGGCAGGTTATTATTGGCCTACTTTGTTCAAAGATGCACACAAACATGTGAGGACATTCCACATATGTCAAACTAAAACAATTAAAGAAAAAAATGCAGCTCTTCCACTCTAGCTGGTAATAGAGGTAAAACCATTTGCTCAGTGGGGCATGGACTTCATAGGTTCAATTAATCCTCCATCTTCTATGGGCCATAGGTATATTCTTATCATAGCTGATTATTTTACTCGATGGACAAAGGCTCTTGCTTGTAAACAATGTACTTTAGATGTGGTAATCAATTTTGTTGAGTCAGGTATTATTAATCATTTTTGTTGTCCACTATCTTTAGTTTGTGATAATGGCCCTACATTTGCATCACTAAAATTTTATAATTGGGTATTTGGTCATGGGATTGTTATTAATTTTTTGTCCAATTACTACCCTCAAGGTAATGGTCTAGCTGAGACTTCCAATAAGAACCTATTGACAATTATTTGTAAGTTGCTAGAACAAAATCCTAAGGATTGCCACACCCAACTTCAATTTTCTCTTTGGGTGGACCACACCAGACAAAAGGAATCCATAGGAACCTCTCCCTATCACTTGGTATATGGTTTGGAACCTGTGTTCCCTATCCAATTGAAGATCCCTACCCTATTGTTTATTAACGAATATTACAATGAGGAAGATAAATGTGAAGCCCGCATGGTTGAGTTGTTATACCTTGAAGAGAAAAGAGATGAAGCCCTAAAAAAATTTGCTAAACATCAGGGTGTAGTGAAAATATGGTTTGATAGGAGACCTAAGGTGAAAGCCTTTAGAATTTCTGACTTAGTTCTCTACTGGGATAAATCCCATGACCGTAAGGGAGACCACGGTAAATTTGATAAACTTTGGCTTGGTCCTTACCAGATTTCAGAAATTCTAGGAGATAATGCTTTCCACTTGAAAACCCTCACTGGTAAGGATATTCCGCTGCTTGCCAATGGGCAGTATCTGAAGCACTATTTTCAACCTTGAGCTATTTGTAGCTCATCCTGTACATAGCTAGTGTAGGTTTGATTTCTTCCTTGTTTTGTCCTTCTTTTCTTGTTTGCTTTGGTTAGTGTAGGTTTGATTTGGTCTATTTTTCTTTTCTTTTGTTTTCTTTTGGTTTCTTGCTTTCTTGGAGTTGTTGCATTTGTATAACGGGTTATTTTCTTGGGATTGTTCTAGAAATTTCTTTTATAAACTCTAATCAACTTTTCAGAGTCAAGTGGTGGAATTCCTTTATCTAATGTCCCTTTTACTTAGAATAAGATTCACTTCTTTAGATAAACTTTGGAATATATTTGGGTGTCACACCTTCACACTAAAGAAAAATTCTAGAGTTGCATAGGGTTCTCAGGTAATTTGAGTTGGTGAAAAATCTTATATTCTGCTTTACTGCCACTGTGTTCCTCATCCCTGAGTGTGATTTTTGTTACTTACGAGGTCAAAGAAAGGTTCTATTAAAAAAAAGAGAGAAAAAAAAAATATTGAAAATCAAAATAACTTTCACCTTATCAAGAGTATCCTTGTATCTCTACCAAGGCTATAGATGCCTGACTAGCAGTAGAGCTATGCTTGGGAGGGTCACAGTGATAACCTCATCGAGGCTATAGATGTCTAACTAGTAGCGAGGCTCTATCCAGGTTGCTTTTGAAGTTATAAATCCTATGTAGCCTGGTCAAATTTGCTCTGGTTCCAATTGCATCTAAGGAATAGGAAATAAATACAAAATACACACACTTGGACCCTGGTATAGGAAAAAAATGTCTTCTTTCTTTTGGTTTTTGAAACTTTGTCTATAGGTGTCTCGATAAAAAGGATTTAAACCAAATATTTTGGGTTTGTGATTCTAGTTTGTTCTTGAAATGCTCAAGAGAAATTCCCCAGCGAAGTCGTCATTTGTTGTGCAGTTTTTGCACACACGCCCCACTGAAAGTTGGGACCCTCATTTTCTTCATTTTTTGGTGTCTTGGCCTTTCTATTTTTGAATTTTTCTTGCTTGAGCATGTGCTTTGGTGTTCATCCTGCTGGTCAGAATAGCCCATTTATGATTTATATTGAAAAACTTGAGTTATAGGTGCGTTCAAGTTTTTTATTGAGTTCAGAAAAATCCGCCCTGTTCAGACTTTCCTGGTTTCCCTTTGGCATTTGGAATTAGCTGCCTTTCCATTCAAATCTAGGGAAATCCGTCATTTTTGGATTTTTTCGAAGTCCGTGGCTTTGTCGAATTTTCAGGTTCTGGTCTTTGTCGTCTTTTCAATTGCATTAATGGTGATTGTGCAACCTTTTGGGAGCAATGATATATTGAATTTTGTGAAGTGAATTTCCATTTGATTTTGGTTAATTTCTTTTCATTTGAGTTTGGAGTGCTCAAGCTTGAGGAGTGTTGTTGGATTTTTCATTTGAGGAGATTTTGAGTCCTGCATTCGGATTTCTAGGGGCATTGCTTGTATTTTGCTCATGCTTGGAGGTTGTTTGTTGGCATCCTAGGTTTTAGTTTCTCCTACTCTCATGGTATGTGGATATGACCTCTTCCTCTTCTATTTTTGTTGCTTTTTTGTGAGCTTTCATGTTATTCATTTTTTCATATCTTGTGCTTGTGTGTGCACACCATGTCTGGGAATTTGGGGTTTCCATTGTTTTTCCAGTTCATCTGATCGATCACTAAAGGTTTGCTTTAATGGTATTGTTTTTGTGTTTTCGAGGCTTTCTTTCCTTTGCCACAAACTTACCATCAATTTTTGGAAGCAAGTTGTGCCTGAGCTTCTTCGTGCTTTCATGGCAAAGGTTCTCAGGGTTCTTGACCTAGGGTATAGCCAATCCCCTTTCAAATTGTTGAGAATACAGTTTTTAATTCATGCTTGATCCATTTGGGATGTTGGTTAGATCATTTCTAGGCTACAGGCTCATGGTCCATGATCATTTTGGTCTATTTGGGTGAAGATGAGGAAAGCATAGAATTTTGGGTTTTCGTTGCCTTCAAAGAATTCGACCCTTATTGGATTTTCCCAGGTCTCCTTGTCTTTCCTTTAATCGTCATATTTTCCTATTAAATTAGACTTTTGCTTGCCTCATGGAATTTCACTTCCTTTGGATTTTCTAGGTGTCTATTGCCTGACCATTTTGCTGATTTCTTGCTCCCAAAGTGAATTTGTCTTGATACCGCTAAAATCCGCCCTGTTGGGATTTTCTCGGATTGATTAAAACCATTGTTGTTTTTGAGGATTTTCATGTATGGCGGATTCTTCTGAAGTTTTATGGAAGTGAATAATCTGATTATTACATGAGGAATTTACTTATTGATAATGCATTTAGATGATCAAATGAGCTTATTCTAAGTGGTTTAAAGTTATTTCTTGATTATAAAGATTGATTGGTTGATATGGTGGGGTTTGTATGTTTGTCCCGTTGGATTCCGCCTGGTCCAGATTTCCCCAGAATTCCTCTCTAGTTTGAATTCCGCGGAGGAGGCTAAACGCCAAACTTTGAAATAATTGATGTTGGCATTTGTATTGGATCTAACTGTGGTTGTTTTACTTGTTTGCAGGAAGGATCAGGACAAGATATTGTTGGGCATGGCAAGGGAAAGGCAACAGGTCTAGGTGCTAAGAGTTCTACTATCTCTAATCCATAAAAGGTGAAAATGGACATAACGAGTCGGATTCTTGAGAGAAAATTGACTTCCATTTGGTCAAGGATCATTGATACCAATGTGGGTATGTGGGATTATGAGTAATTCAAGGTTGAGATGGCAACACCAAACCTCCCTTTGCTAGCTAGAAGAACTCTAGAGTCTGGATTGACACATGTAGTAGGTTTCCCATCCACTGCGCAATGTTATGAGTTGGTGCTTGAGTGTGCTAGAAACTATGATAGAGAAACACAAAGGATTATTGGTCCCCAGGGGAGGATTGTGGCAAGCTTTAGTCTTGTCTCCATTGCTAGGAATTTTGATATACCTGATAGGTCACATGTGGTGGACTTTGATATGCACACAACAAGGAAGTACTATGAAGAAAATGTAGTTAAGTCCTAATAGGTGATCAATTCTTGGTTAGAGAAGCCCAAGTCTCACTTCTCCAAATTTCCAAAGAAGCTATTCAGGCTCAAATTCAAAAAGGAATACTACAATTTCATCACTCTCCTTAGCTTGTTGGTAGGGCTGAAGATTGAAAGGGTGCTTGAGATTTGGATGTTTAATGTCATTGCTCGGATGGAGTAGGGTATAGATTACTACTGGGAAGGTGCCATAAGTGTAGTAATCCATGAGCAAATGTGTAATGTCTTGCAAACCAAGACTTTCACCATGACATCCTATCTGGTGTATGCATTGGCAAGATTTCACCCATATAAGGGGTTAAGCACTAGGGGTACATTTGGATAGGATGAAATTTATGAGGTGTATCCACAACTCCACTTGGTAGGAGGAAGCTATAGAAGAGAAAATGATGCTTTTATAATGTATTTTACTAGGTTGTTATAGGGTGCAGATCATGTGAGAATTTCTAACAGGGCCAAGGAATTGATAAAGAGGTATAGGGCATAGTTCATTCAGTTACCCATGTTCTCCTACAATAGGATTGATGGTTGTCAAAAGGCTCCCTATAGACTCCCAAGGTACCCAACTGATCACATCATACTGTTGGAGGTCACTAGGCAGATTTGTGACTTTGACATAATTGTGAAAAGAGAGAAGCATAAAATAGGGTTTGGGAATGATTTCCCCTTGAAGATAGGAACAAGTGCGGTTTGTCCTTCCATCTAGTCAGATCATGCTTCTGAAGAGGATATGAGTACTTTTGGTCTCTCTTTCCATTCAAAGAGAGTAAGGTTTGATATTACTGGGGAGGCACAAAAGAAGGCCAGTAGAGAGTACAACCACAAGGACAATATTGAAGATTATTGGACTAACCTTGGCAATGAATTTGATGTGAGGAAGAAAAAATTCTCTAGGCTACCAGTAGAATTGGTAAGATTATACAACATAAACGCCATCCCTGACCAAGTGGAAGAGGATTGAAATCTGATTCAGGGTGATATCTTCGAGGCTATGAAAGACAAACCAATTGGAGAGATTGACTAGTTGGAGGAAGAGGAAACAAAATTCAAGCGAATCATGACTCATGTGATCAAGTACACCAAAATGTGGTTGAAGCACAAAATTTTAGAGCTTGAAATTGAAGATGTTCAATGCACCTACAATTTGATGGGAGACTTGGAGTCTCATTCTAATTCTGAGGAATCACATGAATAGGATCCTAAGGGTAAGGCTAAGGTGGACTCTCCCTTCAAGATTAAGGTGAGGGATGTCCAAACTGAAAAGGTAGCAGAAATAGGTAAACAAAGAAAGCCTATTGCTAAAAAGAGGAGGCATGTTTCAAGGAAAGAAGCTGAAAACGACAAAGAAGAAAAGGAAGAGGTGGATGTTACTGCTCCCTTGATAAAGAGAAGGAAACTTGTGAGGCTATCACAAAAATAGGAGGAGGCTCCTAAGAATGATAAGGAAGTTAGGCCACCTATGGTAGAATTATTTCTCTTTACTATTTTGTTGATTTTCAAAAAAAATAAAAAAAAATTTTGGTGTTACAAAGACACCTATTTGCTAGGTTTTCATCCAGGTAACCATTTTTATTTTTTTTCCTTTTTTTTGTATTTTCTCAATTAAGACAAAGACTTCCAGAAGCTACACATAGAACCTCTTCAGATGAAGGATGTTAATTGGTGACAAAAGTGGCTCTCCTTCAAGGGTAGATAGTTGTTATGCTCCTGATCCAAAAGCTTTTGTAACAATATAAGGCCCTAACCAGTTAGGTTCAAACATACTTGGATTTTCTCGTTCATCTTGATTCTTAGGATTCTCCATTAAAACCAAGTCACCAATGTTAAAGTGTTGATTTAGAACTTTCCTATTATAGCCACAATGAAGACGATTCTAATATTCTTGCAAATGGTCTAGTGCTTTATGTCTTCATTCATCCAGAATCCTAACTCTTGTAATTTGGATACACAATATTCTTCATCATCAATGTGACCTTTCAAGGACACCCTCAAGGAAGGAATTTCAACCTCAATAGGTAAGATAGCTTCAAATCCGAATACTAGGGAGTATGGAGTGGTGCCATTTGAAGTACAAATGCTTGTGTGGTAAGCCCATAAGGCAGGATTTAGCTGTAGGTTCCAGTCATGACCATCATCATTGACAGTCTATTTTAGGATTCTAACTATTGTGTCTCAAAAATGAAGGTTTGAACCACAAGAGGTTTCCAACCTCTCACAACCCTTTTGGCCAACGTACAAGGCCAATTGATGCAATGGAACCTTCTTCTCTTTAGGTTCTTCTAGACGAAGGCAGGTGAATGCATGTGAATGATGGAGATTGAAATGTATTTCCTGTGAAACAATATACCCGCAATGGAAAAGGGAAGTGGATAGATGAAAACCACTATAACTAATCCTACTCCTACTACACAAATGAAAGGTTTTTGAAAACATTATTTGTATGAAATCTTATCTTTGAGTTGAGGTAGATCAGTGCCTTCTGTCCACATGGGTAATGGAGTCAAAAATTGAGATGGTATATTTTTCCTCTATTAAATTAAATCTAGTTGTTAGGAACTTTCAAAATTCTATGGCTAGCATAAAACTTCACTAAATCTATGACTTGCATAAACAGTGTTGGAATGTTTCTCTATCAAGTTCTACTTCAACAATCCAAAAGAAATCTTAGAACCACCATGACTTATTAAAAGATTTTAATTCTGACTTGCAGACACTAGTTAATTAAATCGCAGAAAATGAGAGTGCATTTTGATAAACCAGAGATATACTTGATATGCTGATTTAAATGATTGAAAGATCCCAAGTTGGAGACAACCAAAAACAAAGAATATGTATTATTTTATCACAAAAACTGAACACCAAAGAGAAATTCACCAGTTTAAAAAATTAGTCTTCATTGCTTTTGCTTCAAGAAAAGTATGTACATGATTTCCATCCCACTCCCTTCTCGAGAAAATCTAACTCCTACTCTCTAACTCTATCTACCTTCCTGCAATTGATTTGTTTGAAAATATTTATGCATTATAGTCTGAGGGTCGTGACCCTTCATTTTTAGTTACAACTGCTTTGCATTCCATTGACAAAAGTCAAAACATTTAATTCCATTGCCTTATCAACAAATTAAATTTTTTAAGCTATAGATGAGCCTTTAATTTTTACTTTATATTCCTTTGATTTTATCTCGCCACCTTTTCTCGCTTAGTACATTTTATGTCTCTGTGGCCACCTCTTATTTTACCATTTTGACTTTGACTAGTCCCACCATTGTCTATCACGTTACCATGCCATTCTTTATGTTCACCTACGGTATAGTGGCTATTCGCATTAACTGTTAGCTCTACCTTTACCACTTTATTGTGGTCTATGTCTTCGATGTTGGTGGTACCACAGTCTAACCATCACGGCTTTCTCTCCCCTTACCGGTCTACTATCATCTCTCCACCATCCCCCCATGGTATCAAGGTAATTTCCTTGCAAACCATTAACCACCTCCTTCATTTCATCGCAATCACCATGGTCACATCGTTGCATTCCCACGGTACCGTGGTAGCCAGTTCATTAAGTGCCACCATCTCCATTGACTACCGCCATGGTTATTTCCATGTCCATCGCCACCACCATGGCCTATAATTTGACTGTGTGTGGTGTAGTGGTAAGCATACTTTGACCATCCACATCACTGCTTCATTTCTTTTCTACTATCTAACCATCGACCGTGGTCACCGCAGTCTGTGAGCTAACCCCCTGTGGTACCGTGGTGGGATGTCCTAACTATTTCTCAGCTAGTTACTCACCACCCACCACAATACTGTGTCTATGTTTAGACAGTGTGCGGTGGTGTAGTAAGTGCTTTGTGCCTACCTGCTAACCGCTACTACCATACCGTAGGCCCCTTATGGGAGGTTGTGGTAAAGTGGTAAGTGACATAAAAAATGATTGTTAAAGTAGTGGTATAAGATATTAGGTGCATTTGGTTAGGAAATATGAAATTTTAAGGAAAAGATAGGAAAATGAAGGGTATAAATGAATAAAATCCCTTAGGGTATTGACGGAATATTTGGTTCAAATGGGAAAAACCATTAGGGTTGAAGTGGAAAAAACGGGTTCTAACAGTTGGGGATGAGTCATTTTCAAATCACTGCAAGAATCCAAAATTCTTTGGTAGAGCAGACTAGGACATGTAAATGAAGGCAATGGAATATGGAGGGGATAAATAGATGAATGATAATGAAGAAAATGGAGAATGGAAAATCCTATACTATTGTACATTGAAAGAAAAGATTTTTTCAACAAGGGAATTTTTGAGAATGTCCATGTACTAGCAAACCCAGACCCTTCAAAAACTACTGTGCATGGAAGAGAATGATTAAAGAGGTTTATTAAGAATTTTCCATGCACTGGAAATCCCTAATCCTCTATGTCTGCTATGGTTCAAAAAATTAAACCACAAAGGATGGCCCTAGGCCACCCAAAAAAGAAAACCTCCACTTTCCTCTGTCATAGACCTTGTTATGAATAGAGCTCATCAGGTTTCTTATGAAACTATGCATTCCACCTGCCCTATTACATGTACTGTTATGGAAAATATTCAGGAAATCATTGTATTAAACTTGATTCAAACTCTTTTCACCATTCTTCCATTCATCATATTTATCGTCATAAGAAAAATATTTATCACCTTCAACATAAAAAAATGTATCCACATTCATAGGCCTACTCATTATCATACACTATTGAATCATCTTGCAACTGCATTGGGACCTGAAAATCGGAGTGCTCCTTTTGGAAATCAATTTTTTTTGTCTCATTAACATCTTTTGAATCAATCAAATCAGAAATAATTTCCAGTTCTTTCCCATCATCAATTGTCATTGAAACATACTCTTGATCTAGATAGTCATCCTAATACATACTTGAATCAGCAAATGTTGGACACTCATCATCAACAACATGCGAACCAATATCTTCCTTTTGTAGGGAAATAATTTTTAAGCCACATACCTCTTCTTGGACACAAATAGATTCATGATCAGTTTCAAAGATCTCTTCATCATTGTGATAAATGCACATGCAGCCATATGAATTATTACACACAATACCTTCACTATCAAAATAGATGTAGGCTAGAGCCAAAAATTTAGAATCACCTTTATGTGCATAATTTTGGTATTCAAGAGTTAACAGATCTGAGACTTTCTCACTACTAAGTGAACAAGTCCTTGCTTCCATATCTCCAGCCATGTCTCCAACCTCATCTTGATCTTCATATGGACTGCAAAAAGCATCTTGTTGTAGATTCACAAGTTCTTCTTCACAATTTAAATCACAATATGTTATGACAGAGAGACTCTCCATATTTTCATTGCTAGATGGCATGATATTTTCCTCTATTTCAGCTTCTAAAGCATTTCTGATGTACTCCCTAGATGATGTGTCCCCACCAATATCATCAATGTTGTAATCATCTTCCAAATCTGAAAAATTGTCATTAGAAATACTAGTAACACATGCTTCCTTGGTTTGTTGCATTGTTTGAGAATCCATGATATCACTATTGGATTTATTATTGCCAGTATCCATATACATTTTTCCAAGCATGGAATTAGTAAATTTATTTACTACATCAAAGGCTTACTATTTTAATGATTCTGACCAACAAATTTTTTCAGGCTCTGATGCTCTTAGAATTTGTGCAAAAAATGTGGGTCTTGTAGGCCTAAAATGAGGAGGTAATTGCATACAAATGTCTACCATATTGTTGTATAAAGAACTCAAAAGATTCTCCCTTATATCTCCTTATTTCAAGAAAGGCATCCACAAGATTTTTATCTCTCTCTTGAAATTGAATATAATCCTCAAAAGTTTTTTGTTGTGAATAGATTACATTACCTCTATTACCAACGTTATTCTCAATTGTATCATGCGGTATTTGTGGTGTCCAATATCTCCTGGAATTTATGTCTTCATTCTCAATGCATGATGACCTATTTGGTGATGTACGCGGAGCACGTTTGGCTCCCAATTGCCATAATTGTTGGTTCACTTGTAGCATCTGTTGTTCAACTTGTAGCCTCAATTGTCTCAATTCCTTCAACTCTCTTATTGACTTTTTTCTTCTTTCTGCTCCTGACATCTTCACAGAATGTTACTTCTCCACAATATCTATGCATTATTTATCAATGTTAAACAAAGTCCCCACCTACTTTTCAAAAGTAGGAAAATGAAAAATATTATGATATTGTTTTGGTTTTCCCCCATCGGAATCTCCAAAAAAAAATGTGAAACTTTGTTGACTCTATAAATGGAAAGGCTGAAAAATATTCCTGAGTAATTCCCCAGCAGAGTTGCCAAACTATTGTGTGTGTAACTCGAATGGGGAGCTAAAAACTACACAATTATGATTCTCCGATTGAAGACTAATTTTGAAATTGTTGCTGAATTTGTAAATGGAAAGGTAGGAACCAAATTTTCTGATGTTTGTCCCCAATAGAGTTGCCAAATTGTTGGGTCTCAAAAATGCAGGATTGAACCACAAGAGGTTGCCAAGATCTCACTACACTTTTGGCCAACGTACAAGGCCAATTGATGCAACTGAACCTTCTTCTCTTTAGGTTCTACTAGACCAAGGTGGGTGCACCTATGTGAATGATGTAGATTGAAATGTATTTCCTGTGAAACAATCTACCCATAATGGCAAAGGGAAGTGGATAGATGAAAACCACTATAACTAATCCTACTCCTACTGAACAAATGAAAGGTTTTTGAAAATATTATTTGTATGAAATCTTATCTCTAGGTTGAGGCAGATCAGTGCCTTCTGTCCACATCGGCAATGGAGTAAAAAATTGAAATGGTATATTTTTCCTCTATTGACTTAACTCTACTTGTTAGGCACTTTAAAAATTCTATGGCTGGCATAAAACTTCACTAAATCTATGACTTGCATAAATAGTGCTGGAATGTTTCTCTATCAAGTTCTACTTGAAAAATCCAAAAGAAATCTTAAAACCACTGTGACTTATTAAAATATTTAAATTTTGACTTGCAGACACTTGTTAATTAAATCACACAAAATGAGAGTGCATTTTGATAAACCAGAGATATAATTGATCTGTTGATTTAAATGATTAAAAGATCCCAAGTTGCAAGCAACCAAAAATAAATAATATGTATTATTTTTTCACAACAACTGAACACCAAAGAGAAATTCACCAGTTTAAAACATTAGTCTTCATTGCTTCTGCTTCAAGAAAATTTTGTACATTATTTCCATCCCAATCCCTTCTTGAGAAAAATCTAACTCCTACTCTCTAACTCTAACTACCTTCCTGCAACTAATTTGTTTGAAAATATTTATGCATTACAGTCCAAGGGTCATGACCCTTCATTTGCAATTACAACTAATTCACATTCCATTGACAGAAGTTAAAACATTTAATTACATGGCCTTATCTGAAAATTAAATGTTTTAAGCTATAGACGAGCCTTTAATTTTTACTTTATATGCCTTTGATTTTATCTCGCTACCTTTTCCCACTCCATTTATTTTATGTCTCCATGGCCACCTCTTATTTTACCATTTTGACTCTAACTGGTCCCACCACTATCTATCGTGTTATCACGCCATTCATTTTGTTCACCCATGGTATAGGGGTGATTAGCATTAACCGTTAGCTCTACCATTACCGCTTTACTGTTGTCTATGTCTTGGTTGTCAATGGTACCATGGTCTAACCATCATGGATTTCTCTCCCCTTACCGGTCTACCACCATCTCTCGACCATACTCCCATCGTATCAAGGTAACTTCCTTGTAAACCATTAACTGCCTCCTTCATTTCACCACAATTACCGTAGTTGCCTCGCTGCCTTCCCACGGTACCGCAGTAGCTAGTTCATTAACCACCACCATCTTTGCTGACTACCACCATAGTTATCTCCATGTCCACCACCACCACCAAGGCCTACGCTTTAACTATGCATGGTGTAGCGGTAAGCATACTTTGACTACCCACCTCGTTGCTTCACTACTTTTCTACTATCTAACCGTCCACCGTGGTCACTATGGTCTATGAGCTGACCCCCTGTGGTACCATGGTGGGATGTCCTGATTGTTTCCCAACCATTTACTCACCACCCACTACAATACCATGGTCTATGTTTAGACAATGTGCGGTGGTGTGATAGGTGCTTTAGGCCTGCCTACTAACTGCTACTGCCATACCATAGGCCCCTTGTGGGAGGTCGTGGTAAAGCAATAAGTGACATAAAAAATGATTGTTAAAGCAACGGTATAATATATTAGGTGCATTTGGTCGGGGAATATGAAATTTTAAGGAAAATATAGGAAAATGAAGGGTATAAATGAATAAAATCCCTTAGGGTATTGATGGAAAATTTGGTTCAAATGGGAAAAACCATTAGGGTTTAAGTTGAAAAAATGGGTTCTTACACTAACAATGGTTTTATTAGATGCCTTGGTTTGGCCATTACCTTGTAGGTAATATGGAGTGGAAAAATGATGTTTGATATGGAACTCTTCACATAGATGGCGTACTTCTTAGTTTTTGACTAGGCAACCATTTTTCTATGATAGTGGATTGGGGTACACCATACCGAAAAATGATATAGTTTAAGATAAACTTGGATATTTGTGTGTTGGTGACGTAGGTCATGGGAATAGCTTCAATCCATTTGGTGAAGTATTTGGTGGCGGTTATGATGAATTTATGGCCATTGGATGATGGAGGGTGTATCTTACCTATGAGGTCAAGTCCCCATTGGGCAAAGGGCCATGGTGATGTAATTGGATGAAGCTCCTATGCTAGTTCTCATATCAAATCTCTGTGTATCTAGCACTATCTACATTTTTTTACAAAGATATGTGAGTCTTTTTCCATTGTAGGCCAATAATAACCTAATCTCATAATCTTATGGGCTAAAGTAGGACCACTAGAATGGGATCTGCATATACCCTCATGTACCACTCTCATGGTTGTTTGTGCTTCTTCAACATCGACATGTCTCATTAGGGCATTATCTAAGGTATGTCTATATAGGGTATCTCTGATGATGGTGTATTTAGCTGACTTACGAATAAAGGTTCTATGTTGGTTGTTTGACAGGTCTAGAGGTAAGGTTTGATCATTTATATAGTCGAATATGTCTTTGTACAAAGGGGAAGTAGGACCAACAATCATACACACCATCGTAGAATCGAGGACATCATAGGCAGGGACCAATGACTATTCAACCAAAAACTCAAACTTAGGCACGTTGCTCAGAATATCTAATAAGGAACCCATAGTTGCCATAGCATCTACAACCCCATTCTAAATACGTGGTATTTGTTGAGAGGTAATGTCATCAAATTACTACTTGAAACTATCAGCCATGCTCTTGTAGGGGGAAAGTTTCTCATCCTTAGTTTCATAATCATCATTTATCTGCCGGATTACTAGCTGAGAATCGCCAAAAACATGTAGACTCTTAATCTTCCATTGGGATGCCATTCTTAGTCCTATCACTAAGGCTTTATACTCTGCTATGTTGTTGGTGCAAGGGAAAGAAATTCTGAATTATTTAGGAATAGTGTCACCCTGAGGTGTAACAAATAGTATAATTGCTCCTGAACCACGATTTGTATGTGACCCTTCAAATTATAATTTCTATTTGGTTCTAGTGTCAACTATGAAGATAAATTCATTAGGAAAATCCACCACTAAAGGATGGTTTGCCTTCATAGGTGCATCCACTAATTGATCTACAATCACCTATCCTTTTATAGCCTTTCTCTCCACATATTGGATGTCATATTCACTAATTATCATAACCCATTTAGCCAATCGGCCTATTAATGTTGCTTTACTTAGGAGATATTTGAGGGGATCAATCTTTGCAACCAACATTATTTGGCGATTT
Source organism: Sequoiadendron giganteum (assembly GCA_007115665.2). Lineage (NCBI taxonomy): Eukaryota > Viridiplantae > Streptophyta > Pinopsida > Cupressales > Cupressaceae > Sequoiadendron > Sequoiadendron giganteum. The sequence continues at coordinate 812,947,217 of CM021101.1, read as the reverse complement.
AGCATATAGTGTCAAATTTTTTGAGTAGAAAAGGCTACCGCATGACAAGAATGTTCTATGTTTCTATAATTTAATTCATATCCCACCAAGGTATGAATGATGTAATACACTACTCTTTCATGATCTTGATCATCATTTTGTGTGAGAAGAGCTTCTAATGATTACTAAGTTGCTGAAATGTATAGTATCAATGGTTTTCCATCCATAGGTGGCATTAAGCTAGGTGGAGTGAGCAGATAAGACTTGATCTCTTGGAAAGTTTCCTGAAATTTAGGTGTCCACACAAATGGTACTCCTTTCTTGAGTAAAGGTTGAAATGGGTGCATTTTGTTTGCCAGTTGTACAATGAAATGTCTGATAGACTGTAATATTCCATGTAGTGTTCTTAGTTGACCAATGTTGATTGGAGGAGGCATTTCTACGGTAGCTTTTACCTTCTATGGATCTACTTCAATGCCTCTTCTAGAAATTATATACCCTAGAATTTTCCCTAATTTCACTCCAAAGATACATTTCTTTGGATTTAGTCTGACTTTGTAATTCTCTAGCCTCTAGAATATCTTGTCTAGAACTTTCAAATGATCTTCCCTTGTTACTAATTTAGCTATAATTTCATCGACATAATCTTCCATGAGAGTATGTACAAATTCATGGAAAATAGTATTCATTTCTTGTTGATAGGTAGCTCCTACGTTCTTAAGCCCAAAAGGAATAACATTCCAATAATATGTTTCCCATGGACACGTGAAAGCTATCTTATGTTAGTCTTCAGTTCTGATTTTGATTTGGTTATATCGAGAGAAACCATCCATGAGGGATAGCATCCTGTATCCTCTTGTAAGATCTACTATCATGTCTATGTTCAGAAAAGGGAAGTCATCCTTAGGACATGCCTTGTTGATGTCTCTAAAGTCTGTGAAAATATGGATTCCCCCAGTTGGTTTAGTCACTGGAAAAAGATTTGAAATCTAGTCTGCATAGTCTATGGTTCTTATGAATCTGACATCCAAGAGTTTCTTACATTCTACTTTGACCAGTAGAGCAATCTATGGATGCATTTTCCTTAACTTTTGTTTAATTGGCTTAATAGCTAGTTGTAATGGTAGATGGTGCAATATAAGGTTTGGATCTAGCCCAGGCATGTCAGCATATGACCATGGAAATTTTATCTATCTCTTTGTGAAGAAGTCCTAAAAATCTTATTTTTTTATCTCTGTCAATGATGCTGCAAAATATACTATCTGAGGGTTCTCTTATGTGTTTATGTTGACTTCAACAAACTCTTCTACTAGCATTGGTGACTTTTCCTGTTCAATGGGGAGAATGTTTAAACCTCCATCCTTGGGTTCCTCAGAGAGGTTTTTGCCTTCAGATATGTCCTTTATTTTTACTATTTCTTCATCCAAATGCACCTTTAGGTTTTCACCTAGGGACTCATCATTTTTCTCATTTTCATCATATTTATTTTTATTTTCATTTTTGTGACTAGATGTGTAAATAGACTCCCAAAATATGCTTTTTCATTCAAGTCTATGGTAAAACTAGCTTTATGATCCCCTCTTGGTATGCCTTCTAGAAGTCCCATGAACTCAACTATTTCTTTTTCATTATCAAATTTGTCTAAGATGGGTGTACCTTGTTGATCCCAGACGATAAGTTGGGGATATATGAGGGGCATGTCATCATCGGAGTTATCAAAGGTGGAAGTTGACAAGGTGAATATAGAGTAGCTGAAATGGTCACAAAAGTTTTGGAATAACTCCTTATTCTTTTTCCTATGGGTAGGTAAACTCTGATGTGGGACTATTGAAAGGTCTAGATCATCAGAAGATGGTTCATCAGGTGCCCAAGATGCATGATCAAGGGTTTCCCAATAATAGTGCTTAAGCCATTCTTCTTTGGATAGGGACTTCTTATTACGAGGACTAGATGGCTTTCATAAGGGTTTTATCATTTGGTCCAATTCTCCAAATAGATTATCTAATGGTACTGGTAGAAGAAAGAGAATCCCATTCATAATCACTTGAGTCGGGAGATTCATCATAAATTGGGGGAAGTGGTTCATGAGATATCTCGATGTCTGCATAAGAACTCACTTCCTCTTGAAATGGTGACGAAGTACTAGGAAACCAATTCTAAGTGGTTGAAACCCTAGCCCTAGGTATTTAGGTCATGGTGAGATAATAACTGGTTCCATCCTTCCATTTTGATGCTGTCCTAACCCACTATGTTTTTCATAGCCTTTGATTTGCATCATCTTAAAGCCTTTTCCATATTGATCCTTAGCTATTTTAATAGATGGTGAGGGGTATTCATTGTCTTCCTGGTACAACCAAGAAGTAATGTCACCTTGGCCTACAATTTCTTCACTTAACTCTCCCCATTTGGTCAGTGTCATTGTAGGGGGAACATAAATTGTGACTACTCACTATCTTCTATTTGCCATGGGTAAGCCATATGCCTTAGGTGGAACTAGTTGACTGACACAATAGGATTTCATGTGATATTCTCCACAACCCTTGCCTTGGATCTCGACCTTAGGAGTGGATGGTGGTCGTTTGAATGAAATAAAATTGGTAAGATGTGATGGATCAATGTATAGGGATAAAGTGGATGATGAAGCTTCTTGATTAACTAGTATCCATCACTGTAGAATTTCCCTTACACTTGTACAATATTGAAAAGGATCTGGATCACCATCAATCATGATATTGATGCCATTATATGGGAATTTAAGACATTGTTGATATGTGGAAGGTACGAATTTCATTGCGTGTATCCAAGGTCTACCTAACAATAGGCTATACAAAAGGGTGACATCCAAGACTTGGAAGTTGGTGTTCATAACTGTTGGGCCAATTCTAATAGGGAGTTTGACAACTCCTTTGGATGATCTTTCATCATCATCATAAGCCTTGATGACTATACTCTTAGATGTGTCTACATATTCTTCTAAGAATCCTAATGCCTTAACCAATTTTAGGGTACACAGGTTCAAACATGCTCCTCTGTCTACTAAGACTCATCTTATTTTGGTTTGATGGACTAGGACTTCAAGATGTAATGGGTCATAATGATCAGTCTTTTTGGTTGAGTAATCTTGTTGGTAAAATGTGGCATGATGGGAGTTGGTTAAATATCCCACCATTTCTTTGAAACGATTGAAATCTAAGTCTATAGGAACAATCATTTTCTGTAAAGCTTTGTCGAGAATGGATCGATGATCAAGTGATAAAGTCAACAGTTCCAAAATGGATATTTGTGCGGGGGTTTTACTCAGTTGATCAAGGAGATTGTACTTAGACTTGGAAGACTGTGTAGCTAGCTCAGAAGAAGGACTTGGAAGAGTTATCTTAGTTTTGCATGTGTTTGCAACACATTTCAGATGCTTCTTCATGGTGATGGTATGGATGTTTTCATTTGTAGCTCAGAGGTGATTTATGATCTTTCCCTTTCCATATTCATACTTGGTATTTTCATAATTGGCTAATGGAGTATTCTTGGTTCCCGAACTAGAGGCCTTTCCTTTCTTGTGGTCATGTAATGGGTCTATGAAGACCTTATGATCACTTTTCTTGGTATTTTTCTGCCCATTGACCTCCATGGTTCCATTTTCAACAAAGTCTTGTTTAATATTCTTCAATTGTTGACATTGTTCTAGGTTGTGTCCTTTTGTTCAATGATAGTCACAATAGGCATTATCATCTCACATGAAGGTTTAAAATATCTAGGATCATACTCTCTTGGTTCCAAAGGTTTAATGAGATCATGTTTAATCAAATATTTGAAAATTTTCTTGATTGGTTTCCCCAAAGGGGTAAATTCACGTGTAGGAAATCTCCTTTATGGTCATTGTTGTTGTGAATTTTGGACAAAATTTGTTGTTTGATCTGGAATATTTGTCATGTCTTGATTGGGGTTGTAACCTCTAAGTGTGATAACTAGTCCTGTATGTATATATTTAGCATCAACAATTCCATCATTTGTAACATTTTGGTTTCTAGACCAGAACTTTTTTCTATCATTGGTTGCATTTTGATGTTGAACCACTGGGTCTTTGCCTAGTACTTTAATTTATCCTTTGTCAATAAGGCCTTTTTCAAGGATGATGCCATTTTATACCAATTCTAGGAATGAAGTACAACAATGTACCCTTAAGTCACCTCTAAAATTTGGATTGATGTTTTTAAGGAATATTGTGACCTTTATTTTTTGGTATTTCAACTAGACATCTTCTAGCTAGACTTCTCCATCTCTGGAAGAAAGTGGTGAAATTTTCATCATCTTCTTGTGTTGTGTGGCACAAGGTAGCTATTGTTACTTCATTGTCTATGTTAAATGAAAAGTGTTTAACAAAATTCTTAGCTAATTCACCCTAGGATCATATGCCATATGGTAAGTAGCTATTGTTACTTCATTGTCTATGTTAAATGAAAAGTGTTTAACAAACTTCTTAGCTAATTCACCCTAGGATCATATGCCATATGGTAAGTAGCTATTGTTACTTCATTGTCTATGTTAAATGAAAAGTGTTTAACAAACTTCTTAGCTAATTCACCCTAGGATCGTATGCCATATGGTAATTTAGAGAATCATTCTAGTGCTATCCCGATAAGGGTTCGTAAAAATAGTCTCATCAAGTATGTGGGGTCATATGATATGTCCATGCATTTAGTAGAGAATTCTCTAATATGTTCTAAATTATTTTTCATCCCATAATACTAAGACAAATTCGGTATAATGTATCCATGGGGGAAGGGTGTCATATAAAGCACTTTGTCAAAAGGACATGGACATAGATCTTGTGCTGAGATAGTTCATTTTCTTGACATAGACATGTTGTCCATCTGTTGTTGAAGAATTTTCATCTGTTTTTGGAGAACATCTACTTGTGTCAAGGAAATGTTGTTTGCATTTTTTGGATCAATGTAGGTGTTCTAAAATGCTACATTCTATGATGGGTTATGATTTGGTGAGGGATTATATCCCATTAGAATGTTCTGATTTGGTATAGGAATATTCATGACAACTTTGGATCTCCTACCAATAGTGTTTGTGCCAAAGAGGTTTGATGAAGTTGCTCCCGTAGTAAATTGTAAACCTTGTGTTATGTTGAAATGGATTGTGCTTACAATTGATGATGTTTGAATAGGTATGCTAGTTGGTATTGCTGCAGTAATTTAGGGAATAGAAAAACTTGAAGTCACAGTTTGTGTTGGTTGAGTAGACGGTGTTTTCAAAGTATGAATATAAAATCCTAGTGGTAGTGTGGCACCTTCTACTAGAAACTTTGCTAGATATCATTGGGGATCATTTGCCAAACACTCATCCATAAAGGATGCAGATTCAGGATCTTGTACGATGGAATCTATGTCTTCAATATTAATTTGTCCATGTGTGTCTCTAGTGACGCATTTTTCAAGAAAATGTTTGTGTGGTATTTCTTTTCTTGATGGTTGATTTTTTAAAGGATTGAAAAATTCATTAGGGTCCGACATTGCTTTCTATTTCTTTGTAGACCTTGTTTCAACCATGAAAATTTTCTCAAAATGGGGTAATGCAAACTATGTCTAAAAACTGGTATCTCCTATTTCTATGTTTTTTGGATTTTCTAAAAATACAGGATGTTGCTAAATATTTCTAAAATAACATATACTAAGATGACGTATGGTAGGACGAACAATATGAAAAATCTTGAGTAGAATATGATGGAAAAATGATTCTAAGATGGGTATAACCTACCACCTATGGAATAAATTAAAACAATGATTTGAGTTGACTGAGGAACCTGATTGTAGGACAAAGACAGTTGAAAAGTTGAATTTCCCAAACTAGACTATTGAGCTGGAAATATTCACAAATAGGATAATAGTGACTAGGTTCAATGATAGTAACAAATCAGAGCATGAACGTATCCAATGAGTAGGAAAATTATTCTATTCTACGATATGCAATTTCCTAGGAAGTGTCTTAATTCTTGTAACTTGGGATGACTATGACTAGGACGTATATGACACCTAATAATGCAAGGTTTTGAGAAAAAAAATCAATTTCTATCCAAGGTTGATCTTTAGTAACAAAAGTCAAAAAGACAGTTATGCTTTTGGACTCAGTTTGCAATTTTTGAAGTTTTTTGTTGACAGTCAAATGTGGTTCACCCATCAGATGCGGTTCCATGTTTGGAAAATGCATTTTAGTTTATTGATGTGGTGATTTGACTAAAACAGGTTTAAAATGTTGACACACAATTGTGGTTTCCAGACATATGCGATTTAATTTATTGCAAATGCGACTCAACTGAATAGATGTGACTCAGTATTTGGACGTTGTAAATCTAAAACTGTTGGTAGACACATGCATCTTTTAGCTTGACAGATGCGGCTCGCATATACACATGTGACTCAAAAATTATAGTTGTGGCTTAGAAACTAGACTCTATGAAGGCCATCAATTGTTGACAGACACATGCGGTGTTTAACTTAAAAATTGTGACTCTCTACAATAGATGTGGTTCTAAAAATGACAGTTGTGACTCATTTTGATAGTTGCGGTTTTCTAAAGATGGTGTTTTGACTAAATTTGTTTGATGATCAAGTTTTTTGACAAATACAACCAAAAAAATCACATAATACAATGTGTTTTCAGTTTGTAGTGATAGATATGTTAAAATCAGAGATCAGTTACTCCCTAGGCTATGTTGGACAATATTTATTGAGTTCTTACTTGGATAAATCTAGCTATGCATATTCATGGTGGATGACTAGTAGCTTGACCCCACTAGCTCCCCTACATGACACTCACTTATACGGGGCAGCCAAGCTACTATACCCATGAAAATCCCATGGCATACATCTCATCTCCACACATGAACCATAAATATGTAAGACGGTTTCACAGGTCTGAACCTGTTGCACCAGCAAATAGATAGGATTTTGACAAACTACAACAATTTGGATTTTTAATTAAGGCACCCATTTAGAAGAGCCATGTGAAACGAAATATCATCTCAGTTTTGTAGAGGTTAGGCTCTCCAAGTTTTGACATACCACAAGGTTATTGGGGATTCAAGTGCTAGTTCATTAGGATCCTCGTAATACTAAGCTTTCCTTGAGTATTAAAATTCGTATACTAGTTGGGAGTTGTTGGCAATAAGCGCGTAACTATTTTTGAGTCATCTTGGGGTGAGTACTTTTTTCCACCAAGACAAGCCCAAGTTATAGAGCCAATAATCATTTCTTTTACACCCAGGATCACATAAATGCGCAAGGGGAGAGAATACTTCGATATACTGAATTAGGGTTCTAAGCAAAAAAATTTGCAGACACGAAAAAATATTGGTTAATTTTTTAAACCCAAATGACAATTTTCTATCTACCGAATAGAAAGATTTTACAATTAACTAAACAAATCAATGACTTCATAAGGTCCTTAATGCAAATGATTAGTAATTTTGTTTGTGTCTTCGGCTTTTGTTGTGTAGAAAAGAAGTTTGATTTTGGTTTTTTCTTTGGTATTCTATGCTTTGTCCTGCAAAGACTAAGTTATCCTCCTAAACACAGCTGCAAACAAAACATTAGCGAAAACATAACACGACAAAAATGACAAAACAAATCGTGAAAATATGGAAGTTAATAAAAAACTAAAATAAATTTTACTAGGAAGATGCGTCTTTTAAACTTATAGATGTGGCTCGATGTTGATAGTCAGATGCGGTGTGGCATTGACAGTCAGATGTGTTGTGTAATATTGAGAATTAGATGCAGTGCAATATTTCACTGATGCAGTTCGTATTGTCAGATGCGTTGTGATATATTGGATGCAGTTCATGAGAATAGTGTTGATGGTGTTTTCTGCACAACAACTTAGACAGAATATGATATCCTATCTCTCTTGAAAGGTAAATCTCTATGGGAATAGAGATAACCCCAAGGTCTCTAATGTTAGGTCTTGAAAATGTAGTTAAACAAATCAGAGATAATGTAATCACAAAGGGACCTTACTACAAGCAAATACTGGACTCAAATTTATCATATCTAGCAATATATTGATACTTCAAAACCTAAATTTAACCCAAATAATAAAATAAATAGAAAAAGATAAGAGTTTAAGAGAGATCTAAGATTAAAATTACTCCTAAAATCAATCACAACAATGATGAATGTTGCAAACGGACAAATCTCCAATAAAACCAATTTCTGCTTAATCAAGGACAAGCCTACAACTTCACAAAAATGGTGCAATCTTCTGAGGAAAATGAAGATTTTCAGACTATGAACATTCATCCACATACCCAGTAAATGGCCCAATGTAAACAAGCATCCATAGTTGAACTTAGCACAAAATAAGGCCCAGACTAACTTTACACACAACTTACAATTAGAAAATTGACAAGAGTATGGACCAGAGATCGATCAACATCATTAACATTTCAGCATTATCATGAAAGAACTAAAAACTAACATCTAATACTGAGAATTAAGAACAAGAAACCATACACTGTCAAAGGTAAACACAAAGTTTTCCAAATCAGCAACCAACTTGCATTATCTTCTCCAACATTACATAACAATTTCCAGTCTTTCTCCTCTCCTACAACTACTGACTTGTAGAATCTAACCTCTAACTTAGCCAATTCTAGCTTTGCAACCTCTGATCAACTATTCCCTAATCTTTTCTTTTTTTTACAAATGAGAAGGCACAACCTTTTTATAGATATTACATTTTTGAATCAAGGGCCAAGATTAAATTCAATCCAATAGATGCAATTAATCCTCAATAAACCCTAAAAATTTACATTAGGGTTTTAAAAATGTGGTACATCATCATCCAATAGCATAAAAGCAATTACATCCAGGAACAATAAGAAATCAGCAATTTGCTACCTCGATTTTAATAAAAAATTGATTGGAGAGTGAAAACAGGATCACACGTCACTCCATGTTTGAAACATATATTCCAGCAGTAGACAGGTTGTGGCATAGATTCTTATGCAGGTGCATTTTAAATACTTTCCAGATTTTCCTCCTGGCATGAATCCATATGCAAGTCCTCATTTTTTATTTATTTAATCTTGAAAAATAGATATAATCATTAATAGCTCACATGTGAACATCTAACCACAAAATATTAAAGTTAAGCATAAATAAACCCTTGGAAATTCCAACTCCATCATAAAATTTCAGAAATTTAACCCTATTAATGACTTTTGGAGTTTAGGAAAATCATGATAGGAAATTCAGAAAAATCTTGAAAAAATGGCCAAAAATCTGGGAAAATCTGGATAGGGTGGATAATCCTAGATTTGACAAAAAAAATCTGGAAAAATCCAGATATGGTGGAAAATCCTGGATTTGACCAAAAATTTGGAGAAAAACTTTGAAACCCCATAACTTTTTTTCTCGAATGAATTTTCAAAAAGTTCAAAAAGCAACTTGGCCTAATTTTTTGTCCTCTATCCATTGGTGAAAAAATATTTACACATCACATTGAAAATTCAATTGAAAAATCCCCATTTCTAAAATCCAAGGCCCCAAAACGCTTCAAAATACCACCCCTATCAAACCAAATCTGAACTTAATCCAAAAATAACCTCCAAGAAGAGAAAAACCAGAAATTGACAAAGCCAAGGTACAAAGATGTAGAAGAAAAAGAGATTCCCCGCCTTTGGTGGGGCGTGTGTGAAAAGTGCACAAAAAATAGATGTGTCATTTCTTCAATCAATTGTGGTTTGTCGTACGATTCTTGCAAAACAAAAAAATGAAAAGATGAAAAGATGTGAAATTTGAAGCGTGGTTCACGTCGAGTTCACCAAATGTAGACCTAGAATAAATGGAAATCTGTATAGATAGACGATGTTAAATCTAATCTAACAAATATTAATCTAAAATCAAACAACTAAGAGTGAGTAAAAATGAACAAAACAATTAAAACTATAACTAGAATAGTCTCACTGAATATGCGTCCACTCCTTTGAATTATCTTGATTGTCCTCCATTTTGTTGTCTCAGTATTGTTGCCCACAAATTTTCAATATTGATGCAAGCATAACCTAGATGTATTGTCTCAGCAAATATATCGAAGATAATAATTTCTTCTCAAAAGTATTGATTTTGGGAGGAGAATAATGATAATGACAAGTCAATTTATAGATTTTAGGTTCTCGAACGATCGACTAAAATTTGAAAGAGAGATCGACGAACGGGATTGATGAATTCCATGCAATGTGAGTTATGTGTTAGTTACGACATGAGTTAGGAAATTTGTAGGATAGAGATTAAATTAGAATAATAACTTAATATTGTGTCAAGACTATTCAAAAAAAGAAAGAACATGAGTTCTAGATTAAATAAACAATTTATTCTTCAATTAAGAGTCTTCGAAAATAGAAGAAATAGACTTTGAATGAAAAAGACAAAGTTAGAACTCAAAGAATAATCCATTCGAATGCACACAAGAATTAATTAATTAAATAAAGATATTTAATTAATAAACACATTCATGCATATAAGTTAGAACTAGTTAACTGTCTGGTTGCAATAGAGAGTCCTCTCGCAGAGACGATCAGATATTAAATCCAAAGATAACTAGCAGATTTAAATAGATCTTGATTCAGAAGGTGAGTGAATAATTAGATAACTGGGTGATAGAAGAATGTGATAGAAACAATTAATTTTGAATTAAATGTTAATTTAATTCAACATTCAAAATTGAAATGAATTAATTAAATAAATAATGTAATTTATTTAATTGACTGTTGAAAAGGATTAATTAAATAATTAAATAATAAATATTTAATTATAGTTGAAATATGACAATGGGGTAATTAAATAATAGATTATTTAATTAAGAAAGAGAATTAATTAGTTAGCGAAATAATTAAATAAATATAATTTATTTAATTAAATAAATAAAAAGGTTATTTAAATAATAGAGGAAATATGTGTTTATAAAGGGTAATTAAATAATAAACATTATTTAATCATGATCATGGATAATAGAAAATTATGTCAAAAGTGGTACTGCAGGCCTAGACCAATTTTTGGTGTCTGCACTGCCTTATGTAGTGACTTTATTCTTGATGATAAACTCTTGGCTAAACTTTTCCCTAGATCCTTGAAGGATACTACCTTAGTTCTATTTTTTTCTTTGTTATCGAACAACTGAATTTATTCATTCAATAAATTTTTTGAGGCATTTATCAACCATTTTCAAGTGCATATGACTCCTAAAATGACCTTGGCCAATTTGATGAGATGTAAGCAAAAAGAAGAGGAAAATATTATCGACTTTATTTCATGCTTTCAATTGCGTTATTCCCAAATCAATGTAAAGTTTCCCATCCCTCACCTTCAAAATATTTTCATAGATAATTTGCAAAGTAAGATACAATATAAGCTTACCATGATGAAGTTTCTCGCATTCATGCACTTATGTACTACCCTCCATGATTATAAAAAAAACAATTAGTAGTCATGATGCAAAATCCACCTCTAGCCAAACTGAGAAGTTCAATTCCGCAAACTAGAACAATTATCAACCTTTTAGAAAATAAAATAAAGGCTTCCTTCAACTTAATCCCCATAAAAAACCAACTCAACAAGTCAATAACCAAGTAGTTGATGTTAAAGTGATGATACCCTTTAGCTATGGGGACCCGAAAATGCAATTCACTCCCTTATCGGATACCCTTCATAACACAATGTCACAACTCTTAAAATAGAAAATGATTACCTTCCCTATCATTAAAGCTCTTGATCCTAATAAGCATTTACCTCCTAGCTTAAGATTGAATTCTTATTGCCATTATCACTAACAAAATTGACACGATACAAAATGTCGTAAGCATCTTAAACATCTTGTGCAGGACCTCATTGATTCTGGTAAGCTTTCAGTTGGAGGTGTTAATGGTCAAGGGAATAATTTTGTTGCCCCTCCTAACCAAAAATTACAAATCTTTACCAACCGTATGCCTAATCATAATTTCATTTGTCAAATCTAGTGAGACTAAAAAGAGTGATGTGATGAATGTCGACACAAATGATGACAACAATGATATTATTTAAGAAGATCTTATAGATGTACTAATGAACAAGATCCTATGGATGATATGGTTAGATTGATCAAGGTCACACCTTGTAAGGGCTGAACTAAAAATCCTCTTGATATTTCTTTATCCTCACAAGATATACTTAAACATGCACCTAATGGTCCTCTTTTCATGGGAGACCAAATCTATGATAAGCCCACTAAAGGGATATTAATAGATCTCATCTGTGGATAAAATGTGCTAACCGAGGAATTCTTACTCGTGCATGAGATCTATCAAGAAACATATGATAAACTTAAAGAATGGATAAAGATGCATAATGTTTTTTCTTTACCTACGATGGGATCAATCACCCTTCCTTTAGAAATAGGACCAAAAAAATTAGATGTCTCATTCTCCATCATCTCAACATCAAACCAATTCTATGTGAAGCTTGGCTACCCCATGGTTATTCTCCATGGAATTTATTTTATTGGTTGTGCATAAATGCTTAAAGTTTTCATTTGATAATGAAATATTTATTGTGCATCATAGTGGATTTAACCCTTTATCTTCCCAAGGGAACTTTTCATCAGATTTATTTTGGCCTGAGTCTATGGAACCTATTAAACCTTGAGAAGACATCTTTTTCAAGTCCTATGAAAAATGCATAGAAAAAATATCCCTTAAAATCATGCCTCAACTCACAACTAATCCTACCATACTTGATGAAACCTAAAGGAATTCCAAATAATGAAGACCAACCTAAGACAAATCATTTTCCTACCTCCTATAAATTACCAAGAGATAAAAAAACCAATCTTGTAACACCTCCTAGGATAAAACAAGTTTATAAAGTTAAAGAGAAAGTGGTTGAACAACCTTCCATGGTTCCTTTCGTTCCTCCCCTTAGGGAATAAAAGAAACCTATGGTTGATCAATCATCTCCTACACAAACACAACTAGAAAGCCATAATTTAAAAGAAACAAAAGTGCTAGAAAGCATAGGAATAAACATCATGCACTTTGTCAAAGGTTAAATGAAGAAACAAAAAAATAAAATTAAGATCCAAAATTGTCTAAAGCAATACACGATGAGTCTACCTCATTGCAAAAAAAGATCCTATAGTGCAACCGCAACAAGAGTTAAACCATTCTTTGGAAATTATCATTCGACCTCCTATTGTGATTAATTTAGATGATGATGATGAAATTACTAAAATGTACAAGGAGGTGCACAATGATTTGAATACATTTTTTTCCTCTTCTACAAGCTTACATGATAATTCTCCTAGGAAGAGTGTTGAACTTGATGGTGACCCTAGTTCGACACTTGAAATTTTCCCTTTAGCTAATTATCTACCTTCTATATATGACGCACATGACTGGGATGTGGATGACTTGCTAATAAGTTGACTCACATGTGCCTAACTAGAATTTTGAATTATTATCTTTTGCATATTCTTTTGTGATCGTATGTGTGTAAGGTGATCTCCCCATACTATTATGTTTGATGTATCTCTCTCTCTCTCTTTGTGGCATTCCTCTATTTGTACCTACATTCTTCTCTATGTCATAAATATTTTCCCTTTTTCTTACTTTTATCTTTTCATTTTTCTTGTGTTTTCCTTTTGGGGATGACACAAGGCATCAAGACATTCATATCTCTTCCATGTTGACCCAAAAAATTCCTTTATCTTTTCATTGTCTTGTTCTTCTATTTTTTGGATGATGCAAGGTATAGAGACATTCACGTCTCTTCCATATTGACCTGAAAGGATTTTTCTTTGTTTTCGCTCTCTTTATGTCATACTTCTAGTTCTATGAGTATTTGGGGAATGATGACAATTCTGAGCTCTCTATAAAAATATTGTATCAATAACATACTGACCCCAAATCCATGGATCCCTCATGTGTTTGGAGTTTCATTTTGGGGACAACCCTTTCTCTTTTCTTTTGCATGATGTATCTTTATTTAGAAACATATGACTTGGCATAGGGATTTCCAAGTTTTCTCACATGTCTTCTTTATTATTAATGTTTATCATTGGCTACTTTAAAGTAATTTCTCACATCATGGTGTTTAATAGTTTCTTTGAAGTGGGGGCATACATTGGCATTATTATTTTTACATTTTGCATGTTTCATTGTGTAGTCTTCTTACTTCATGCGATATGTCTTTCATTTTGTGGTGAAATTGCGTTTGATTTCATTCAAGAGCATGATCTCTCTTACCATATTATATTCCTCTTAGTGGTTTGATGTGACATACTACATCCCCTAAGTTGTGAATCTTCTATTCTTTGACTGGTCCTCTCTTGGAGGCATTAGGGGCAATGTTCCATATGTTAAGACCTTACATGAACTAAGTTAGAATCCTTTGAACGTTCCCTATATTGGATTTTCAATTTTGGTTATATGGCCAACTTGCATAATACACCTTGCTTTCTTGTGGAGCCATCTTGTTTGTTCATGAGTTTCAAGCATACGAATATTTTCTCGCCTCATAAAGCTTGAAGTTCATTGTTGTGTGGTGCCTTATCAAAGTTATCATGAGGTATAACTTTGGTCTGGCTGGATGGGAAGCCGATTTGAGGCATGAATTTCCCATAGCCACTCACATGTGTGTGAGAGCACATACCAATCGTGTGTGTATGTATCTCACCTCTTTGGATACTCACCCAACAGACAACCTAAAGTTTCATTTCCTTAAAGTGAGTGTACATTTTTGGACAAACAACCTAGATCTGATCCGCAACATGTGAGAGAAATGGTTGAAGTTTGATCCACCCCCTTTTTTGGGTTTTTTCTTTTCTCTTTGTCTTTAACAGTGTATCCTTGTGCCTTATTATTTTTTCTTATATCATTTTCATGTGTTATTTTGTACTTATGTTGGTCTATCATAGGATCTAAATCTTGAGGGCTTAATAATCCTATCTTACTAAAATTGTTGCACTTGGACCCCTCTTAAATTAGTTTGTCTACTTTAGTGTGATTTTGAAGCAAGTTCCTCCTCTCACTAAAGTGGGGGCTAAATGTGGAAACAAAAAAAGTATCCCTCTACTTTTCCTTTTTTGTTTGGGCCCTCCTTGTTAAATTAAGTATAATGTTACCTTGATTTAGTGTTGTAATGTGTTTGACTTGTAAAGTGTTTTTCCACACTTTCACACTAATCTAGGTTTTTCATAATTAATTGGTCTTATTTATGCCTTATTTGCCCTTATTTTGCATCTGCAAGTCTTATTAATGCATTTTTCTGATGATAATCTCGACATAAACCAACATCCAATCATAATTCATGTATTTTTAGGTTGTGTGGACCATATTTAGTGATCTAGGACTCATACACCACCTTGAGTGTATGGGTCCCACCTAGGTTTTGGGGCCCTGATCTAGATTTTGCATGAATCTAACCATTTTTGAAAAATGTGTCCCACAGTTAAGCCTAATGGGACTCAAATGCCACTTCTACTGTATGAGTCCCATGTGGCCCAAAATAAAATTTAATTCAAATTATTGGCGAGATTTTATCCTCGTAGATTTGATGTTGGCTTGTAGTGTTGTAATTTTGGGAAATTTGGCATAAACAAGTATAAATACAAGGTTATTTCACTCATTTTCATCCAATACTTTCATGAGAGAATTCTTATAGAAAATTTAAGTTCACAAGAGACTTCAAGTGAGAGAATTCAAGAGTATTCAAGAGCTTATTATCAAGTGTTGTGGAGTATTATTCAAGTATCAAGCATCATGTCAAAGTCATCATGCACCATGTTTATTTTTGAGCTAACAATTTTGATGTAAGGTTTCATGATTCAAGCTAGAATTCAAGTTAACATCTTCAACATTAAGCAAGATTCAAGATCTACATCCATTGGAGCTACTTCATACATGTTTGCAACACTTTATTGCTAGGGTTTTGTGAGTTACAATATTAAATTTTTTTCATTCATCATTCCTTTATCCTATTTGATTTCATTACAAGGTTTGATTACCAAAATGGGGTTTGACCAAGGTAAACCAATTTCCACTAACAAAACAACATGTTTCCCTCTTTATTGTGTGATTTGCAGATCTAGGTTGAAGATATATTGAAGAGCATGTTTGGAGAAAGTTGTCAAAGTGTTCAAAATTTTCACCTTGTATTAGAGATCATTAATTAAAAGGCATCTATAGGTTGCAAATCAGAGATTCAGACCCAAAAATCAAGTGAAGAAGCCAAAGAAGAGATTGGAGAGTAGATTCAAATTTTGAATTTCAAAAAATTCCAAATTGGACTAATGTGCAACTTCTGGCATATGAGTCCTAGTATAATTAAATTTTCTATTTTTAGGAGTTCTAGACATATTTCTACAAGATTTTTGTTCCTACCCAAAAACCCTAATCTGGGACTAAATTTACTAGATTGGCATTTGGGTCCCAACATACATTAATTTTAGTGTTTTTCAGCATTTCAAGTCTTCATTTAGGCCTCTATATATTTCTAGGTGCACACCTCTGATTTCATAGCTTTTTGTTTTGATTTACATTCTTTTCTAGGTCATATAGTGAAGTTTTGCACTGCATTAACTTTCATAATTAGGTCTTGCATTTCATTAGTCTTTCCAAGCCCTAGCTTGGTGGTGAACTCTTCTTTAGTCATTAATCAAACCCTAGGAAATCCCTATTGCATATCTCTGTCCCCTTTACATCCTTGGATTGAGATCTCTAGGGTTTTCTTGAGTGGAACTTGAGAGGGAAATGGTAGGAGCCCTACCTCTTTAATGATATAAACCCTATTTCTCTTCCCATATCCATTGTTCCACTAGTAAACTTATGTATCATTTTTATAATATGATATTTTTCTATGAGGTGGTAGAAGGTGGATAGGTCATGGTTCAAAAGGTGAACACTTTGGAGGTTCTAATTTTTTCTAACTAGATATCATATTTATTTTCATTGGATTATGAAGATTTTATCCTTTTATCCCATCACATTAGCCAATGAATATACATTTTTCTACTTTGATCTCTCTTATTTAGACACATGTATATATGTTGTTGGCATACAAGGAACTAGAAGTGGGATATAACACATTATAGTAAATGAAACAATATGATAGTGTATGGTATCTTTTGAAGGATAATAAGTTAAATATATATATAGGGACATGTCATTGGATGTTGTGGTTATGTTACTAATATGTGGTTATCATTGATGTCAGCACTATTAGAATCAATGAATTTAAAACTGTATATGTCGAGGATATTCAAAAAATTGTAATAAAAATGTTGAAGGTTGTCTATGAAGTGGTGAAGATTAGTGTGATGGAAAGTTAATTATGTTGATGATGAGAAGTTTCAGTTTATCTACCAAAATTTTTAGAGGTGCACATGAATATTTGAGAAAGTTATGAGTTTTTGCGTTACAACAATTATTCTGTTAACTGTAGCTGGTGTTCCTGGAAGAAGATAATGTTATTCTGGTAATCTAAGCTGTTGTGTACAATCTTGTGGTATTTTTGGATGTTTTTATATTGTACTCTATCTTTTTTGCACATCTACATTGATCATTGTGCTCATGATTAAATATTTTCTCTTGTGTGTTCATGTTTTTCATGTTCATGGTCGACAAAGTGTTTGTAGCGTGTTGTGGATCTTTGAGGAATAATATTTGGAGGTGTTTTTTTGGGTATTCATTATGTTGTGGCCGACTTTGGTTGATTTGCATTAATAATCTTTATTATTTTGGGCTAGTAGTTTGTATTCATCTTATTAATTTGTTGAAGATGACATGAAGCAATGTAATTATTTGTTGCGGATATATATAAGCAATTGTTTATCTCATTTGAAGTGCGCATGATACGAAGTGTGAGAGTCCTATGTGAAAATAAATTTTAGATCATTCAAAGGAAGAGAAAAGTGTGAAGAAGAATGAAGAAGAGTGAGGAAGTGTTCATGTACTTAACCAAAACTATAATCAGGCATTAGCAGATGCTACTTTCTTAGCTCAAATTTTTTAGATGGATTTAATCTATTTTTTTTGGTAAGACAGTGATTCTTCTTTTGTATTTGAGCAGTGAGCTCTAGGAAGTGTGCCTAAATGCATGTGTACTCCTCATTTAATATTCATATACTTATAACAGAGTATAAACCTATGGATTAACCTCCACCGTGGTTTTTCCCCTAACAAGGTTTCCGCACAAAAATCTTGGTGTTATGGGTGTTTTTGATGTCGTATTGATTTATGATTTCATGGTTATTAATCAGATCTAAGAATAAGGGTTAATAAGTCTAATAAGTTTGAAATTATGTGACAAATGATTCACCCTCCCTCTCAATTGTCTTCCCTTGTGTTGCCAACAATTGGTATCAGAGTAGCTTCCTCGGAAGAAGTTTAACAACTTGAGGTGATCTGGGATGGTGACATATAAGAAGGATAGTTTGAGATTTTATGGAACAAATTATTCTCTATGGAAGACTCGAATGGAGTGTCATCTGAGATGCATTGGTGAATCCTACTGGAAAATTACATGTAATAGGTATATTATCCCTCAAAATTGTCCCACTACTACTACTAAGATTAGGGATGTTGAGTACAATATTAGGGCTAAGGAAGCATTGTTGAGTGCTTTGACTGATTTTGAGATTGTGAATGTTATGGATTTTAAGACTTCTTATGAGATCTAGAAAAATTTGGAAACTTTATATGAATGTGATGCTAATATGAAGATTGCTAAGCTATAGAGTCTAAAAGGGAAATGAATTGTTGAGAATGGGTGATGATGAGAATATTACTACTTTCATGTAAAGAGTGAATGAAATTGTGTGTGGTATTAAATGTGTTGGTGGACAGGTGGATGAATCAAAGATTGTTGCTAAAGTTCTTAGATCCTTTCCTGATGCATACAAATTCAAAGCTACAACTATTGATGAGTCAGGACTATGACAAATGTAACCAGAGATATGTTGATTGGTAAAATTACTGCTTTTGAATTGAGTGAATTCGGTGATGCCATTCCTAAGATAGAATCTACATTTAAAGCTACTACCTCTAGAAGAGATAAGAAGAGATATGATTCAGGTGAAAGTTCTTCTAGAAAAGTATTCAAGTATGAGGAAGAAATGAGGTAGATTGAAGAAGAAGAAAGAGAATTGAATGAGCTTGAAGCACTTATTGTCAAAAGAAAAGCCAGAGGAGAAGGTAAGTATAAAGGAAAGTTGTCTATTAAATGTTTTTCCTACAATAGGATAGGTCATTTTTCATCAAGGTGTCTGGAAAGAGTTCCTAAATCAAGACCTTACAAGCCTAAATTTCAAAACAAGTGTTATTATGCTACTGATGAAGGTATGATAGATGATGAATCTGATATAGGGAATGTAAGTGAAGATGATTTTGTGTTTATTTCTATCAAGAAAAATAGTCACGTGTCTACTGAATCTTCTAGTTGTACAAACATGGAGAAATCCCTAGCTGCTCAAGTTGAAGAGAAGGATGAATGGGTAATTGATAGTGGATGTTCACATCACATGAACGGTGATAAAATCAAATTTGTAAGCCTGCAAAAGTATGACGGTGGTGTTGTAAGATTTGTTGATAACAATGGTGGTATAATCTGTGGTAGAGGATGTATTTCTTTTGATGGTAAGCATAATAAAAATGATGTCCTATATGTTGAAGGTTTGAAGCATAATATTTTAAGTGTTGGACAGAGGGTGGATAAGGGATACAATCTTCAATTCAAGGATGAAAAGAGTAAAATATTGGGAAATTCTAGAAATGTGATTGTTTCAAGTACAAAAAAAAAAAGATAACATTTTTCACCTGAATGCTACTAGTAAAAGTTGTTTGATTGCTCAAGTTGATGAAATTTTGTTGTGGCATAGGAGAATGTGTCATGTAAACTTTAAAAATATTATCAAGATAAGTTCTACTCAGGTAGTGATAGATCCTCCTAAATTGGTAAAGCCTACTAATACCATATGCAAGGAATGCTAATTAGGAAAGAAAAGTAGAGCCTCATTTAGAAGAAAACAACATTGTTCAAAGTGGGTATTGAAGCTTGTGCATACTGATCTATGTGGTCTTTCTAGAATTAGAAGTTTACAAGGAGACAGGTATTTCATGTTACTTATTGATAATTATTCTAGATTGATGTGGGTTGCCTTCTTAAAGTAAAAATCTGAAGCTCTAGAGAAATTCAATATTTTCAAAGCTAATGTTGAGACAAAAATAGGTTTGAAGATTAAATGTATGAGATCAAATAGAGGTGGTGAATTCACTTTCAGTGAGTTTAATTCTTTCTATGAAGTGCATGGGATAAAGATAAAATTATTTGCACCACAGACCCCTCAACAAAATGAAGTTGTGGAAAGGAAGAACATGATAGTTCTAGATGTTGCTAGGACTATGATGCTAGAAGGAAATGTCCCTCATATTTATTGCAGAGAAGTTGTGATTACTCATGTTTATATCCTCAAATGAGTACAAGTCAAAGGTGATATTGATAAGACCTCTTTTGAGCTATGATTTGGTCATAAGCCTATGTTAGATATTTCAAAATATTTGGCAGTAAATTCTATATCATAAGAGATGAAGATATAGGAATGTTTGATCATAGGAGTGATGAAGGAATATTTCTTGGTTATTCTACTAAGAGTAAGGCCTACCGGTGCTACAATAAGAGACTGAGGAAAATGGTTGAAAGCACAAATGTTAAGGTTGATGAAGACATTGTTAGACCATCCAGAACTTGTGGAGATGATTTTGATGATCAAAATGACAATACAAAAAAAAGGTCAAATTTCAAATCAAGTTTAGATCATTCTAGTTAATCAAGAAGATCAAGAGGAAAGAGAAACTAGTGAAAGTGTAGAAGAGAGATCACAAGATTTTGAAGTTCAAGAAAATTCTAAGAATCCAAGGTATGTGAGATTAAATGATTCAGAAAATTAGATTATAGGTGATAAGAACCAAGGTGTCTAGACTATGAGAAGAATTGTAGAAGAATATTGTTTGATATCAAAGACTAGGACAAAAAATGTCAATGAAGCATACAAAGATGAAAATTGGATTGAGGCAATGAAAGAAGAACTCCAAAAAATTGAGAAGAATAATACATGGATTCTTGTTCCTAGACCCAAGGAAAAATATGTAATTGGAACTAAATGGGTCTTTAGAAACAAACTAAATGAACAAGGTGAAGTTATCAAACACAAAGAAAGAATGGTGTGTAAAGGATATTCTCAAATGGAAGGAATTGAATTTGAAGAGATATTTTCCCCTGTTGCTAGAATTGAAGTTGTGAGACTGTTTCTTACTTATGTTTCTTACAAAAACTACAAGGTTTATCAGATGGATGTCAAGTTAGCATTTCTAAATGGTGAACTGAATGAAGAATTATATGTTGAGAAACCTAATGGATTTCAATTTATGGATAAGGGAGATGTGGTTTGTCGATTAAAAAAAGCATTGTATGAACTCAAGCAATCCCCTAGAGCTTGGTATGCTAGATTGGACAAGCATTTACTGAAGCTTGGATTTAGAAAAGGTATTTCTGATATTAATCTATATTTCAAGATTGATGATGATAAATATTTGATTGTGGAAGTCTTTGATGATGATATAATTTTTGGAGGAGATGATGGTTTGTGCATGAATTTTTCTAATGAGATGCAAAATGAGTTTGAGATGTTAATGATTGGTGAGATGAAATTATTTTTGGGATTGAAAATTACTTAGTTAGATAAAGGAATCTTTGTATCTCAATCCAAGTATGTGAGAGAACTGTTGAAGAAGTTTGGCATGGAATATTCAAAGCTAGTTTGTACACCTATGATGATCGAATGTAAGTTGACAATAGATGATGATTCTTCGAAGAAAAATCAAACTAGATACAGATCAATGATTGGTGGATTTCTTTATTTGACTCAAACTAGACGTGATATCATGAATGTTTTATGTATTGTTGCAAGATTTCAAGCCGATCGTAAGGAATTTCATGTGACTAATGTAAAGAGAATTTTTAGATACTGAAAGGGAATAGTTGATTTTGGCCAGTGGTATCCTAAATATAATGATTACTTTGAGTTCCTTTACTGATGTTTATTGGGTAGGAGATGTGAATGAAAAGAAAAGTACTAGTGGTGGTGCATTTTTCTTGGGAAAGAAGCTGATTTCATGGTTAAGTAAAAAGTAGAATGCCATTTCTTTGTCTACTGCAGAGGCAAAATACATTGTTGTTGCTAACAATTATTCTCAAGTATTGTGGATGAGATAGATGTTGAGAGATATCAAAGTTTTGTATGATGAACCTATTGCTATATTCTATGATAATTCAAGTGCAATTAACATTTCTAAGAATCTCGTCCTGCATTCAAAGGCCAAGCATATATCTATCAAATATCAATTTTTGAGAGACAAGGTGAGTGATAAGGAAGTCAGACTGGAGTATGTGCCTACTAAGGAATAGATTGCAAACATATTTACCAAGAAATTTCCTAAGGATAATTTTGAGTATCTCAGAGGGAAGTTAGGGATGATTACCCCTCCTAATCAGGACTAAGATGCAAGACATTGCATTAGTCTGTGCATTCATAGTCATATCTTGTTTCAAATTGATGTTGTGGTGGTTGGTACTCAGGGGCAGTAGTCAGATGTTTCAGATATGTGGTTTAGAGATTTTGTGTAACTTTTCCATTTATGTCAAAGGGGGAGAAGAATAATGTGAAAAACTAGGAATTATCTAAGGAGAAGAAGTCATGAGAAAAGAGTCAGAACCTAAGGGGGAGTAAGTCCTGAAGTTAGTTGCATTGATGGTGTTTTTCAGATCATGTGTTGCCATAAATTCCAAAGGGGGAGATTGTTGGATTTTTTGGTTGTGTTGCTGATATGTGGTTTTCATTGATGCCAACACTATTAGCATCAATTTATTTAAAACTGTATATGTCGAGGATATTGAGAAAATTGTAATAAAATTGTTGAAGGTTGTCTTTGAAGAAATGAAGATTAGTGTGATGGAAAGTTCAATATGTTGATGATGAGAAGTTTCAAATTAAAGGGTTTTTTTTTTAAGACTATCTAGTTTATCTACGAAAAGTTTCAGAGGTGCGCATGGAGATTTGAGCAAGTTATGAGTTTTTGTGTTTTGATAGTTATTTTGTTAACTATAGTTTGTGTTCCTAGAAGAACATAATGTGATTCTAGTAATATGAGTTGTTATGTATGCTCATGTGGTGTTTGTAGATGTTTCTATATCATAATCTATTTGTGTTGCATGTTTGCATCAATCATTGGGCTCATGATTTTATATTTTCTCTTATGTGTTCATATTTTTCATGTTCATGGTAGACATAGTGTTTGTAGCGTATTGTGGATCTTTGAGGAATAATATTTGAAGGTGTTTTGTGTTTGAGGATGTTATTTTGGGTCATCATTATGTTGTGTCTGACTTTGGTTGATTTTCATTAATAATATTTATTATTTTGGGCCGACAATTTTTATTCATCTAATTATTTTGTTGAAGTTGACATGAAGTGATGTAATTACTTTTTGCGGATATATATATGTGATTGTTTATCTCATTTCAAGTGTGCATGATTTTAAGTGTGAGAGTCCTATGTGTAAATAAAGTTCATATCATTTGAAGGTAGAGAAGAGTGTGAAGAAGAGTAAAGAAGTGTTCATGTGCTTAATCAGAACTATAATCAGGCATTAGCAGATGCTACTTTCTCAGTTCAAAATATTTAGTTTGATTTAATCCAAATTTTTCTATAAGATAGTCTTCTTTTTTATTTGGGTCCTGAGCTCTAGGCAGTATGCTTGAATGCATGTGCATTCCTCATTTATTCTTCTTATACTTCTAATAGAGTATAAACTTGTGGATTAACCTCCATTGTGGTTTTTCCCCTAACAGGGTTTCCATGCAAAAATCTTGGAGTTATGCTTGTTTCTGATGTGGTGTTGATTCATGATTTCATGGTTATTAATCAGATATGAGAATAAGGGTTAATAAGTTTAATAAGTTTGAAATTTTATGGCAAATTATTCACCCCCCTCTCTCAGTTGTCTACCCTTGTGTTTCTAGCACATGTCTCTACTTATTTATATAATATATGAGAAACCAAATATAGAACAAAAATTAAGAGGGGGAGAATAAGATAGAATATATGTAATAAATATAATATAAATAAAATTATCATGCAATCATATGTGATATAAATATATATGCTTGTGGTATGGAGTGTACATTATATTATGAGCCTATGACATAAAAGTATGAATAGAATGATCTAGTGTATATGCATGTGAAAAATATTTTTTAATCTAACTATTTGTCTATTTTATCTACCAAAAACTATTATAATTTCCTTCTTATTGTATCGCCCTTGAGTTAAAATTTTATAACATAAATAATGTAGATCTTTGCCTATACTTTATTTTCAACATTTGGCAACATTACTAGGACCCCAATTTGTTGGTGCATAATAATTAAATTATAGAAATAAGGAAAGAAGTGTTTGTTAAATAAAACCACCAAGGAAAGGAGTATTAATGTCATTTGGTCTAATAATTAAGAAATGTAGTAGTATTTACTAGTCACTAACCCTTTGTGAAGGGTTAGAAATTATGGGGTAATGATGGAATAGGGGGATCCAAAGAGATGTTACCATAAAGAAAAATCTATAATGATTCTTGGGATGAGTAAAAATGAAATTAAGGATGGAAAAAATCAACTAAAACATTTATGGCCAAAGATGATAGCATGAAAGTGAGAGAACATGATGCTAATATTGGTATGGGATTAGAAGAAGGCTAGAAAATTCTCATGGATGAGAAGAAGAGATAAGAAGATAAAAGGGCTAAATAGGCCCCAAAATGAGAAGAAACGTACTAGAAAAGATGAAAAAGGCATCTCTATAGCATGCTAGGAGGGTTTCAATTAAATAAATCCCTAGAATAGAGGTGGGTGGATTTTAAATGGACATGGTGCTCACTAATATTATATAATTAAATCATCCATAACCATAATTAGAACCATTAAATAACATTTTATAAAAATTATGAAATAGCTAAAAATTTATGATGCATAAAAAAGTATAGATGACTTAAAACCT
The DNA here is from genome assembly GCA_007115665.2 of Sequoiadendron giganteum. Taxonomy (NCBI): domain Eukaryota; kingdom Viridiplantae; phylum Streptophyta; class Pinopsida; order Cupressales; family Cupressaceae; genus Sequoiadendron; species Sequoiadendron giganteum. The sequence continues at coordinate 812,922,098 of CM021101.1, read as the reverse complement.
TGGATGAAAGATACTATATATTTTATTGGAGATGAGAAGCTTAGATTCAATTTTTTTTAACCTCTAAGTCTAGTAAAAACATATGGTCATTTATCAATCGATATTATAACTATTTCAAACCTAGGGCCATAATAAATTATGGCTGTAAGTGTGAATAAGGTGTAAAGCAATAAAACACTTCTTAATGAAACATTGCATAAAATATTAAGCTGATAACCAATTGAAACCATCTCATTGTCTCCTATCTTTAAAGATTTATTAAGCTATGTGCTCTCAGATTAAAAAAACACTAGAACTATTAAATGACAATCTAAAGAACCTAATGATATTGATGCAGTGATATGGAGCTAAATGTGATAATACTAGATGATAAAAGAAACTAAATTAGCATGGATTGACATGGAAATGATAAACAAAGCCACTGGAGGCAACCATGATTGTGAAAGCTTGAATGTTGGATGCTTGATGCTTGATGCTTGGATGCTTGAATTCCTACAGAGTAAGAGTGCATAAGTCAGATTATCTGGATCCTTTTCTTGGTTCAATGAGGTTGTATTTATAGAATTCTTGGCTGTAGAAATGCACAAGGAAGGCATTGAGAGGCTTGGATTCAATCTGGAGGATTGAATGGTGAAAGATGGAGGATATTGAGAGAATTTTGGTGATTGTCTCTACCCATGAAAACGCCAGGCAAGAGAAGAGGAAAGATTGATGGAGGAGGATTGAGAGAAGAATTTGGAATTGGTCTCCAATTTGTCTCCAAAACTTCCCGTGAAGTTTCAAATCATTAATTTTGACATATTTTAGACATAAATTAGACATAGGATATCTAATTCATTTTTGAGGAAATATAGATGGAATATTATTTATGCCTTTATTCAAATGTTTTTGATTTATTTAAATTAGCAAAAGAGGGATAAATAATTTAATAAAACAAACTATAAAAGTTGTTTATTAAATTAAATAGAAGAATAATGGAAATTAATCAATAAAGTGTTTAATCTTTATTTAATTAATTTAAGATTGATGTGATAGAATAAAATAGGGATTTGATAATTAAATCTAACAAAGTATTTAATTTTGTTTATTTAATTAAGATGAATTTAAATGTGAACTATATAAATAAATATTTCTATTTATTCAAACAGTAGAGGAAATTAGGATAATTAATCAAATAATTTGTATTTAATTAATCGGATTCTCTAGACCATTTTTGGGTGTATACATTTTGCCCCTCTTCGAAGTGATGTGTTTACACGTTGCTTTGAAGAAAATTTTGCTACTACTGCCAGGATCGATGATATAAAAAAAATAAAAAATTGTATGCCCTAGACATGCCCCAAATGTTGATTTTCAGATGATTGTCGATAATATGCCCCCTCGGGAGATAAATTAATGATTTGATGATTTTTAGATTTTTTCAAAATTTTATGATTTTTTGATGATTTGATGAAGATACGATGATGAAATAATTTATCTCTCGACAAAATGATGAATAAATATAGCTCGTAGATGAATTTAAATTAATTTCATGGATAAAAATAATCAAAATATAATAAAACCCCTCAAAAACCCCTTTCCAAAAGTTATATATAGTCCAAAAGGTCATTTTCAAAGTCATTTGCACTTTTTGAGTTTAGAAATCCTTTGATAGAGACATTTCAGCCAGTTGGAGCAAGATGCCAATCCCTTACCACACTCACCCTTTTGAGCATGTTCAATGTCACCAATGGTTGGTCGTGTATGGACCTCCGATATGTACCCCTTATCCTCCTCGTATTTTGTGAAATTCTATTTTTTTATGCATTTTTTAGCTTTAGATGTTTTTTCTTTGTTTTAGCACTTTCAAGCCACGTTGTAGCACTTTCACTCTGGTGTAGCACTTCCAGTAGGTAGATTAGTGCTTTGAGATTTAGCCCTTGCGTTAAATTCTCCAACGCTTCCATAGGATAATGTAGCACTTTCGATGATATAGCGCTTAGGTAGTGAATTTTAGCACTATGATGCTAGATTTTAGCACTTTGAGAGTTTAGCGCTTTGATTTGGTTGATTAATGCTTTCGTGGTCTGTTCTAGTGCTTCTAGTAAAGTGGTGCTTTGATAGACTATTTTAGTGTTTTGATGTGGTAAAACAACACTCAAGGTAAAATAGCGCTTTAGATGTCTATTATAGCGCATCGGAGTGTTGAAATAGCATTTTTGAGATTTAGCGCTTTGGGTGCCTGATTTAGCACTTTTGACTGATAAAGTAGTGCTTTTGGGATTTAGCACTTCGGGTACCTAATTTAGCGCTTTCATGTTAGAATTGAATATTTTGACTTAGGTAACCTTGATTTCATCAATTCTGATCATGTCCATTCTTTGGATTGGTATGATTCATAATCCAAATTCTTGATGTTGGAGTTTGATGATTTAAATAAGACTAATTCTCATGATAGGCGAGAAGAAATCCTATTTGTGATGATCCTCATGATAGGTGAGGAAATGATTTAATATCTTCGGGTACCTGATTTAGCGCTTTCATGTTAGAATTGAATATTTTGACTTAGGTAACCTTGATTTCATCAATTCTGATCATGTCCATTCTTTGGATTGGTATGATTCATAATCCAAATTCTTGATGTTGGAGTTTGATGATTTAAATAAGACTAATTCTCATGATAGGCGAGAAGAAATCCTATTTGTGATGATCCTCATGATAGGTGAGGAAATGATTTAATATCTAATAAATATCATGATAGGAAAGATTAGATAATGTTTGATGAACCTCATGATAGGTGAGGTTTGTTGATGTTCACCTATGAATTTTGATAAAAAATTCATACCAAATTTTTGGAATAGACTTGATAGTACAATGACTTTTCATTTCTTGACATAGTTCATTGATTATGGATTTTTCATTATGATGATAGGAGGATTTGGGTACTCTCCAGATGCGAGAGAGGTTTTCATGGACTACAGACTTGATACCTCATCTAACACCATATGAGCTTCAGATTATAGGCCGATGCGGCCTGACTAGTTTGCTTGATATGCCCTAGATTAGGATTAATAAGGGTCTATTGACTACTTTGGTTGAGAGGTGGCATAGTGACCACGACATATTTCATTTACCCACTAGTGAGATGATGGTCACACTCGAGGATGTGTGGCGAATTCTACGCATTTCATTCATGGGGGAGATTGTAGCATATGATTCCCATTGGACTTGCAGCAGAGATGCTCTTCGCAGAGTATTCCAAGATCAGGATATTGAGGGTCCGAGCGTCTAATGGAGGAGGATTTCTGATTCATATACGACACTACCAGCAGTGCTAGCTGGATTTATTGGAGATTGCCCTGATCGTAGGTCAAAAGGATTCCTCGTGGGTTAGGGCAGGACCTTAGAGAGCATGATGGTACATGGTACTAGATATGCATGGGCGATGTGCATGCTAGCACATCTCTATCATGATCTTCACTCAGTTGTGTATCTAGGGGCATGAAGCTTATCAGCAGGGATGACCCTGTTATAGGTGTGGACAAGGGAGAATTTCTCTATTGCTCAGCCATTTATAGTGGCAGATAGACCAACAGGTAGACCCTATGTGTTCAGATATAGAGGTTAGCTTACCCAGGCCTGGATGGGTAAGTTGGAGGATTGGAGGCGAGTTTTTGATGACACAGAGACTGTTACCTAGCATCCATACTTAGACTGTGATCAATGGGATGAGGATGATGCAGTGTAAGGATACTTCTATGATTCTATGTATCTGATCGGTCGAACACCATTTGTTTTAGAGAGATTTTTTTTGTGCCAAGTGTAAAGACAATATGGCATCATGCAGTGTATGCCATAGGGGGTAGCCCATTATGCTAGGTAGTGGATGGATATTCCTGATTGGGGGCCCTATTTATTGTATGATGTTTTACTAGAGGGATACAGGACATTGCAACTATCACCCTAGGACATGCAGAGAGACATTGCAGAGGCACCAGTCACAGAGGAGTATGTTGCATTCTTGGCCTTGGTTCCACATCCTCACATTACTATTCCAAATGAGCCAACACCACTACCAGTAGAGGAGGATGTGGCAGAGGTTTCTACAAAGAGTGAGGGTGGTACTCTAGCAGGTAGTAGCACAAATTGTGGCAGTGATGATAGTAGTAGTGATGAAAGTGATGGTGGCAATGGAGGGGACAGAGGGGTAGGGCTAGTGAGCAGTGGCCCATCATCCAGTAGGCCTCGCAAGAGGCGAGCAGTGACAATACCACCTATGGACCATCAGACATAGATTGCAGGTCTGCAAACATAGGGTCAGACATTTAAGGGGTAGTTGGTACAGGCTCAGGGTTTTCTCATTCAGACCCAGACTCAGATGCAGGCCCAAGCGCAGGCTCATGCTCAAGCTTTAGTGTAGGTTTAGGGATAGTTGGCCGTTGTGTAGATGTAGTTTGCTACTTTGACAGCCGAGCGAGACAATGCTCAGTAGATTGCTGAGAGGGCACAAGAGACAGTGGAGACCCTCCAGAGAGTGGTTGATGGTACCTCAGTAGGATATTATATGACAGAGGTTTTGTGGGCTGGCTGAGAGGTAGGTTTTTATAGAGGTAGGTATCATGATGCAGTGCATGCCGATCGTAGAGTCAGTTATGCTCCATGGAGATCTGGACGAACGCACACATGGAAAATGAGTGAGGGGGTGACACAGCCTCCACACAGAGATCCCAGAGATCCTAGTTCTTCCAAGGGTGGTGGTGGTACTGATCCCATTGGGCCCACACATTCTGGTAGTAGCAAATCGTAGATGCCTCCTATGATTTTGAGACTATCATTTTGAGATATGATGTACATTATGATTGTAGCTCATTTTTGATGATGTATTTGTATGCTTGGACTTCATTATATACTTGACACTGATGATGTATATATATATGAGATGCAGTTGATGTGATTTTATGATGGTTTATAATTTCTATGTGATGGATGCATTCATTATGTTGATCTATGCAATATGTGATGATTTTATTTCAAATGTGATGATGTAATGATAAATGATTTTTATTTCATTTAATGATTTAATGATAAATGTATGTGTAGAATATATGATATATGGATGTATAATGTGTTGTAAATGTATGGATGGATGGATAAATGCTTTTTATTTTTAAATGTGATGATGATAAAAATGATGATCTAATGATGAATGATAATGGATTGATGTAATGAGAATAATGACATGACTTACATTTATTTTATATGTGATAAAATGTATGGATGATAAATGATGTATGCATATGATGTTTGATGGATGATAATGTAATGAATTTTTTTAATGGTAAAATGAACATGATGTACTTATGGTACAATTTAATTCATAATTTATTTGATGTATGATGAAATGCATGAATGATGAAATGATGAAACTAAATGATGCGATGATGACTCCTACCTATGTTTTAATGATTTTTGGAATTATGTCAAGTATACTCAGTCTTATTTGTAGATTAGATAATCATTGATTGGAACCCTTTATGCAACAAATACTCTGCAGATAATGAATATGATGAATGCAATCTAATTTTAACATGCAACTATATGGAAAAACATTGTCATTTTAACAGTACTTTTGTGCTTTTTGTCATCATAGAGCTTTATTGGATGTTGAAAGTGCATACAAGCATTAATGGTATGTCTTAGACCAATGATGACCTGAGTACTTCTTTCATGATTTTTGATATTGCAAGCAAAAACAAGCATCTAGGTATGATTTAACCAAGATGACCTGAGCATTCATTGCCTAAATAGACAGTGATTAATCATTTCAATGTGTGAATTATGAATGTCATCGGTGATACATTTGCCTAACACATCTGCCGACAATTCATACATTTAACTGATTAATCTTACAGGCAGTAGATAATAAAAACATCATTCTTCTTCCTTGTTTCTCTAGTTCATTACATCATTGTGTTACTCCAAAGAAATGATAATCAAAAGGACAATTTATCCATTGTTGATTTAGAGTGCTTCATTCATTATTCACATTTTAGATCATCCATCTTGATTTTGTGATGTTTTTGGATTTTCGATATTTTGACCAAAGACCAAACCTACTAACCTATCTTAGGGGTCTCGGGCACTGATCAAAGATTAGCCTTGCCTATGTTACACACAAAGACCATGTAGTTCGACTGACACAAACCTATGTTTTTGGATTTTGCATTTTCAGACTTAACTTTTTGACATGTTTTTGGATTTTTGACTATGATACAAATGGTTGATGTCTCTCTGACGATGATTGATGTTGTGCTTTGATTTTTGTTTTTTTTTTTTTTGGTTTTGCTATACTATTGTTCGCCCTTTGTTGAAATCAATTTTTTTGTTGCCCCTAGTGATATCTAGATGTTTCCCCCAAGCTTTGGAGTGAGTTTGAATATTTGAGAATGATTTTGATATGGATGCAAAGATGGCAAGACTACTGACATGATATGAAATGGTACTGATAGCTAGACTAAATGATCCTGATATATATCAAAATAGATGGGAAAGCTGATCTTAGAATCACATACGATGCTTGTTTCCAGGTTTTCACCATATGTTTGATTGCACTCATTGTTTTGTGTATTTTTCTCATTTTTTACTTTTTTTTTTTTTTGTATTTTCTATTTTTTTAAATTTTTGCATTGCCAAGATGCCTGTTTTCTAGGTTTTCACCAAGGAAACAATTTTTAGAAGTTTGACCTATGCACTAGGAGATTCAAGCATAGAATTTTTGAAGATGAATACTGTTGATAGGTTCATCAAACAAATCCCCTTCTAACGTTGATAGTTGATATGCTCATGATCCATACACTAATATGATGACAAAAGGACCAAGCCAATTAGGCTCAAATTTTCCTTTCTTCTCCCTATCTTGTTGAGTCCAATTTACCAAAAAATAAAATATTTTAAAAACTTGAAGTTTTAATAACTCCTCCTCATGTAAATAACATTTTTTTTTAAATGTAAAAATACCCTTTTGTAGATCCATAAGTGTAGTTTTTAAATATATACTTATTTTAATAATTTAATTATTATTATTATTTATATTTTTGTTTATACTAAAAGTAAGTTATCAGCAAAAAAATATTAGGTTGATTACCATGCCAAGGAAACATACTAAAAATTATTAAAAAAAATTGAAAAATATATGATGCACTAGATTAAAGAATCTATTTTAAGATGGTATAATTTTTTTTCCATTTTAGATAAATATTTAATATGAATGTTGACGTCTGATGGAAACAGTTGTTTTTTATTCACGCACATTTTAATACTTATATACAAATATATATTTATCAAAATTGGAAAAAAAAAATATCCATGCACTAAAGTTTCAAGTTATAAATACACACAAAAAAATTGAAAGAAAAAAAATAAAATTTACTATAAAAAGTTTGATGTCCCGTGTAACTTCATTTTTTAGCATTTTATCATTAACTAAATTATAGTGTTAATTTATGAAAAACTAGTTTTTTATAATTTCTTATAAAAAATACAAACATAAAATATACTAAAAAATACATATTTTACTAGTTTACATCATTTAAAAATTCAAAACATATATGCTACTTTTTAGTGATTCAAGTTTAAAAGTTGGATTAGCATTGGTCGTTTCCTTTATAAAGTGTGACACAACTTTGTGCTTTTACCCAACGGATTCTAGATTATCATGGGAAGGACATGATACTTGTTCTACCATAAACTCATAACAAACATGCTTCTCAAGCAATTGTAGTAACGAAGCAATTGTATCCATAGCATCCACAGCTTTGTTTTCCGCCCTTGGAATTTGATCAAACTTGATATTAACAAAGGATTGTTTAAGATCATCTATTTGTTGCTTTTAGGGCATCAAATTTTCATATTTTATTTGATATTCATCATTTACTTGATAAATAAATAGTTGAGAGTCCCCATATACCTGTAAGTCTGTGATCTTCCATTGAACTGCTATTTTGACCCCAATGATTAATGCTTCATATTCCGCCACATTATTTGTACACTGAAACATTAATCTATATAATTTTGGAATGGTGTGTCCTTGTGGAGAGATGAAAAAGATCCCTGCTCTTGATCCGCGCTGTGTGTATGATCCATCAAAATATAATACCCATTTTTGGGGCATTACTATCAGAATGTTCGCATCTGGAAACTCCATTATCATTGGTCAATCATCTGGTAAAGGAGCCTCTGCTAATTGTTCAACGATTTCCTGACCCTTGATTTATTTTCTCTCTACATATTGAATGTCAAATTCACTTAATAGCATGACCCACTTTGCTAGTCTACCTATTAAGGCAGCTTTACTGAGTAGATATTTTAAAGGATCGATCTTTTCTATTAGCTTGATTGTATGAGTTAGCATATAGTGTCTCAGCTATTGAGTAGAAAATACCACCATCAAGTAATATTTCTCTATTAAAGTGTAATTGATTTCATATCCTTTTAAAGTCCAGCTGATATAGTAGATGGCATGTTCTTTTCCTTCATAATCTTCTTGTGCTAATAGTGCCCCCAAAGAGATATTTGTCATAGCAATGTACAATATCAAAGGTCTTCCTTCCGTTGGTGGCATGAGAATTGGTGGTGATGTTCGATACTATTTGATTTGATTGAATGTTATTTCACACCCCTAATCCCACTTGAAAACTATATTCTTATGCAATAGATGATTAAAAGGATGACTTTTGTCTGCCAGCTAGGAGATAGATCTTCTGATTGATTGGAGCCTTCCCTATAGTGATCTGAGTTGACTAATATTCTTAGGAGGTGGCATCTCCATAATTGCTTTGAATTTTTTTGGATCCACTTCAATGCCTTTTTTCGAGATAATGTACCCCAATAGTTTTGTTGATGTGACCCCAAAGACACACTTCTTGGGGTTTAACCTGACATTGAATTTCTCCATCTGTGTGAAGATTTTGTTGAGGATATGCAGATGTCCTTCCCTAGTACCATATTTTGCCAAGATCTCATCCACGTAATCCTCCATGAAGGTGTGCATAATATCATGGAAGATTGTCATCATTGCTCTTTGATAAGTGGCTCCTATGTTTTTTAGATCGAATGGCATGACGTTCCAGCAAAAGGTTCCCCATGGACATGTAAAAGCCGTCTTTTCCTGATCTTCTGGAGCTATTTTTATTTGATTGTACCTAGAGAAACCGTCCATGATTGACAACATGGCATGCTATGTCGTCAAGTCCATGATGATGTCGATATTTGGTAGTGGAAAATCTTCCTTTGGGCATGCTTTATTTAGGTCCCTAAAATATGTACATATTCTGATGCTACTCTCTGGCTTTGAAATAGGTACAATGTTTGATATCCACTTAGCGTAGTCTATAGAGCTTATGAATCCAGCATCCAATAATTTATTCAGCTCTATATTTACCATCAATGCGATATGGGGATGCATTTTTCTCAATTTTTGCTTGATAGGCTTGATTCCTGTGGGCAAAGACAAGTGATGCATGAGAAAATTGGGGTCTAAGCCTAGCATATCGGAATATGACCAAGCGAAGTTGATGCTTCTTTCTTTAAAGAATTTGATGAATTCTGGTCTTTCTTGATCTATCATGGATTCCACCAAATGTAGGATTCTTGTCTTTTCTTCAATGCCAATATTCACAGATTGTGTTGGTTCCACTAGGACTGATGATCGCTCATGATAATTTTTCAGAAGAGTGTCAAATCTTCCATCCTTTAGTGCCTCAGAAAATTTTTCACTATTAGATGTGTTCTTTATTTTTTCTTTTTCCACATCCAATGCTGCCATAGAATGGTTTTCACCATTAGATCTATTTTCCCCGTTTTTTATTTTGCAACTGGAAGATTTGACACCCTCCTGCCGAGTCATGTTGTTATGAGTATTACAAATAGAACTTATACCAGGTTTTCTATGACATAGGAAATTTATGATGGCATCATCGTCTATAAATATTGGTATAGTCAAAGGTTCAACAAGTTCCTAGTCAATGAGTTTAGGATGGATTAATGGCATGAGGTCATCAGATTTATTTGGGTTGATGGATGTAAGGCTTTAGATAGCCATTTCATCATAGTTATTTATGGTAAAATTGAGGTCAATGATGGTACTTTCTTCAAGATCGTCTAGCTCACTCGAGGTCTATTTGTCCCCACTTGAATCATCGATATTTAGTGATGTTGCCATGATTGGTCTAGACCCAAATCCTTGGCCCTCCTCACATGTAGGTGTATATTGTTGGATGACATCAATATGAATATCTGTGAAAGAGACATCGAAACATGAATCCCATTCATATTCATTAGAATTTGTCTTAGAGCTATTTCTAAGTTGAAGAATTCTTTCTACAACCTTCTTTTCTAGTTCTTGTTTTTCTTCATTAGAGTATCCTAGTCCTGGCTTCTCCTTTGAGTGGAGAGTGAGGGGTGTAATAGGCTCTATGATTCCATCCTTTCTTAACCCAACTGGTCCTTGTCCTTCATACCCATTTTTTCTAAAATAGCTTTTCCTTTTCCATATTTATCAGTGTTAATATTGACATTTTTTATGCTGATATCTGATGTAGAGGGTTCCTCATCTTTATATAGCCAGTCCAGGATTTCTTTGCTGTCGGATTCATCCTCTATTGTTCCTTTTTTAACAAACCTTTCATCAAGAGATGTGACTAGTAATGATGTTTGAGATTTGATCATAGATGGTTGACCATATGTCCTAGGAGATGGCATTAACTGTGATAGGTTAAGCTATTGCTCCATAGAATGTGTTCCCATTCCCTTGTCCGTCAGTTGAACTTTCTCTTGGAATTTGTGTGATATTGATCCAGATTATCTGTTGATTGAGTTTCAAAAGGACTTGTTTATTTTTCTTTACCCTTCTTCTCTACCCACTTAGTAGTGATACTTGGACGTTGTTCTTCTTTGGATGATTTTGAACATGATGCTTCCTTGTTGTGTGGTACAGAGGCATCTTGAGAGATCCTAAGGGTGTCACAATGTTGAGGATGATTGTAATCAACATATATAGTCACCTCTCATCCATTTATTGGAAAATTCAAACATTGATGATATGTCGAAGGTACAACTTTCATTTCATGGATCCATGGCCGTCCTAAGAGAATGTTGTATGCTATCTCTTTCTCCAACACTTGACATGCTATATGTTTCATCATTGGCCCCACTTGAATGGGTAGCACAATCAAGCCTTTAGATGATCTTTCTTCCTCATCATATGCTTTGATAGTCATTTTTCTTTGAGCATCAATAACATCATCTGAATACCCTAGTACATGGATTAACTTGAGAGTGCAAATGTTCAGACCAACTCCCCCATCTATTAGGACTCTCTTGATGTGATGATTTTGGACTAAGACTTCAATATGGAGTGTGGTATAATGGGGATGGTTTAGCGAGATATCATCCTATTCAAAGAATGATAGACAATGTGGGGTAGCCAAATGTCCCACCATACCTTGGAACTGAAAAACATCTAGATTCTTTGGTACCGTAGTGGCAACTAATGCTTGTTTAGGAACCTCCTTATGTGATGGTGATATTTTAACAAGCTCTATTATCGATATCTATGCAAGAATGTTTTATAGTTTATCGATGATGTTATAATGAGATGGAGGTGGAAATGCATGTGTAGACCCAACTCCCTTTAACATGACATTGGCTTAACCCCTAGTCATTACATTTGGTGGTTGATTTTCTTGACGGCCTCTGATTTTTAAGACATTGATTTGATTATCAGAGTTTTGTATGCTAGGGAGCAAGTCCAAAGGGGTAGTGTTGTTGATTTTGGGTTCGTCAATGTTGTGACTAACTGTATGATCACTCTCTATTACAGATAGACAAAGGATTGTTGTGTCAAAGACATGGTTGAAATTCTTCCCTTTGTTGTTTGAAGATGATGGTGCTCCTTTGTCATAGTTTGGCAAAGGGTCCTTGAAAGCCGAATGATCGTTATTGTTTTGGGGTGTTTCCACATATGCTTTATTTTTGTTGATCAAATCTTGTATTGTGTGCTTCAACTCCATACAATCATTGGTTTTGTGGCCTTTTTTATTATGGAAGTTGCAGTAATCAACATCATTTCACCATGGTGGTTTGACCTTTGGATCCCAAAATCGGGCTTCTCGTGCAGTGATAAGGCCACTAGTGACTAATTCTTTCATTGTTGATTCTATCATTTGGCCTAAAGGTGTGAACCTACACTGATTTGATGGTTTTTGATATGACTGTGTTTTTACGATCTCATTGCTTTGTATGACATTTGACTTGACAATTTGGTCATTGTTTTGATTCTTTGATGTAGATGCTGTCAAGTTAAAAACTGGTTTGACATTTTGGGAATCATTTTTTGTTTCATTGGTAGTTGTGGTTTGATTCTTTTGCCAAAATTTTGGCTTATCATTGCTTGAGTATTGATTGGAGGAGTTATTTGTGTTATTCATTCTATCCTTGAAATGTTTGATAACTCCTCTTTTGACTAATGCCTCCTCGGTTTTAAGACCGTTTTCTATTACTTTTTTGAATGTGGAAGGACATTGCAATTCAAGCCTATAACTCACTTCCTCCGTTAAGTTGTCAATGAACAAATCAATCTTTTCTTCCTCAGGAATGGATCGAGGATATCTAGCGAACAATCATCACCATCTTTGTAGAAAAGAAAAGAACGTTTCCCCTTTGTTTTGATTTAGGTTATAAAGATCGTTTATTGTAACATCATGTTGGATGTTAAAGGAGTACTGGGAAATGAACCTGTTGACTAGTTCCTCAAAAGTTCTGATACCTAGTTGTAGTTTTGAAAACCACTCCATACATGATCCCCCCAAGCTCCTTGGGAATAATCTCATTAAGTTTCCTCTTGGGAAAAATTGAGACTCATTGTTTTGAATTCCCTGATATGATCCATCAGATCCATTCTTCCATTGTAGTTGTCGTACTTTGGGATCTCACAGTGTCTAGGAAAAGGTATTAGACCGATTGCTACATTGAAAGGATAAGGACAAATGTCTTGTATCGCATATCTTTTGGTACTTCCTTTCATCATATCCTATATTTGTTGTTGTAATAGTTGCATTTGAGATGTTAAAGCGGCAACTAGAACTATTGTTTGTGTATGTTGCAGTATTTCATTCTCACTTGTTCCAGGTGCTTCCTTCAGATGATTCACATCGAAGTCTCTGGGAAGTTTGGCACCTGATTCAGCCAAAATCAAAAAATACTTCTCCATATCTTGTTATAAAATCTTTTTCATAAATTTATGGAACTTGGGATCTTGTTGAGTTGTTTGAATATCCTCTAGAGTTATTTCATTCTTATCATTTTCATTTAGATTGTTCTAAAGATTTTCCTCTGCCATTGTTTGGGATGTTTCAAGTTCTTGCTCTAAGAGTCTCTACTTTTGGGACCTAGTGAAGTTTGGCATACAAATTTTTACCCTTTCTTCTGAAATGTTGATCTTCTATGCTAGGAAAATGTCAATTGAACTTTTAACAAAGTCAAATAAGATGACCGATCTTATTGATGAGACCATGTTAAAAAATTTGATTACTATACTTGGTTTCGTGATAAAGGATGATAGTATCCTGATGATTAAACTTCAATGTAGTAATTGATTTTGTATTTGATTTTGACACTTGTGATTTGCAAGATCTTGTTTCAATTGATAAGATTGGAAATTTGTATAAACCTATCTATTTTCAGTCTCTAGATAGTGATTCTGATAAAAAGAAACCTGGTCCTGATGAAAACTATGGATAAAATGACAGACTGACTGATTGGTAGTATTTTTGAACTCTCTATTTTGAAAGCGCTAAAACAGAGGACATAGGCACTATTTCACAGAAGCACTAGAATAGAGTTCCAAAGTGCTGAAATAGCTGATAGAAGTGCTATCTTGATAGAAGCGCTAAAATAGTGCATGAAAGCATTGCAAAAATTGATGGAAGCACTATCTTGATAGAAGTGCTGAAACAGTGCCCAAAAGTGCTAGAAAATATGATGAAAGCGTCGTTTGATGAAAGTGCTAAAATATAGACTGTAAGCACTGAAACAGTGCCTGAAAGTGCTATTTCACAAAAGCACTAAAATGGTGACTCGAAGTGTTGAAACAAGTTTCCAGAGCACTAAAAATAGGACTTTTATGACTCTCTATTGTAAAATCTGATCTGGCCTTGTGGCATACTATATCATGGATTGTGGAAGATAAGAATGATGTATGCGCTGACTACGGTTGTGATACTAAGTGAGAGCTCTTCTTTGGAAGAAGGCTCATGAATAGAGTGGTTCTACTATGTAATCTAAAGCGTGACCCTTAGAAAAATTATGATATCTATGGATGAATGTTCTTTTTGTAAAAAGAATTTCCAATTTTGATATAGAAAACATTGTCTTCTTAATTTATCTCGATAACCGAAAGGTTTCTTGGGTTTTGTGATTTTGATTTTTCTCTTGACAAACGTGGTGGACTTCCACTTTCACAGCATGGATTTTTTGATCTAACTTGACTTTATTGGTTTTCAAGATGATCTTTAATCTGATTTTAATGAATTTGTGAAAACACAGCAAGCAATTGTGAATAATTGTTTTAACTGAATAGATCGTGTATGTTCAAGAACCACGAATGATTCTTATTGATTTTGATGGGTTGTTTTGATAATTGTACACAAATCAAACAGACTCACACTTAAGGACAAAAAGGTCATCATTATACTCACAACCCACGTCTTGAATTGCATTGATGCACACAGCCGTGTCACCCCCTAGAGGGTGCAGGTGTTTTTGTCATTTCTAGGCGTGTACTCAGAGATGGATTTCTCATCCTCTGAGAAAATGGTCTGTGGCAATTATATGGTGAGTGTATTGGGGGTAGATTCTTCCCTCCCCTTGCACCATGAGTATAGCAATGTATGGATACTGACTCGGTGGGATACTACTCTATGGTTCGTAGATAGGGCTTCCATGCAGTGTGGCAATTGATAAACTCCCTCAAGAGACCTCCTAATCTTTAGAACAAAGATTTTGGGGATGGTTATCTTGTTCACTACAATCAAGTTGGACTTTCATCAACAACTTGCATTTTTATTATAGTGGGTTGGAATCCTTGGCTTTAGGTGTTCCCACTTAAGTTGTTCTCATAGGGTGAGTACTTATTCCCACTATGGCAAGCCTTCTAAAAGATTTAATAAAGTGTAAATAGCATGAAGTAAAAGTGAATCTAGTGCTTTGGTCACCCAGTTAAGGGGAGAGCATAAGCCTAATCACCACAAGGACAATATATAATTTGTTTTGTTTTAAGCCCAAAAAGAAAATTTCTAATCTATGTGAAGGTGTTGCTTCATAGAAATCATGTTTGTTCTTTTTAACTTGTACTATAAAAATGTGATGACTATCCTAGGATTGATAAATTTCCTTTTAAGAAAACAAAAAGTGGTTACCCTAGGATTGATATATTTTAGAAACCAAGAAATGACTATCCTAGGATTGATAAATTTTAGAAAACTAGAAGTGACTATCCTAGGATTGATAAATTTTAGTCCAATTCCGAAAAAAATTAAAAATCTGGTCGTGGCCGCGTCGAATCCAGACTAATTTTACAAAAGCCCTGGAATAGTCCACCGAAGTGCTATAACTCTTACCTGAAGCACTATAACATCAAAGCACCAAAACAAGACACCGAAGTGCCGAAATTTTCCATGGAAGTGCTAAATCACTGATGCACTGAAACAGGTCATAGAAGCGCTAAAGTTGAAAGTGCTGAAAATTTTGACGGATGCGCTGTAGTAACACGGAAGCACCGAAATAGAGCACAAAAGCACTGTAGTTTTCCATGGAAGCGCTATAGTATTTGACGAAAGCGCTAAAAGAAAACATGTCGGGAACCTACGTGACACTTTCCAGAAAAATTGTAAAATTGGGGTTAATGCCCCATAGTGGGCGCCAAATTGTAAGTGTGAATAAGGTGTAAAGAAATAAAACACTTCTTAATGAAACATTGGATCAAAGATTAAGCTAATAAACAATTGAAATCATCTCATTGTCTCCTATCTTTAAAGATTTATTAAGCTATGTGCTCTTAGATTACAACAACACTATAACTGTTAAAATGACAATCTAAAGAACGAAATGATATTGATGCAGTGATATGGAGCTAAATGTGATAATACTAGATGATAAAAGAAACTAAATTAGCATGGATTGACATGGAAATGATAAAAAAAGCTACTAGAGGTAGCCATGATTGTGAAATATTGAATGTTGGATGCTTGGATGCTTGAATTCCTGCAGTGTAAGACTGCATAAATCAAATTATCTGGATCCTTTTCTTGGTTCAATGAGGTTGCATTTATAGAATTCATGGTTGTAGAAATGCTCAGGGAAGGCATTGAGAGGCTTGGATTCAATCTAGAGGATTGAATGGTGAAAGATGGAGGAGATTGAGAGAATTTTGGTGATTTTGTCTACCCATGAAAACACCAGGCAAGAGAAGAGGAAAGATTGATGGAGGAGGATTGAGAGAAGAATTTGGAATTGGTCTCCAATTTGTCTCCAAAACTTCTCGTGAAGTTTCAAAGCATTAATTTTGACATATTTTAGACATAAATTAGACATAGGATATCTAATTCATTTTTGAGGAAATATAGATGGAATATTCTTTATGCCTTTATTCAAATATTTTTGATTTATTTAAATTAGCAAAAGAGGGATAAATAATTTAATAAAATGAACTATAGAAGTTGTTTATTAAATTAAACAGAAGAATAATGGAAATTAATCAATAGAGTGTTTAATCTTTATTTAATTAATGTAAGATTGATGTGATAGAATAAAATAGGGATTTGATAATTAAATCTAACAAAGTATTTAATTTTTTTTATTTAATCAAGATGAATTTAAATTTGAAATATATAAATAAATATTTCTATTTATTCAAATAGTAGAGGAAATTAGGATAATTAATCAAATAATTTGTATTTAATTAATCGGATTCTCCAGACCATTTTTTGGTGTATACAATGGGTTTGAGGATTATGTAATGATGCAGAGTGGTAGGGATAGCAAACAACAAACTATGATGGCAAAGACCTCTAGCACTTAGGTTTCAACAAACACCCAACACTATGGTTATTTAGACCCCTTTTTGTCAAAAGGCTAGTAGCCTTACCCTGTAGGACAGTCAATACAAAACCCACATGGAGGACTTTCAAGACACTAAACCTATGGATTCAGGCATCCAATATGGACCCCTACAAAGTTCCAAAACCTTTCCTCTTAACTATCAAGGCATCACTGACAATGGCCCTTTCTAGCACTACTCCAAGAGGCCTAATTCACAGACCTACACCTAGGTCTTGATTACCTAGGATCTCCACTTCACCCCAAAGCCAAAAACTGAACTCCTATAGGATTTCCACACATATTATCATCATTCCTAAGTTCCCTTCAAATAAATTCTTCAAAATAAAGCAAAAACTCACTTCTTTTTTTTGCTTGTCACATGGGCTTGCCACATAGAGATGTCAAGCCAAAATATTGCACCATTTTCCTCAAAAGTGAGTTATGCTCTCCATGACCTCTAAGACAATATTTCACCCTCATATCTTCCATTCCACAAATATTTTGCAATGCTACAGTATGGGAATGGAAGATGCATCCATATTTTGCTCAAAACCTTGATTTTAAGGGTTTTCAAACCACCCGGGAGTAAAATTAAGATATCTCCCTTATTACTCAATGAAATCTCACCACTCCAACTCAAAAGTGAATCTTATGCAATTAAATTTACAACAATTACACTCTTCAAGCATTAAACAAAACGTACAGGCTGTACCAAGTACGGGATCAACAAATTCTATAGAAAAATATGGGGTTTAAGACCACCCGGTAGTAAAATGGGGATATCTCACTCAATTCTCAATGAAATCACACCATTAAAATGCCAAAAAAAATATTATTCAATTATCTATCCAAACATTATAGGATTAGAGCATGGAACAACACATACCGGCCATACAATGCACATGATCAACAATTTCTTAATGAAAAACTAAAAAAAACAGCAACTTCTTCTTTGAAACTCCTTCCAAACTTCTTCAACAACCCTGCCTCAACCAAGAGAGGCATATTTGAAGCCTCGGAACTCCCTCCAATGTCCTCCAACTTCCATTTTAATCAGCTGGTTGTTGGAAAAGCATTTAGACTTCATTTGAACACATAAATGCCTAATTAAGGCAATTTAGTCAATTTTCACCAACTTGCATACAAAGATGCTTTCAAAATATGTGAAAGGCATCCAAGACAACTAAAATGATAGATTTGACTCCCCTAAAGTGTCAAGTACATCAAGGCATCCTTATTTCATTAATTTTCCAAAATGCACTAGACTTACAAAGGAGGATGGAGACTGTGTTTGTACAAAAAGTTGGTCATCAAGACCAAAACTCCACCAAATCCCTAGGAGACCTATTACAAAGCCTTGAAATTCTCCATAATACCTTATTCCAACACAAAACAAAACAAAAACATAGTAAAATAAATCCAAGTCCATTACACCCATGGGTGCTACTGCACCATACTGCCAAGCAAGAAAAAGATCTCAAGTCCTCTTTGAGATCAAGTCTTCTACAATAGTTCCATGTTATTTAATGTCAATTTCAGACATCCAAGTGGCATCCCCTTTAGTTAGACCTCTCCACTTAACCAATTACTCCTTATAGACCTTCCTTCTAGTCCTCTTTGTCTCCTTGGTGTCTAGGATGCATTCAAGAGTCATAGGCTGGCTTGGGGATAATTCCTTAACCCAATCTTCATCTTCCATTGGTGTTGGACCTACTACATCCCCTGCATTCACAAAATATTTGAAAGGATACAAATCAGAAATATTAAAAATAGGAGAGATTTCCACCCCGGGAGGTAGCTCTATTTCATAATCATTTTGGTCAAACTTGTGGACCACCTTGCAAGGTCATATCTTCTTCATCATGAGTTTAGTATACTTTCCCTTTGGAATTATCTCCTTCTTCAAGTGAGCAATCACCAAATCTCCAACCTTGAATTGAACATCCCTCTTCTTCAAATCTGCTCTTTCTTTGTACTTCTCAACATTCTTTTTTAGATTTTCCTTCACTTGTTGATGGATATCCCTGATTGTAACAAAAAAGTCCTCTCCTTGAGCACTTCTCATATTGAATCCTTGTAGATATCTCAATTCATAGACCCCTCTAGGGTGCATTCCATAGACTACTTAAAAAGGGCTCCTACCAATGCTCCTATTCATGGAGTCATTGTATGCAAATTCAGCCTGAGGTAAAATCAGATCCCAAGCTTGTCCATGCTCCTTGTTAAGACATCTCAAGATATTTCCCAATGATATATTCACCACTTCATTTTTTCCATCCGTTTGTGGATGGAATGCAGAGCTAAAGGACAAATTTGTTCCAAGTTTCTTCCACAAGGTCCTCCAAAAGTGACCTATGAACTTAGAATCCTTGTGAGAAACAATACTTAAGGGAAATCCATGTATTCTAACAACCTCCTTAAAGAAAAGACCTACTATACTAGATGCATCATTTGTGAATTTATAAGGAAGAAAATGAGCCATCTTACTAAATCTATCAACCACCAAAAAAACACTATCAAAACCTCTTTGGGTTCTAGGTAGCCCCAATACAAAATCCATACTTACACTCTCCGAAGGTCTATTGGGAATGGGAAGTGGTTGATAGATCCCTGCATTTGATGAAGTTCCCTTTTCTCTTTGACAGATTGTGCATCCTTCCACAAAATTTCTTACATCCACTTGCATCCTTGGCCAATAGTAGTACCTCCTTACTTGTTCCAAGGTCTTATCAAGGCCAAAATGACCTCCAAGACTCCCACTGTATTTATCCTTCATAATATTCTCCCTCATTGAGAATTTAGGCACACACAATTGGCTTCCTTTGAAGAGAAAACCATTCTGCAACAAAAAATCAGATTATTCACCATGAAAAGTATTCAAGTGCTGATCACAAACGTTGTATACCTCCTTAAAATCTTCATCTTCATGATACATGTCTTTCAATGCATCAACCCCCATGCTTTGGAGTTGAATCTCTTGCACCACAAGTGCCCTTATACTGAGAGAATTTTCCACCTTGTTTTCTTGGCCCTTCTTGTGCTTTATTGTGAATGTATAGGCTTGTAAAGACTCAACCCAATTCATGTGCCTATGATTGAGTTTATCCTGTAATTCAAGAAACTCAAAGCATGATTATTAGTATAGACAACAAATTATTTAGGTAACAAGTAGTTCCTCCATATTTTGAGGGCTTGGACCATAGCATACAATTCCAAATCATAGGAAGAATACTTCCTCTTTGCTTCATTCAGCCTCTCACTAAAAAATGCAACCATTCTACCTTCTTGGCTCAAAACAGCCCCTATTGCTTGGTTACTAGCATCACATTCAATTGTAAAAACCTTATCAAAATAAGGGAGAACACGTATAGGTTGTTGTGCTACTCTCTTTTTTAGATATTCAAACCCTTTATCAGCCTCATAAGTCCAAGAAAACTTACCCTTGTTACCTCCTTTAATGGTGTCCAAGATGGGTGCACAAATTTGACTAAAGTTCTTGATGAACTTTCTATAAAACCTTGCAAGTCCATTAAATGTTCTCACATCTCCCATGTATTTTGGTGTTGGACAACTAAGAATAGCATCCACATTTTAAGGATCCATCTTCAAACATCCCTTGGAGATGAAAAATCCAAGGTACACTAGTTCTCCTTTCATAAATTCACACTTTTCCATGTTGATCAACAACTTCTCCTCTTGTAACTTCTTCAATACCATGTCCAGGTGCTTTAAATGTTCTTCTTTAGACTTTCTAAACACAAGAATATCATCTAGATAAACCAAAATAAACTTTCCAATGAAAGGTCTCAATACCTCATTCATAAGGCACATAAAGGTGCTAGAGGCATTTGACAACCCAAAGGGAATCACCAACCATTCATAAAGGCCCTCATTAGTCTTGAAAATTGTCTTCCATTCATCACCCTCTCTGATCCTTATCTGATGGTAACCTCTTTTCAAATCAATCTTGGAGAAGTAGGATCCCCCTACTAGGCAATCCATAAGGTCCTCCATTCTTGGCATTGGGAACCTATATCTGATTGTGATCATATTAATGGCTCTCGAATCAGTGCAAAGCCTCCAATTCCCATCCTTCCTTGGTGCTAAGATAGTAGGAACAACACATGGGATCAAACTCTTTCTCACTAGCCCTTTATCTAGAAAATCTTGCAATTGTCTTGCAATCTCCTCATTCTAGGTAGGTGTCATATTATATGCAGCCTTATTGTGCAATGTAGCCCCTAGAATCAGATCAATATGGTGGCTTATATATCTAGTGGGAGGTAGGGAACTAATTAGTTCATTTACCATTATGTCCTTGTAACTTTTCAACAACTCTTGGACCTCTCTAGGTGCATCTTCCTTCTTCTTTATGGGCAGATTTGCTTCACTCTTTGGTTTCATAATCAGGAAGAATCCTCTTCCTCCTCCTTCCTTCAAGTTCTACATGAATTACTTCTCACGCACCATCAAAACTCTAGTTCCTTCATGCTTTGCCTTGTCCTCTTCTATGAGAGGTGTGAGGTTGTAAATCACCCCATCCTTCACAATGGTGTATGTATTCTTCTCCCCATCATGCTTGGCCTTCCTAGCAAACTGCCAAGGCCTCCCAAGCAACAAGTGGCACACATCCATAGGGATTATGTCACATAGGATCTTTTCCTTGTATGACCCAATGTTGAAGTCTACCCATACTTTCTCATTCACCAAGACCTGTTGTCCTTTACTAAGCCATGAAACTTTGTATGGGTTAGGGTGAGAAATACTTTTCAAATTCAAGTTTTCTACCATCTCAATTGAAGCAATATTATTAGTTGATCCTAAGTCCAATAATATCTTACACACCTTACCTTGTACTTTGTAATTGATTATGAAGAGTGCCTTCCTTTGTGGGGGTTCTTCAGGGATTGGTGCCTTGAGCAATGCTCTCCTAATCATCAAGTTCTCTCCAAATTCTGATGTGAGGTTTACTGCAGGTGATGTCGCACTTTCTTCATCTTCATGTACCAATTGATTCCTCCTCTATCACCATGAGAGCTTGATCCTTTCTTTTTAGGGCATTTGAAGGATGGATGCCCAGGCTGGTTGCAAGTGTAACATCTCCTTGAAAACTGATTGGAACTTCTCCCTCCATTAAATCTACCTCTACCATTGTGTCTCCTACCCCTGAATACCCCTCTATTTCTTGAGTCTCCACTTGTTTCATTAGGATTAGATTCCTCTTGATGTTTTTGGGACTGATTTCTGCCCCCAAAGATGCCTCTACCTCTGAAATTCTTGCCTCTTCCTCTATTTTTCTGCTCTTGTTTCCTTCTTATCTTCTCTTCAACCTTATGTGCAATTTGTATGCAATCCTCCATGGTCTTGGGGACAACCAAACTGATCTCATCTTGTATGTTTAGCCTTAGGCCATTGATATACCTACTCACTCTTTCATTCTCACTCTCCACATGATCACATCTCATGCTCAACTTGAAGAATTGTTTAGTGTAGGATGAAACATCCATGTCTTTTTGCTTCAGAAATTGCCTCTTTTTGAACTCCTGCACCTCATAATTAGTAGGAAGTAATTTTTCCTTCAACCTATGCACCATCCTATCCCATGATTTGATCATGGACTTACCCATCTTCACCCTTTCTCCTTGGATGAAATTCCACCATGTCAAGGCGGATCCCTTCAACTTTGTTTTGGAAAACTTTACCTTCTTATTCTCTACCATTTCTTTATATTCAAAATAGTTATTCAATTCCTATACCCATTCCAAAAACTTCTTCCACATCCATGTTCACTTCAGAGGACTCTCCTCTTGATGCTTGCAATGCTTTAAGGATTCTTCTCTCATGAGGGGGTATCTCTTCCCCTTGAGGGTTCTCTTCACCTTCTGTAGGTCCTTCACCCTCTAGCTCTTCTTCAGAGGAAATATCTTCCTCTATGGCCACTCCTCTCCTTCTATTCATTTCCTTTAAGACCTCCACCTCTTGTCTCAAGGCCTTCAACTCTTTTGCAACCACCGATCCAAGTTGTTTTAGAGGCATGTTGTCTTCCCTTTAACAATTACCTACAATTAGGCTATGATACCACTATGATATAGAGTGGTAGGGATAGAAAACACCCAACTATGATGGCAAAGACCCTCTAGCACTTAGGTTTCAACAAACACCCAACACTATGGTGATTTAGACCCCTTTTTGTCAAAAGGCTAGTAGCCTTACCCGGTAGGACAGTCAATACAAAACCCACATGGAGGACTTTCAAGACACCAAACCTATGGATTCAGACATCCAAAAATGGACCCCTACAAAGTTCCAAAACCTTTCCTCTTGAATGTCAAGGCATCACTCACAATGACCCTTTCTACCATTACTCCAAGAGGCCTAATTCAGAGACCTACACCTGGGTCTTGATTACCTAGGCTCTCCCCTTCAGCGAAAAGCAAAAAAATTAACTCCTAGAGTTTTTCCACACCTATTACCATCATTCCTAAGTGCCCTTCAAACAAATTTTTCAAAATAAAGCAAAAACTCACTACTTTTTTTGCTTGTCACATGGGCTTGCCACATATAGATGTCAATCCAAAATATTGCACCATTTTCCTCCAAATTTCTTGTTGTTCTCCAAGACATCTAAGAAATAATATTTCACCCTCATATCTTTCATCCCACCAATATTTTGCAATGCTACAATGTGGGAATGGAAGATGCATCCATATTTTGCTCAAAACCTTGATTTTAAGGGTTTTCAAACCACTCAGGATTAGAATTAAGATATCTCCCTTATTACTCAATGAAATCTCACCACACAAACTCCAAAAGGAAGCTTATTCAATTAAATTTCCAAAAATTACACTCTTCAAGCATAAAACAAAATGTACAGACCATATCAAGTATGGGATCAACAAATTCTACAAAAAAACATGGGGTTTAAGACCACCCGGTAGTAAAATGGGGATATCTCACTCAATTCTCAATGAAATCACACCATTAAAACTCCAAAAGAAATATTATTCAATTATCTATCTAACCATTATAGGATTAGAGCATGGAAAAACACATATAGACCGTACAATGCATGAGATCAGCAATTTCTTAATGAAAAACTAAAAAAAACAGCAACTTCTTCTTTGAAACTCCTTCCAAACTTATTCAACAACCATGAATCAAAAAAGAGAGGCATATTTGAATAATATTAACTCCCTCCAACTTCCTCCAACTACAATTTTAATCATTTGGTCATTGGAAACACATTTAGACTTCATTTGAACACATAAATGCCTAATTAAGGTAATTTAGACAATTTTCACCAACTTGCATACAAAGATGCTTCCAAAAATATGTGAAAGGAATCCAAGCCAACTAAAATGAGAAAGGTGACTCCCATCAAGTTTCTAGTTACATCAATGCATCCTTATTTTATTAATTTTCCAAAATTCACTAGACTTACAAAGGAGGATGGAGACTGTGTTTGTACAAAAAGTTGGTCATCAAGACCAAAACTCCACCAAATCCCTAGGAGACCTATTATAAAGCCTTGAAATGGTCCATAAGACCTTATTACAACACAAAACAAAACAAAAACATACTAAAATAATTCTAGGTCCATTAGACCCATGGGTGCTACTGCACCATGTAACCCCAATATCTATAGGAACCGCATTAAAGTTCTACATTGGTCATTGGAATGCCAAAGAAATTAGGTATGATGGGATACAAATAAGGGAAGAAATTTAGAAAATAATATTTGGAATATATGATTAAGGAGATAAGGAGATGATAATAAATATCAATATAAGTTTTAATTTTTCATAGAATTCAAAATCTTGGAACAAAAGTAACCAAACAATAATGAAGAAGGGGATAACTTAAATAATAATAAAAATAATACATTAAAAAATGAAGACTAAAAAAATAATATCCCATACCAAAGAGAAAATATGAGGAATTGAACCCCCAAACCAAGATTTACCCCATGCCATATGATGGGAGGTCATTGAACCTTGTACTTTAATAGATTATCTTGTCAACCCAATTAGTGTCCAAATGATATCTAAAAAAGGGAAATTTTGGGTTCTTCCCTAGGAGTCATTTTACTCTATTTGAAATGAAATGTAGATACAAATTTATATAATCAACTAAATTTAAATAATTAACTAGTAATTAAAATTCTCATGCTAAATTCAAAAGATTAACTATGAAATGGAAATTCTTGTGTTGGATTCAAAAATAATAACAATGAAATTTAAGTGTTAAAATAAACCTCTATAAAAATTTAAATTTTGATTGGAGATAAAATCACAACTAAACTAAAAATTTCCTTTTTGTTAATGGCTTGAAGAATAAACAACAAATGAAACAAGTGAAATTTTAATGTTTTTTCTCATTCTTTTACTTTTCCTTATAGTATTTGAAAATGCTATAATTTCGCATGAAAACACAACAATAAATAACATAACATATATGCTGGAAATATAATATGAAACAAAAATATTTACCTCAACATATTAATGTAATAAACAATAAATACTTATCTACAGTAACATAGGTTCTTCTCTAATTGAGTGATAAACTCTCTAGACATTGGAATGTCTTTTAAATAACCACTTTCAACTTAGAACTTTATAGGAATTGAAAATAGAATTATCTCATTCATGATCTCATATAATCAAATATGCCACAAGATTAACTTTTAAAACTAAATTGTATTTCCTTGAACTAGCAAGATGGTTTAATATTGATAATGATAATTTTTTTTTATATGATACCAATGATAAAAGAGGATACAAAAACTAACTTATGTCTAATTAATTACCACTGCTAAATATTTAAGGAAGATTCCTATAACATAATAACATGCTAAAAATGTACACATTGTTCAATTTATATCAAGAGTCTTAACTAAATGGAAATATATATATTTTTATAAAATTAATACAAAGTCTATTTTCAAGCACAAAATGAGTAAAATGTGTTAAAAGACAAGTCCTAATAGGAGTATAAATTAATAGACTAAATAATTATATTTGGTTTGTTTATCCTATTTCCATGTGTGAGGAATCTAGTGTAAGAAAACTGGAATTATTGTGTGTATATTTTATTCAAGACTCTAAGAGAACTAGTTTATCTCTTATGGTTTGCTCTTGCTAGACATTTTATCTAGAATATGTTATATGTTTTTTCCAAATTAAATTATATGAAAACATGTTATACAATTTTTTATCTTACCCATTATTGTAAGTTGGTATTTCTTTAAAATAAAAAAGGTTATGAATTTCTTTGCAAATTTGTTGTGATTGAATTGTTAATTTACATTAGCTTTGTTTAAAGAACAATATAAATCTCTTGTGGCTAATAATGGGAAATATGACTATTGTGTCTAAGAAGTCATTAAAAAATGTTAAAAATATTTGTACCTATTGAGAATAAGGCGTCTCAACCTTTCAGTCCCATCATTTAATTAATTGTTATTTGATGTATATATTTGATTTATAATTTTAATTATGTCTACCAAATATGTAGTCACTTTGTGGGACCCACTGGTGATGTGGTATCCTACATGTAAAGTGACATGTAATTATTATAAGTCATAATTATGGATGTAGGTTCCCACTTTGGAGTACCTATATTTTAGGATAGATTGGTGGAATTTTTCATATGTTGCTATGTCATGCAGTATGAAAAACTATGACACCTACTATGACAACTTATGACAACCGTAAGAGTTTGTTATGCAAACTGCTATGACGAGATATGATAATTGTAAGAGTCATCTATGAAAACTTCCTATTTACACTATGATATTTAAGCTACTATTATGGGGGTGCCTAAGTTTGCATGTGGTAGCTACATGCATAGTGGTGTCTTTCATGATAGGTGGTTGCTAAATTGGTGGAGACAACTGTTGATTTTAGAAGATTGCCATAATTAATGAGTCTTGACTATGAAAAAATATCATAATAGACTCGTGTTCATACCTTACACATGAGAATTGGTTTTTGTAAGTTTTGAGAACATTGCTACATGTTGCAGCATTATAAATACTTGCAAAGTTATTGAATTTTGTGGGTTACCAGTTGAAGTTTGATTACATGTTGTTATGCTGCTGAAAAATATCCAGATTCTTCTTTTAGTGTGAAGATTCCTGAGCATTGCTCTGAGAATATATTGTAACTATTCTTATTTTTTGATAATACATTTGAGATGCATGATTTGGAGTGTGAGTTTTTTACTAAAATTTTTTTCCCACGTATACACTATGTTATGGTTTTCTTTGTCTTATCTATTTGATATCATTAAATGTGCATATGTAGGTACTTCCAACACTCTAAGGTTTTAATAATAATTTTTTGTAAGTCTCCCCTAGTTAGATTAGTATAGGAAGTTTATTCCGCTCACCTGACTTTCGTTTAGTTGGTATCAAAGTTTTTCCAACCTTGATTCCTTTGTTGGGTTAGAAGGATTTTTTGAGCTGATCTTTGTTTTAGTGGGAGTTTTGCATAAGAGTGTTTCTTGACCTTATTTCAAGAAAAATATGATGAGCACGTCTGGAAGGATTGAGATGGAAAAACTAGCATTCATGAAAAAAGAAGACTGGTAGCTCATGGATCGAAAAGCCAAGGGTCTCATTAGGCTCTGTTTGGCTGATTTCATTCTCTTGAATGTTCATGAAGAGAAGGTTGTTGCTTCTTTGTGTAAGAAAATTGGAGATGTTTATCAGGTTGAATCCCTAGTAAACAAGTTATTCTTGAGAAAGAATATGTATTATGTGAAGATGGAAGATGGAGGATTTGTGGTAGATCATTTGAATACTATTAACATGTTGGTTTCTTGACTAGGCTCTATTGGAGATAAGATGAAAATGACCATTTCCTTCTCCTATTGTGTTCTCTACTAGACTCATGAGATCACCTGGTGATGGATATTGGAAGAAAAACAAGACTTTCAAGATGGATGAGGTGGTTACTTTGTTTTTATTTGAAGAGATGTAGAGAAAGTCTTTTGAGATGGCCAAGGAGGCCCTTTTTGTTCGTGGTATATCGAAGGAAAAAGGAAAAAGGGACACAAAATCAAAGTGAAAGTATTTGGGGAGATCTAAGTCTCCTAGTAAGAATTCTAAGGATTTTTTTTGGAACTATGCCAAAAATGGCCATTTTCGAAAAGATTGTGAGAAGGAGAAGAAGAAAAATAAGTCTTTCTCTAATTTTGAATCTAAAATATCCTCCCAAGATCATACAAATTCCTTTGTCGCAGCCTTGGAAACCGATGCATGAGAATAGGTGTGGTCGATAGACTCAGGTGCCTCTTTCCACATGACCTCACACATAGGTTGGTTCAATAACTATGAAGAGTATGATGGCGGGAAGGTGAATCTAGGTGATGAATCTCACCTGTAGATCATTGGTTGTGGAAGAGTCAAAATCATATTCCTTGATGGAAGAGTGAATGGGATTGATGGTGTCTATCATATCTCGAGTTTTGCATGAAACCCAAGCTTTTTGTGAGTAAACTAAATGATTCAGGAGTGCAAGATGACAAGGGGAGCTACGGTACTAGATAAGGTTGTTCAGGTTGGTAATTTGTACAAGATGAATGCATTCAAAATTTAGTACAATAGTTCTTATGATACACCAAATAAGATATCTTCATATTCTTCATCCTTACCATCAGATCAGGTAGAGAAGGATCCTGTAGCAACTACATTTGATGGTCATGCATTTTGGGTACCTAAGGGTGCTTATTCATTGGAAATGAAACTTCTTGTAGAGAAGACAATGCTATGACACCAATTAATTTTTCACATCACTGAGAAGGGTCTTAGAGCCCTAAAAAATAAGATCCTTGTTTAGGGCCTTGATTATTGTAATCTTGAGTTTGAATTTTGTGAACATTGTGTTTATAAAAAACAACATCGTGTTTCTTTTTACTCTAGTTCTCATAAGTCTTCTAGGGTTTTGGACTATGGTCATGCAAATGTCTTTAGTCCTATGAATGTTCCTTCATTATCAAAATATGTATATTTTTTTCTTTCATAGATGATTATAGTAGAAGGACATTCATTTATGTTTTGAGAAGTAAAGTTGAAGTCTTTAGTCAATTTAAGGAATTTAAAGCCTCGATTGAAAATCAGACTAGTAGAAAGATTAATTGTTTGATAACTAACAATGGCAATGAGTTTTGTTTGATATAATTTGAAAATTTCTATAAAGGGCATGTGATTGAGATACATAAGATAACTCCATATAGCCCATAGAAAAATGGATTTGTAGAGAGGATGAACAAAATTTTGATGGAGAGGGATAGGAGTATGTTGATTGGTGCTAGCCTTGAGTAGATGTTCTGGGATGAAGCTATAGACACTACATGTTATTTGAACAATAGGTATCATATGTCAATTCTTATTGGAAAGACACCTATGGAGGCATGGACTGGTAAGAATCCTTCATTGAGGCATCTTATAGTTTTTGGTTGTGAGGCTTATGCTCAGGTTCCTATTGAGAAGAGGTCTAAGTTGGAGAAAAAGGCAATTAAATGTATCTTCATTGGCTATGGTGTCATTGTGAAGGGTTACAAGTTGTGGGAGACCATAGAAAAGAAGGTTCTCTACAATAGAAGTGTAATTTTTAGAGAGATGAAGCCTTCCACAATTGACCTACAACCAAAGGAAGAAGATAAACAAAAGGAGGTAGTTCAGTTTCCACCTAATTTGATGAAATATGAGCTACATTTTCCTATAGCAACTAATGATGAGGAGAGATCAAGTAGCTCTAAAATTTTTGAAGAAGAAGAACCTCAACCTTAGCAAGTGAGGATATCTATGCATGTTATGCAATAATACAAAATGTTTGGTTATTCATTATGGGATTCTAGTTGCATTCTTTCTTTGATTGCTAACACTGATGAGCCTAGGATTGTTAGAGAGGCTATGGGTACGAGTGATGCAGATTCCTAGAAGAAATCCATGGATGAGGAGATGGTTGCATTGAAGAAAAATAATACTTGGGATCTAGTACCTTTTCTTGTTGGATGCAAACCTATTGGTTGTAAATGGGTGTTCAAGAAGTGTGGTCATTATGGTAGTGTTGAGAAGCATAAGGCATGGTTGGTCGCTAAGGGATATCTCACATGGAGGGAATATATTATGGTAAAATATTTTCACCTATAGAAAATTTGGCATCTATCAGGTTGATTTGATCACTTGCAACATCATATGATATTGAAGTGGAACGTATGGATTTGAAGACAACATGCCTTCATGGTGATTTGGAGGAAGAGATTTACATGTCATAGCTAGAGAATTTCATTGTCAAAGGTAAAGAAAATCTGGTTTGCAAACTAAAAAAGTCTCTATATGTTTTGAAACAGTCTCCTAGAATGTGGTACCAAAATTTTGATACTTATATGTTATCACTAGGATTTATGAGATCTAAATTTGACCATTTGGTGTATTTAAAAATTGATAATGGTCACATTCTCATCATTTTTTATGCATAGATGATATTTTTTTTTGGGGAATGGTAAAAGAATGATGTCATATTTGAAGTCTCAATTGTTAGCATAGTTTTTTTGGAATAAAGGAACACTAAGAGGGGGGGTGAATCAGTGTTCTACAATTTTTAACTTTAATAATTTGATCTTGAAAGAACTTATAACATTCAACAAAAAGAAATATGCATGAACATAAGGCAAACAACAATAACACTCTAACACATATTTTTACATGGAAATCCTATTAGGGTTAAAACCACGGTGGAAGGCCAATCCACAATATGAGTAGACTCAGAAATAAGTGTTTACAAAATGGGAATGCACTTGCATTCAAGCACACTACCTAGAGCTCACTACTCAGAAAATGAACTCACTATCTTATAGAATGTTTATATTAAATCCATCTGAGAGATTTGGATTCAAAGAGTATCATTTATGAATTCCTAATCACAGTTCCAGTTAGGCTCAACAATCAAATTCTTGACCTTATGTTTGATTCTTCTCTTCTACTCTACTCTGCTTAAATTCGTATCACAAATCCTTTTATGTACAAGTGAAACTATGCATAATATTTCTGCTATTCGCAACACACACAAACACACATCACACACCTATATAAAAATTATATAATTGACCCCTTATATATATCCACCACCAAGGATTTAATCGCTACCTATCGGCTCCAACAAAAGTATGAAAATATTTACAAACTGTCGACTCAATCCATAATTAATTCTCAATGCGCACCTACCAAAGTCGGCCAAGGCATAGTAATGACCCAGATCAATATGGTCAAACATGAAAATAATTAAACAATTACTCCTTAATTATCTGCAACATATTATATTCATGAAGTCGGATTTCTATACTGATAAACAAGAAATTAATAAAATGTATCTTCTAACTTGCACACCAATGAATGTGTATCCTGATGATTCTCGAATAAGATAGTATGTATAAAAAAATATCTTCCTTGAGATCCACAACTCAAAATTAAAATAGGAAATTGCATATGAATTAATGAACACAAATCTATTGAATGCACTATTCTAGCTTGACAGTTAATCACATAACTTCAATCTAACTTCTGGTATGATCAAATGCAGATGTTTGGGTCAAATCACGGACTAGGGTTTCCATCAATGACAACACCAAAATGATATTTGCAGTGTATCTTTCCAACAATCTCCCTCTTTGGCATTGATGACAACACTTAGAGAAAAATGACTAAGTGTCAAATCAGTACCAACATGAATACATTGTCAAAATTAAAAAACACAACTCCCTTGAGATGATTAAGGCATTTTTCATTATCCCATTCTCCCCCTTTGACATCAATGGAAAAGAGAGGAATCCACATACCAAAAAACAAACAAAACTATTATGAAAAGACTACATATGTACAAATAGGCTTCTTGAACTTACATAAACTTGAATAAGTTTGAAAAATTATTCTTCATCAAGTTCAAACTCATGTCCCAAAAATTCTTGAGACTCTCCAAGCTAACCACATGACCACATAATAAGTAAGATTGTATATTTTCATATTCAAGGTTCGTTGGATCACTAACCGCCATAGCAACTTGTACTTCCTTCAAAGAACTTAACATTGCTTCCATCTTAGGACCAATTATTCCTCTAAGCTCACAAAATATTTCAACCATTTTAATTTCTTCATGCTTCAAGATTTTGATCTTCTCAAGAAATGATATGACTTGAATTTCTTGCTTTCCAACAGAGATAGTTAGAGGAACAAATGCTTGTGTGATATTTGCTAACTATTTTTCATATTCTTTTATTTTATTTCAAAGTCGTCAATGAACTTAGATAAAGATAGACATGATTTATAAATATTACCACCTTCATTCAAAGAACTTTGAATGTTATTTATACAAGTAGCTACTAGATATTTATCCCTAGCTATCATCCCTTTCAATCTACTGAATCTTTTATCATCAAATTCCTTCTCTACCTTATCCTTAGTTGATTTCTTGAGGGACTCAAAATGAGTACTTACATCATTAATAAGCTTATTCAACTCACTAGATTAAGAACTGGATGGATCCTTAACATATGTAGGCATGATTTTCTCCAGAATACCGGATGAAAGATTCAATAGGTCACTATCTTCAATATGTGATTTCAAAATTTCTTCCCTTGCCTTGTTTTGAGCGAATGAAGCTACTTTCATTTTATGAATAGGGGATAAAGTGTCCAAGTTTATAGGACCTTTTAGTAGTTCATAATCAAATTCTTCATGTTGTTCTTTTAAAAACTCTTTCACTGTTTTAGCAATGTCTTGCTTTTACTGGAACTTCCTTTATTTCAACCTTATTTTCCTCAATCACTGTTTCCTCAACTACATATTTTTGTATGTCTTTACGAATATCAGCTTCCTCAACCAACACGACCTTAGGAGATTCAATCTCCATAGGAATTTCTGCATCATGCACATCAAGAGGAATTTAAGTGTCCTCAACTGTATCTTCTTTTTCTTCTTCTGTTGTTGGACCAGGTGAAACATTTTTGTCATGCACTTCCTCAAAAACAACATCGATTTTGTTCCCTAACAAAACTTCTTTTATAATTTTTTAGTTTCTTTTTCCACTTCTTTAGTCTAACCAATCATGAGCTTGTTTACTCTTGAAGTATTTCTTGGAACCATTCAGAATTGTCCTCATTTCCTCAATAGACATCACCAGACATAAATTGTTAGAAACCAAAATACTTATTACTCTAACATAGATCTACAAGAATTCACTCTTTCAACTGTTCATCCTTAGTTCTGACATTCACTCTTCTCATTTCCAAAATTTCAATTCTGAATTGTAATGCAAACATTACTTCAATAAGTGCCTTATTGAAATTATTTAAGTATTTTATTGAGGCTTCCTCAAGAATTATTTGATCAACACTGACAAAAGTGTCATACCATTCATGCAGAGGCCTAATGTTTCCATCCTTAATCAATGCATTCTCCACTTCTTTTATAGACATACTATTTTTGTGAGTTTTCATCTTCTTATTTGCTTTCACTTCTTCACCAGAGGGCTTGTATTTTGAAACTATTGTTTTATTTGTCCCTTTTTGCTTGATTTCTCTTATCTCTGCATTAGATCTAGTCTCTTCATCTTCAAAAACAACAATATAAATTCTTTTTCTATTTTCCTTCTTCCTTTTTCCTTCCTTATCGGATGAATTGGCTTGTGATTTCACAAGACTTGACCTTTTTATAGAACTAGAGGGGAGAGTAGAGCTTCTTATAGATCTAGTTCAGGAAGAGGATATTGTTAGAATAGCAGATTTAGTTCTAATTGTCTCTCTTGCTTTAGCTTGTTCTCTCTTTATTTTAGCTTCTCTCACAACTTCTATAGATATACCAATTCTTTATGTAAAGGCTTCAACTTCTCTTCTTACTCTCCTGACTATTACAGGCTTCCTTAGTTTATTATGTACTTGTATATCCTTTCCAAAAAAAATAACAAATATTTCTTCTAATGGATCTCGAGATTTGCTCAACAAATGTTCAGCATACATTTCCAAAATATGTTCCTCAACCTCATAGCCCATTGGCATACTCCAAACTATTCTAGGATCTACAACTTCCATCAAGCATTGATCAATTTCAACCATAAAATAGATAGTATCTTTGTACTTCTCCACAATAGACTTAGCAATGATTTCTCTTGCTTGAATCTAATTATGAAAGTTCTTGAAATAACCCTAGATTGTAGTATTCCTTGTCTTTCTATCACCAAGTCTATGCAAGACATCTCTAATTTGAGCAACTACATATTTATTTCCTTTGCCATTGTACTTTTTGATATCCAAAAACTTCATTCATAAAATAATAAAAAAATCACAACAAATTGCCATATTTGAAGGAATTATTCTTATCTTTCTTGATTTTACCAAGATTTTCCATCAACTGGCTTCTAAGTAGCTCACATGGATCATATTCTTCATTCTCCCTTACCATCTAATATGTTGCATAGATAGTTATGTTAGATACACAATTATCTCACTTGGAATGATAGATTTTGTAACCAATGACCATCGATGCAAATCTAATATCCACTTCAACAATATAATTAATTATAATAGCTCTTATATCATACAATGAACTAGTTGCATCAATAACTATCTGATTCTTCACAAACTTCAAGATCAGCAATCCATCAGAGGAATTTAAACCAGTTACAACACTTATGGATTATTTTGTAATATTGAAGGGTTGATTCAACCACATAAATTTTGCATGAACTTGACTTAAAATATATTGGACCCACTCTCTTTCTTCAAACACGAGAAATTTCACAATTTACGTGAATTGTTTTTCCTCTAAGGTTTTGAATTCAGGTTTAACACGAAAATCATCTCCTATAATTTGATTTTTGTACAAATTCAATAACTATGAGCTCCCTAACTCCTCAATGTTTGCATGAATGTATTCTCTAATGTCCTTAATCTGCAAGACATTGTACAAAATGGACGAAAGTGCACCTAAGGTATTTGTCTCAACATATTTGAAAGGATGCCACTTGAATTTAGGATGAGGTTTTTCCTTGACATCAACTACCAATGGAGTAGACATTTTGAAAATTCACAAGTTCACAAGTTCTACCGATAAATACCTTTTCAATGATTTGAGGTTTTGTCGTCAAATCGCCTTCACACTTGAATCTTCACCAAATTTTGCAAAATTTCACTTTAGAACTCTCGAAACTTCTTCTTCTCAAAGTGAAAAGTGACAAATGAACAATAAAAATGACCTTTTATCATTCGCATACCTAACTTGTTGTCGCAATAAATGATTTTTCCGTAACACATTTGGATACCCTATTTCCATACACTATGAAAGATAACTCTTTTGTGAACCTTCAACTTAGCATAAGTAGTCCCTCCAATTGTTTCAGTAGCATATGTGGATCATAAATGTAATTACTGAACTCATCCATATCCTAGTACCAACTACAAAAAAAGGGTTTGAAGTATTTTATTGAGGACTCTGGTAGGCCAGAGACCATGAACTAATTCCCAGATGAATTACCAAAACCAGATTCTGGTGCTGGTTCATTTTTTGCAACAGACTTAAACTCTTCTTCACCCATATTTTCTTCATTTCCGTCCTGATCTCACCTGTAGTGACTTTACCTTTTCCTTTTTCATTCTTCTCCATGTTTCTTCTTTTATTTACTAGACCCTTTTTGTTTGTACAAAATCTAGCAATGTGATCGGATTTTTTGCAGTTGTAGCACACCACATTTCTTTGTCTAGACCATTTGTTCCATTGAATTTCTATTGATCTGCATTGGTTAGAAATATGGCCAAATCTATTGCATGTATAGCATCTTACATCTCTATAAAATTTGTTCATCATATTTTTGAATTCATTTTGACTTATGACCATACTTGTAGTAAAAGCATTGACTAAAGAATGATGGACCATTTGAATTCATTCTACTTCTACATTGAGAAGCCATATGACCAAATTTATTACAACAAAAACAATAACCATTGAATCTTTGAGCATTAGGTTGTCTTACTGGATACCTTCCATATTTGTTCATCTGATCTCCTTTGTCCAGATCTAGAGATTTCTCCTTACTCATATCCAAGACCTCACTTGTCACCTTCAGTCCTCTAAATTTTAATCAATTCATCAAGCTTGATTGAGCTAATCTTGAACTTCTCCTTGAATTCATTTTTAGTAGCAAGCTCATCTCTAAGGGTAACAAATTTTCTTTCAAGTAGTTCTTCATTGTTTCTGGATTGCTACAATTCAAGTGCTAGATTTATGAATCCATCATTAATTTTGTTGCACTCTTCATATTTCTCTTTCAAGGAATGAGCAAGGTTCTCTTCATTCTTCTTTTTTTCTTCAATTTCGTTGGTCATCCTCATCATAATAGATAGCATCTCATGCTTTAGGATTTTATTATCTCTAGTAAGCTTTTCACATTCTTCTATCTTTTGTTTCAAGGCTTGAATCAATTTTTCATCTTCCATGCTTTTACCATCATTCTACTTAATCTGATCATAGAGTTCCCTTATCTTCTCCCTAGAATTATTGATTTTATCTTTCAATGACTCAATGAATTTCTTAGCATCCATGAGGTTTCCTTTCAATTTCCGAACTTCAGATTTTGACCGATCAAGATCATCTAGGGCCACAAAGAGTTGTTTTTGAAGACTATCTGAGTCCATTGAATTACTTTCCTAGATCTTACCCAAGCTGTTAAACTTCTTTCAAGGAGCTAGGTTCTGATATCAATTATTGGAATCAAGGAACATTGAGAGGAGGGTGAATCAATGTTCTATAATTTTGAACTTTATTAATCTGATCCTGAAAGAACTTATAACATTCAACTAAAAGAAATATGCATGAACATAAGGAAAGAAGGCATAACACCATAACACAAAAAAAATTACATGGAAAACCTATTAGGGAAAAAACCACAATGGAAGGCCAATCCATAATATGAGTATACTAAAAAATAAGTGTTTACAAAATGGGAATGCACTTGCATTCAGACACACTACCTAGAGCTTACTACTTAGAAAATGAAGACTCACTATCTCACAAAATATTTAGATTAAATCCATCTAAGAGATTTGAACTTAAAGAGTAGCATCTATGAATGCTTGATCACAGTTCCAGTTAGGCTCAACAATCAAATTCTTGACCTTTTGTCTAATTCTACTCTTATGCTTTTCTCTGCTTCAATTCGTATCAAAAATCCTATTATGGACAAGTGAAATTATGCATAATCCTTCTAGTATTCACAACACACACCAACACACATCACACACCTATATCAAAATGATATAATTGATCCCTTATATATATCCACCACCAAGGATTTAATTGCTACCTATCAGCTCCAACAAAAGTATGAAAATATTTACAAACTGTCGACTCAATCCATAATTAATTCACAATGCGCACCTACCAAAGTCAGCCAAGGCATAGTAATGACCCAAATCAATATGGTCAAACATGAAAATACTTAAAAAATTACTCTTTAATTATCTGCAACATATTATATTCGTGAAGTCAAATTTCTATACTGATAAACAAGAAATTAATAAAGTGGATCTTCTAACTTGCACACCAATGAATGTGTATCCTGATGATTCTTGGATAAGATAGTATGTATAAAAAAATATCTCTCCTGAGATCCACAAGTCAAAATGAAAATAAGAAATTGCATATGAATCGATGAACACAATTCCCTCAGATGCACTATTCTTGCTTGATAGTTAATTACAGAACTTTGATCTGACTTTCGGTATGAGAAAACTTAAACATGTGGATAAAATCATGAACTAGGGTTACCATCAATGACAAAACCAAAATTATATTTGTAGTGTATCTTTCCAACAAGTTTGAGATGAAATATCTAGGTGTTGCAAGGTATATTATAGGGATGGAAATTGAGAGAGATGGAGCTAATAGAAAGATATGGTTAAGCCAGAGCAAGTATACATGTGAACTCAATGTTGGAGAGATTCAACATGGTAGATTGTAGACAGTTAGTTGTTCCTACAATGCAGGGGACAAATCTTTATATGCATGATTGTCCAAAATATCCTACTAAGATGGAGGAAATGACTAGATTACCTTATCCAAGTGTAGTTGGTAGTCTAATGTATGCAATGGTGTGTATGAGACTAGAAATTTCCCAAGTAGTGGGAGTCCTTAGTTGGTTTATGGATAATCTTGGATGAGTATAGTGAGATGCAGTTAAGAGAGTGTTTAGGTATTTATAGGGTACTTCTGAGTATTGCCATTGTTTTCATCGTTATCCTAATGGACCTTAGAATTTAGTGAGTATTCATGGATATGTGGATTTGGATTGGGTAGGTGACATTGATAGAAAAAGATCCATCAGTAGCTACGTGTTCATGTTGTTTGGTGGTACGATCAGTTATATGAGTAAGCTACAGGTTGTAGTCACTTTTTCTATGACAAAGACTAAATACATGGCTGCAAAAAATGCAAGTAAGGGAGCCATGTGGCTTAACATATTGTGTTATGATATTGTTTTTGATGCAGGACATATTACAATTTGTTGTGATAGTTAGAGTATAATTTTCTTAGCAAAGAATCCTACCTTCCATGCTAGAAGAAAGCACATTGATGTTCAGTATCATTTTGTTCGTGATATGGTAGAAGATGGAAAGGTGAACTTGGAAAAGGTTGACACTTTGGAAATTTTGGCAGATGCACTGACAAAACTAGTAAGTATAAAAAAATTCAGATGGTGTTCTGATTCCATGGGCCTTAGGTCCCAAAGCAATTTATTTCATATGACTCTTGTAGGTCTTCAAAAGTGGGAGATTGTTGGGAATAAGGTGTCTCAACCTTTGAGTCCCATCATTTAATTAATTTTTATTTGATGTAATTATTTGATTTATAATTTTAATTATTCCTACCAAATATGTAGTCACTTTGTGGGACCCACCGGTGATGTGGCATCCTACATGTAAAGTGACATGTAATTATTGTAAGTTATAATTGTGGATGTAGGCACCCATTTTGGAGGACCTATATATTAATCTAGATTGGTGGCATTTTTCATAAGTTTCTATGTCATGAACTATGAAAAACTATGGCACCAACTATGACAATTTATGACAGTCGTAAGAGTTTATTATGCAAACTGCTATGACAAGATATGACAGTTGTAAGAGTCATGTATGACTATTTCCTATTTACACTATGAAACTTAATCTACTATTATGAGGGTTCCTAAGTTTTCATGTGGTAGTTGCATGTGTAGTAGTGTCTTGCATGGAAGGTGGTGGCTAATTTGGTTCAGGCAAGTCCTAATTTTGGAATATTTCCATAACTAATGAGTCTTGACTACGACATGTCATAATAGACTCATGTTCATACCTTAGGAGTGAGAATTGGTTTTTGTAAGTAATGGGCACTTTGCTACATGTTGTGGAATTATAAATACTTGCAGAGTTAGTGCAGTTTGTTGGTTACAGGTTGAAGTTTGACTACATGTCATTATGTTGCCGAAATTTATCCAGATTCTTGTTGTAGTGTGAAGAATCCTAAGAATTTCTCTAAGACTATATTGTAACTATTCTGAGTTTCTGATAATACATTTGAGCTATGTGATTTGGAGTGTGTGTTTTCTTCGAAAGGGTTTTCCCACATATAAATTGTGTTATGGTTTTTTTTTCTTATCTATTTTATATTATTGAATGTGTGTCTATAGGTACCTACAACAGTATAAGGTTTTAATAAGAAATTTGTGTAACTCTCCCCTACTTGGATTAGTGTAGGAAGCTACTTCCACTCACTGGATTCCTTTTAGTACCATTTTGTAAACCCTCATTTTATTTACCTCCTTTGCAATTATTATGCCCCTCAATCCTTCATGATTGTTTTTTGTGAAGTACCATCCTTGAAATTGTCATCGACACTATAATTGTGCAATTTTTCCTTGTTCTGTAGAATCTTCATTTGTTTATTATGAAATTCCCTATAAAATATAAGGATAAATAAAGAAGTAGCCCTTCATAAACATAGGGATAAAAGAAATCATATTAGATATTTAAAAATTTCATGTTTGTATTCGATTGTGGTTGAAATTGAGGTGTTGGATGTTGTGGTTGTGTTGCTGATATGTGGTTGTCATTGATGTTAAAACTATTGGCATTGGTGTCTTGAAGGCTTTATATCTCAAAGATATTGAGAAAATTATAATAAATATGTTGAAGGTTGTCTGTGAAGTCCAGTATGGTGGAAAATTTAGTACTTTGGTATTTAGAAGTTGCATCTTAAAGGGTTTTCTTTTGAGCCTATCTAGTTTATACTCCAGAAGTTTTAGAGGTGCCCATCAAGATTGGAGCAAGTTATGAGTTTTTGTGTTCCTACAATTATTTTGTTATTGTAGCAGGTGTTTTTGGAAGAAGAGAATGTAATTTTGGTAATTTGAGTTTTTGTGTATTCTCTTGTCATGTTTAATGTTTCTAGATCATGCCCTATCCTTGTTGCACGTCCACGTTGATCGGTGTGATCATGATCAAATATTTTTCCTTTTTGTGTTTAGGTTTTCATGTTCTTGGATGACATGATGGTTGTAGCATGTTGCAGATCCTCATGGATTAATTTTTTAATGTTCCACACATTTGAGGATGTTTTTTTAGGTCTTCATTATGTTTTGACCAACTTCGATTGGTGTGCATTGAGATTTGTTCATGAATTGGGCTGAAAATTTGTAATTCATTTATTCTTTTATTTTTGGCTGAAAAATTTGTTGATGTAATTCCATGAAGCGGATATATAAGAGTCGTTGTTTCCTCATTTTGAAGTGTGTGTGATGTATGTGTGAGAATTTTTTATGAAAAATTTACAAATAGAGATCAGATCATTCGATTATAGAGAAGAGTGTGAAGAAGTTTGAGCGAAGTGTGCATAAGTGTTTTTGTGCCTAATCAAAACTATCATCATGCTTTTGAAGAAGCTAATTCCTCATTTCAACCTCTTCAGATGGATTTAATCTAAAAAATTTATATAAGATAGTGTCTCTTCTTTAAGCAATGAGCTCTTGGCAGTGTTCTTGAATGCATGTGCATTCCTTATTCATTTTTCTTACATTTTTAACAAGGTATAACTTGTGGATTAACCTTCACCATGGTTTTTCCCCTAACAAGGTTTTCCACATAAAAATATTGGTGTTATGTGTGCTCTTGATGTGTTGCTGATTCATGCTTTCATTGTTATTTATTAGATATGAGATTAAAGGTTAATAAGGTTAAATAATTTTTAAATTCTGTGACAACTAATTCACCCCCCCTTTCAATTTTCTATCCTTGTTTTTCCAAAAAAATTTATCAGAGCAAGTTAATCTGAAGAATTTTAATAGTTTTAGGTGATCCGAGATGGCATCATAAAAGAAGGATAGTCCTAGATTCGATGGAATAAACTAATCTCTATGGAAGCCTAGAATGGAGTGTCATTTGAAGTGCATTGGTGACCCCTTTTGGAAGATTACAAAGAACACATATGCTATTCCTCATAATGGTCCCTCTACTCCTAATGAGATCAAAGAAGCTGAAACAAATATCAGGGCTATAGAAGCATTATTGAGCACTTTGTCAGATTCAAAGATGAAAAATGTAAAGGGTCTCAAAATAACATATGAGATCTAGAAGAAGCTGGAAACATTGTATGA
Source organism: Sequoiadendron giganteum (assembly GCA_007115665.2). NCBI lineage: Eukaryota > Viridiplantae > Streptophyta > Pinopsida > Cupressales > Cupressaceae > Sequoiadendron > Sequoiadendron giganteum. Next base: position 812,880,288 of record CM021101.1, on the reverse strand, counting down.
AGGAGATGCAGAAGTTAAAGTTTCTAAGCTACAAAGTCTGAAAGGCAAGTGGGAAAACTTTAAAATGAGCGAAGATGAAAACATTATTTCTTTCATGCAAAAAGTAAATGAACTAGTGATGGGTATTAGATGTGCTGGTGGAATCTTGGATGAAGAAGATATTGTAGCTAAGGTGCTCAAATCATTGCCTACTTCTTAAAAAATGAAAGCTCATGCTATTGAAGAGCTCAAAATAGTAAAAAATGTGACAAGAGATATGTTGATTGGTAAGCTTGTTGCATTTGAATTTAGTGAATTTGGTGAATCTAATCCTAAGATAGAATCTACATTTAAGGCTACTGTATCCAAAAGAAACCAACAGAGACATGATTCAGGAGAAATTTCTAGAAATACATTCAAGTATGAAGATGAGATGAAACAGATTGAAGATGAAAGAGAGTTAGAAGAGCTAGAAGCATTGATTGTGAAAAGAGAAGCCAAAGGACAAGGTAAGTATAAATGAAAGTTTTCTATTAAATGTTTCTCTTGCAATAAGATAGTTCATTCTGCATCAAGGTGACTTGAAGGAGTTCCTAGGTTTAAACCTGATAAGCCTAGATTTCAAAAGAAATATTATTATGTTGAAGAAGGTGTTGCAACTGGAAATTTTTGACAACCTCATTGACCCTTCATGCTTATTAGTTTCCCAAAGGGTCCTACAAGCATAAATTTTTCCTCACACAACATACTCACCAAGGTCCAGGTCAAATTTTGTATTATAGCCCCATAAAATTTATCTAACCATGAAAATTTTAAATATGAAACATATCGGTATAAGATGGTGCAGGTCTCATCAATAATAACCTCTTTTAGTACATCGATAAGACATCAACAGTGTCATACTAATGAGGATATATGTCAAGAGAACATGCATTCACATTTTCTATCGGCAAGACAAAATGTATCGGCATGACGGCATGAGGTCATATCGAGCTAATTTTCTTCTCACCACTTGGAGTACAATAAAATGTATCAGCTAGACTAGGTTCATCAGGGTGATATTTCAAAAGAATTCCTAAAGCATTCAATGGTCTCACTGATAAAGCAAAGGAAAATTCAGTCGATGAGACAATGATGCCGAGAAGAGCTTGGGGGGTCTTACCGACCTCCCATGTTATACCGACTGGATTGAAATGATAACATGTCTGGAGATAAAATGGTCAGAGGGACAATATGCATGGTCTTGCCAAAGAAAAATATATATTGGTATGATAAATCTTAGTGGGGAGATCTATGAATGTCACAACGAATACTATTCCATCGGCAAGACAATTATTTTTGTCTCAGCGAATTGGATTAACAAAAGGAACATCTCAGTGAGATACATACCTTCAAGATAATGCAGAAGATTGTCTACTCGATCCCTTAAGTCATGGCAATAGGCTAGATCAGTAAGAGTTGTGGTGACATAAAGAATAATTATCGGGGAGACTTGAGGTATTGTGGGACCTACAAGATGTCTCAGTGGGTGTGTGAACGTTGGTAAAAGTCTAAATAGAAGGATTACCCAGAGATTCAAAATGTCTTGCCAATATGCTACGTGATGTGACAATGGGAATTTCAAAGAGCCTACTTCATTCTTGTCATAACCATGAAATTAATGGTGTCATGAGAACATAAAATATTTTTTGAATCCAGGTGAATTCAATTCACAGAATTAGCAGCAAAGGAGAGGAGAAGAGCGAACAAAGGATTGGGGCATTCGTTCAGCTTCGAATTTTGGGTGAAATATAGTAAGTTCCTTATCCCTTGAATCTTTTAATATTCAGAAAATGGAAAGCACTGGTCCAGAGAAATCAAAAGGTAGAAAAACTGGGGAGAGTAGTCAATCAAAAGGGAAAAGACAAAAAATAGAAACTCAGCCAAAAGGCATCGAACAAAAATTAAACCAAGATCTCATAGACCAGTTACCTAGTTCTGGACCTAAAGCTAGATGCTCTACACAACTTAGGGCTTAAATAGATAAATTATATGATAAATGAAAATTCACTGGAGATGTTTGGACCCTAATTAGAGGTTATAAATTACTCATCTGCCATTACTATCAGAGGAATTTTTTTGAGCCAGTATGTAATCCTTGGAAGCTCAATTTAGGCAAACTAGTTTTCCCTAATGTTTCTGTCAATGTCAAATTGGTAAAATTGTTGGCCAGGCATTATATTCTGAAACATAAGGGCATATGCGATCTATCTGGGAATCCATTGATACATTTGTTATAAAATACAGTAAGTGAGGTTTTCAAATTAGAAGGAATGTGCAATGAAAGAATTGTAAGTGAAGAGCTCAAGAATGAATTTAGAAGGATGGACACCATTTATAAGGTTTGGAGATTACCCCTACATAGAATTAGGCACGGTGGAAAATAGATTCCAATGGAGGAAAATGAGGGACCACCTTTTCCTGTGGATCTTTTCAAACCTTATGTAAAATACACCTATTTTTTGGTGGGATAGGTATTGGGAATGGAGGTTCCAGAGTATATGGAAATTGTGCCCATGGTGATTGTAGCAGATATTCAATATCATAACTCTAGGCCTTGGGATTATTCTTCATATGTGTTTAAAGAGCTTCATGCAAGGTTGATGGAAATTAAAAATGGAGCCTTTGTCCTGCACCCTAGGAATTATTCATTGTTGATGCACTTTTTCTATACTTTGGATAGGAACTAGGATGGTGGCACTAGGAGCTGAGAATTTCACAAATGGATAAAGAAGGCAGGTCATTGCCTATTCATTCATGGACTCCTGTTTGGCACAACAAGTTTACTAATTCTAGTTTTGTGCATTTTGAAGAATAATTTGTAAAGACATTGTACAAGTTTTATAATCATCCTTGTGACTATTCTTTGTTCGATGAAATAAAGAGGTTTCTTAGACGTAAGGATTTTAATGGACCAATCGGCCACAAGTGGGGGATTGGTATTGTTTAGAAAATGCCACCATGATTAGGTTGTATGGATTTGAAGATACCCCATTTATTTTGCCTAAAAAAATTCTAGATAGGATTGCATATTTAGAGATTGTTAGGCAAATGGATTTCTCCAGTGTCATGAACTTAAGCTCTTTTGGAAAGCAAGCTTTTATGCCCAGTACACTATGTTTTGGTGATTTTACTATGCTGGAAAAAGAGGGATAGAATATGATTCTTGACAGATTACTATAGTATAACATGAGAAGAGGACCATTGAGGAATAATTTTGATCCAGAAGGATATATACATTCTGCCAAACATAGGATAAACTTTGGTGGGTATCACCATGTGCCCTACCAGTTTGATGATATGATAAAAAATTTGGAAGTAGAGGAGGCATAAATGATAATTGAGAAACATAATCAAGAATTTTTGGATGCAAATATGTTGTCGTCCAATGAAGAGGAATCAGAGGCTACTAGGTCACAAAATCCTCTTGGTAAGGTATCAAAGACAAGAACTTAGGAATACACCTATCTTGCTAGAGAATTAAGTGTTGAGGAAAGTACAAATGTTGATACAGGACATGAGGAATGAAAATATTTTGTAGAAAATGATGAGTTCATAAAGTCCTCAGAATTTAAATCATTTTTATGTAAACAAAAGGGAAAAGAAATAAGAGAACTGGTTGGCAATGTCACACCAGAAAATGAAGAGCAGTCGTTAAAAGGTTTAAAAGATGATGTTGAGAAAGAAATGGAAAATATGACCCTTGAGAAGGGGAGGGAGATGTTGGAAAGAGCTGGTGTCATGATTTTCCCAAGATTAGACCTCAATTCTACACTAGTTTTCGACAGTTTCCTAAAGGAAAATAACACTACACACAAGCTCAACATAGAAAAGGTGACAAAGGTTTACATAGGATCAAAATATAATCCTGATGAGGAGAAATTGATGATTTGGGCCCTATATCTCCCTCATAGGAAATCAATTGTTATTGATACTAAGAAAGCATTTGGGAATGTCATGACCTTGAAAGTTGGGGAAGCTGATCCAGTAGCAACTGAAAAAATAGGGATCAATGTGGAAAAATTGAATAAAGCCCAAATACAGGCATTGATCAGAGAAAAGGAAATGTACAAAACAAATAATGAAAGAATGCTGAGAGAAAATGAGAATATAAAAGATTTAGTAGGTGTCAGAGCAGGGCCAGCTAAACTACTCACTCAAGGTGAAAGTGCAGAGGTGAAGGACCATTGGGAAGTATCAAGTGCTTATTCTCAAGGGAAAATGGACACACTTATAGCAGTAATCAAAAAAAGGCAAGCCATTTTAACCACTTGGTTAAATAAAATTTGGGGAAAACACTCACAGTACTTTGATGCAATAAAAGAACATAAAAGAGTGGATGGTAGAATCCAAGAGAAACTTGAGGAAATAAAATAGCAGGATACTCCTGATAATGCAGCAATTAAGGATGCTAATCGTGTTATGGACAAACATACAGGTTTCTTTGAGGAGTTACAAGAGGATGCGTAGGAATTGATGGAGGCCGTTGAGAATGGATTTACTACGTTCTTTGATGATGGTGCTATACTTTGGACAAGAATTAGGATTGTGGCCCCAGGAACTGAGAATTTCACAAATGGATAAAGAAGGTAGGTCATTTCCTATTCAGTCATGGACTGCTATTTGGAACAATAGGTTTGCTAATTCTAGTTTTGTGCATTTTGAAGAATACTTTGTAAAGCCATTGTACAAGTTTTATAATCATCCTTGTGACTATTCTTTGTCTAATGAAATAAAGAGGTTTCTCAAACCTTAAGATTTAAATGGATCAATTGGCCACAATTTGGGGGATTGGTATTGTTTAGAAAAGACCACCATGATTAGGGTGTATGGATTTGAAGATACCCCATTTAATTTTCCTAAAATAGTTCCAGATAGGATTGCATATTTAGAGATTGTTGAGAAAATGGATTTCTCTAGTGTCATGAACTTAATCTCTTTTGGAAAGCAAGATTTTAAGCCCAATACACTATGTTTTGGTGATTTTATTGTGTTGGAAAAAGAGGGATACAATCTAATTCTTGACAGATTACTATAGTATAACATGAGAAGAAGACAATTGAGGAATAATTTTGATCTAGAAGGATATATTCATTCTGCCAAACAGAGGACAAACTTTGGAGGGTATCACCATGTGCCCTACTAGTTTGATGATATGATAAAAAACTTTGAAGCAGAGGAGGAAAAAATGATAATTGAAAAACATAATCAAGAATTTTTGGATGCGAAGATGTTGTCCTCCAATGAAGAGGCATCAGAGGCTACTAGGTCACAAAATCCTCTTGTTAAGGTATCAAAGATAAGAACTCCAGAATACACCTATCCTGCTAGAAAATTAGGTGTCGAGGAAAGTATAGATGTTGATTTGAGACATGAGGAATACAAATATTTTTGTAGCAGATGATGAGTTCAAAAAGTCAAAATTTAAATCATTTTTATGTAAACAAAAGGGAAAATAATTAAGAGAACTAGTTGGCAATGTCACACCAGGAAATGAAGAGCAGTTGTTAAAAGGTTAAAAGATGATGTTGAGAAAGAAATGGAAAATATGACCCCTGAGAAGGTGAGGGAGATGTTGGAAAGAGTCGGTGTCATGATTTTCCTAGGATTAGACCTCAATTTTGTACTAGTTTTCGATAGTTTCCTAAAGGACAATAACACTACACACAAGCTCAGCATAGAAAAGGTGACAGAGGTTTACACAGGATCAAAATATAATCTTGATGAGGAGACATTGATGATTTGGGCCCTATATCCCCCTCGCAGGATATCAATTTTTATTGATACTGAGAAAGCATTTGGGCATGTCATGACCTTGAAAGTTGGGAAAGCTGATCCAGTAGCAACTATAGAAATAGGGATCAATGTGGCAAAATTAAATAAAGCCCAAATATAGACATTGATCAGAGAAAAGGAAATGTACAAAACAAATAATGAAAGAATTCTGAGAGAAAATGAGTGCCTAAAAGACTTAGTAGGTGTCACAGTAGGGCCAACTAAACTTCTCACTCAAGGTGAAAGTGCAGAGGTGAAGGACCATTGGGAAGGATCAAGTGCTTATTCTCAAGGGAAAATGGACACACTTACAATAGTAATCAAAAAAAGGAAAGACATTTTAACCACTTGGTTAAATAAACTTTGGGGAAAACACTCACAGTACTTTGATGCAATAAAAGAACATAAAAGAGTGGATGGTAGAATCCAAGTGAAACTTGAGGAAATAAAATGGCGGGATACTCCTGATAATGCAGCAATTGTGTTATGGACAAACATAGAGGTTTCTTTGAGGAGTTACAAGAGGATGCGTAGGAATTGATGGAGGCCATTGAGAATGGATTTACTAGGTTCTTTGATGATGGAGGTAAGTTGAAATAAATGGTCACATGGAAGAGCAAGAGTGAATTAATATTCCAGGAGATCTTAAAGACATCCACTGTGAAAGATACAACGTTGGATGAAGCGTGTGAGAAAAATTAATGGATGGTGGTGAGGGAGATTGTGATCCGCAATGCACTAGGAGATATAGATACACATGAGCACCGAGACTACACAAATCATATGTCAAGGGTCCATTTATGGCTTAACAGAGCTTAGTCTATATTATTTTTGTTAGTATTTCATATTTAAGACATTTCTTAAGGGACACATCTTTTTGTGTGGTTGATGTATATAAATATCCATTTTTGTAACCAAAAACAAGGAGAACGAGGATAGATAGAATATAGTTAGTAGGAAATATAATATTTTCAGAATGTTTGAAGGAACCATGTTGCATGTATAAGATTTGAAGAAGATAATGAAAGACTTATCATTTGGTAGCTCTATTCTGGTATCAGTTGTTTGTTAAATTTTCTATAGTTATTTGATTGTCTCTAGTTCAATGTTTCTTGGTTATTTAAGTTGAAATATCAAGAATATATTCAATTTATCAGTGCACATTTTTTTTATCTGTGTGATTTGATTAATCAGGTTCTTTAAAGAAGAATTAAATTCATTTCAATCAATTACAATAATCTAGGAATGTTATTTCGATCAGTAAGAAGAATCAGATAATTAAGGATTAATATTCTACCTTAAGTAGGGTTTATTAATCACATTCTTGCATGTTTATACCAGTTATAAACTCATATATGCCAAAAAATTAGAGTTTTTTCTTGATAAAAGCCACTCATCAGAGACTTTCATTTGACTCTATTTACCCAACAAGGCATTGGTCTCCCTTACTCTCATTACTTAGTTTTATTTATTTCACTTGACATCTGTTAGCTGAACATACCAAATTTAGATCCTATTAGATATTGTAAATACAATTTATACCAAATTTAGACCATATCTCCCTACCATCAAATTGCCATTGTGGATAGTTTAGTCAAGTAGGAAGCATAATTCAAGATCGGTCTCATTCATATAGGTGCACCCGCCTAGGTTTATCAAAGCCTTAAGAGTAGAAGGTTCAACTATATTGGTTGGCCTTGTTAGATGGCCAATAATGTTGTGAGAGCTTGAAAACTTCTCGTGGTTCATTCGAGCCAACATTTTTGAGACCTAACAAAAGGTGTTATTGATGATGAATCTGATAAAGAAAATGGAAATGAAGATGGATGGGTATTCAGTGCTATCAAGGAAATTGGTTCGGTGTCCACTAAATCTGCTAATGATAAGAATGTTGAGAAATCTCTTGCAGCCAGAATTGAAGAAAAGGATGAGTGGGTGATTGACAGCAAATGCTCACATCATATGATTGGTGAAAAAAGAAAGTTTATAAGCTTGTAGAAATATGATGGTGGTGTTGTAATATTTTGAGATAACAATGCTAGTGTGATTTGTGGCAAAGGCACTATTTCTCTTGGTGGTATATATAATACTAATGATGTCATTTATGCTGAAGGATTGAAGCATAATCTATTGAGTGTGGTACAAATGATCGACAAGGGATACAATCTTTAGTTCAAATATGGAAAATGTAGGATACTGGGAAGTTCTGGAAATGTGATTACTTCAGGTACAAAGACAAGAGGTAACATTTTTCACCTAAGTGTTGCTAGTGAAAGTTGTTTAATTGCTCAAGTTGATGTAATTTGGCTATGGCATAGGAGGTTGTGTCATGTGAATTTTGATAACATTGTCAAAGTAAGCTCCACTCAAGAAATAAGAGATCTTCCTAAGCTAGTGAAGCTTACTAACACCATATACAAGGAATGTTAGATGGGAAATAAGACTAGAATTTCTTTTCAGAGAAAACATTAGCATTCTAATGGAGTAATGGAGCTAGTGCATACCTATCTATGTGGTCCCTCTAGAATTAGAATTCTACAAGGAGAAAGGTAATTTATGTTTCTTATTGATGATTACTCTAGGATGATATGGGTTGCTTTCTTAAGAGAAAAAAATGAAGAATTAAAAATTTCAAAAGTTTCAAAGCTATGGCTGAAAATGAGATGAGTTTCAAGATTAAATGCTTAACGTCAGACAAAGGAGAATTCACTTTCTGGGAGTTCAATTATTTTTGTGAAGAGCATGAAATCAAAAGACAATTATCTGTCCCCCAGACTCCTCAACATAATGGAGTTGTTGAGAGAAAGAACAAAAAAATTCTAGATGTTGTGAGAGCTATCATGTTGGAAGGTAATGTTCCTCATATCTAATGGAGAGAATCTGTAAGCACTGCTTTGTATACTATCAACCGATTAAATGTCAATGGTAATTCTGGTAAGACTCCTTTTGAGTTGTAGTTTGGTTATAAGCCTATTGTTAAATATTTCAAAATATTTGGAAGTAGATGTTATATAAAAAGAGATGAAGATATAGGCAAGTTTGATGCTAGGAGTGATGAAGGAATATTTCTAGGTTACTCTACTAAGAGCAAGGCCGACCGGTGCTATAATAGAAGATTAAGGAAAATGGTTGAAAGTGCAGATGTCAGAGTTGATGAGGACACTGCTAGATCATCCAGATACTGTGGATATAATTAAGATGACCAAAATGATGGTACTAATAATGGAAAGAATTCTCAAACACAAAATCAAGTTCAAATTGTTTCGGTGAATCAAGAGAATCATGAAAGAGAAGCTACTAGAAGTGTAAAATAAAGAACAAAAGAACCAAAAATTTTAGAGAATCTTAAAGTTCTGAGGTATGTAAAGCTAAATCATTCTAAAAATTAGATTATAGGAGATAAGAAAAAATGTGTAGACTAGGAGAATAATTGCAGAAGAGTATTGTTTGATTTCCAAGACTGGACCCAACAATGTCAATGAAGCATGTAAAGATGAATATTGGATGGAAGTAATGGAGGAAGAATTGATGCAGATAGAGAAAAATGATACATGGATTCTTGTTCCCACACCCCAGGATAAAAATATGATTGGAACCAAATGGGTCTTTCGAAATAAGTTGAATGAACAAGGTGAAGTGGTCAGAAATAAACCAAGACTAGTATGTAAAGGATACTCATAGATGGAAGGTATTGATTTTGAAGAAACCTTTGCCCCTATTTCTAGAATTGAAGCTGTAATATTGTTTCTTGCTTATGATGCTTTTAAGAACTAAAAAGTCTATCAAGTGGATACAAATTCAACATTTCTAAATAGTGAGCTAGAAGAAGAAGTATATGTTCAGCAACCAGATTTTTTGCAACTGACTGATAAGGAAGATATAGTTTTCTAATTGAAGAAAGCATTGTATGGACTCAAGAAAGTCCCTAGAGCTTGGTATGCTAGACTAGATAAATACTCTTTGAGGCTTGTATTCAATAAAGGTACTGCTAATAGTAATATGTATTTTAAGATGGATTAGGAAAAAGAGTTGATCATTGAAGTCTTTGTTGATGACATCATTTTTGAATGTTTTGATGACTTATGTATGAAGTTTTCTGATGAAATGAAAAGTGTGTTTTAGATGTCAATGATTGGAGAGGTGAAATTATTTTTTGGATTGAAAATTACTCAGATAGACAATGAGATCTTTATATCTCAATCCAAATATGTAAGAGAGTTAATGAAAATTTTTGGCATGGAAGACTCAAATCTAGTTGGTACACCCATGGTAATCAGATGCAAGTTAACATAGAATAATGATTCTCCCAAGGAAAATCAAACAAGATATAGGTCAATGATCAACAAATTAATTTATTTGACTCAGACCAAACCAGACATCATGAATGTTGTATGCATGGTTGCTAGATATCAAGCTGATCCAAAGGAATCACATGTGATTGTTGTAAAGAGAAGTTTCAAATACTTGAAAGGGATAGTTGATTTTGGTCTTTGGTATCCTAAAGATGGCGATCTTACTTTGAGCATCTTTACTGATGAAGATTGGGTCGGAGATGTGGATGACAAGAAAAGTACTAGTGGTGGTGCCTTATTCTTGGGGAAGAATTTGGTGTCTTGGTTAAGCAGAAAGAAGAATTCCATTTCCTTAACCACTACTGCTCTGGAAGAATATATTGTTGCTGCAAAAAATTCTACTCAACTAATATGGATGAAGAAAATACTGAGAGATATCAGAATTGAGAATGTTGAGCCTATTGCTATATTTTTTGATAATTCAAGTTCCATAAATATTTCTAAGAATCTAATGTTGCATTCCAAGACAAAACATATATCTATGAAATATCACTTTTTGAGAGACAAAGTGAGTGATAAAGAAGTCAGACTAGAGTATGTGCCTACTAAGGAATAGATTGCAGAAATCTTTACTAAGCCATTCCCTAAGGATACTTTTGAGTATCTCAAATGGAAGTTAGGGGTGATTTCCCCTCCTAATCAGAACTAAGATGCAAGTCTTTGCATCAGCTTGTGCATTCATAGTCATATCTTGATCCAGATTGATGTTGTGGTGGATGCTCCTCAGGGGGAGTAGTCATATGATTAAGATATGTGGTTTAGATATTGTGTCCCTTTACCATTGATGTCAATGGGGGAGAAGAATAATGTGAAAAAAATTGTAAGAATTAAAGGGGAAAAGAGTAATGGGGAGAAGAATAGTATGAGAAGATAAATTTGTAAAGAGTTAGTTGTGTTGATGGTATTTTAACATCATGTGTTGCCATAAATTAAAAATGGGATATTGTTGTCTATTGTGGTTGTGTTGCTGATATGTGGTTTTCATTGATGTCAAAACTATTAGCATTACTGTCTTGAAGGTTGTATATATCAAGGATATTGAGAAAATTATAATAAATATGTTGAAGGTTGTCTATGAAGTTTAGTATGGTGGAAAATTTATACGTTGGTATTTAGAAGTTTCACTTTAAAGGGTTTGTTGTTGATCCTATCTAGTTTATACTCCACAAGTTTTAGAGGTGTGCATCAATATTAGAGCAAGTTATGAGTTTTTGTGTTCCTATAGTTATTTTGTAATTGTAGCTGGTGTTTCTGGAAGAAGAGAATGTAATTCTGGTAATTTGAGTTGTTTTGTATGCTCCTACGATGTTTGTTGATGTTTATAGATTATAGTCTATCCTTATTGTACGTCTACATTGATCGTTGTGATCGTGATCGAAGATTTTTTCTGTGTGTTTTGGTTTTCATGTTCTTGGCCGACATGATGGTTGTAGCATGCTGTGGATCCTCATGGATTAATATTTTAATGTTTCGCACATTCGAGGATATTATTTTAGGTATTCATTATGTTGTGACCGACTTTGGTTGGTGCACATTGAGATTATTTCATGAATTGGGCTGATAGCTTGTAATTCATTTATTCTTTTATTTTTGGCTGACAAAGTTTATTGATGTAATTCCATGAAGAGAATATATAAGAGAATTTTTTTCTTCATTTTGAAATGTGTGTGATGTATGCATGAGAGGTGTGTATGCGAAATGTATGAATAGAGATCAGATTATTTGATTGCAAAGAAGAGTGTGAATAAGATTGAGCGAAGTGTGATGAAGTGTTTATGTGCTTGCCAGAACTATAACAGTGTGCCTTATTTGAGTAGTGAGGTCTAGGAAGTGTGCCTGAATGCATGTGAATTCCTTATTCATTTTCATTATACTTTTAATAGGTTATAACTTGTGTATTAACCCTCACCATGGTTTTTCCCCTAACATGGTTTCCACACAAAAATCTTGGTGTTATGTGTGCTCATGATGTTTTGTTGATTCATTCTTTCACTGTTATTTATCAGATCTGAGATTAAAGGTTAATAAGGTTAAATAAGTTTTAAATTTAGTGACAACTGATTCACCCCCTTCTCTTAGTTGTCTATCATTTTTTTTCCAATAGGAGGTGCCAAATTTATTTGTGTTTTAAGGATGAGGTCCTGAAGAGTGTTTTTTTTATGAAACTAGCTTATGATTGTGGGTTAGAGTAAAAATGGAATTGAAGTATTGAGATAAAATTGTTGGAAGAATGAATGCACAAATTTTGAGAGGAGTGAATTTCATATACTTCAATGCACACATGGTTGTATTTATTATTGAATAGGGAAGCTATATTGGTGGTTTTAACTTAAATTTTAACTTACTTATAGATATAACTAATGTGGTGTTACCATGTTATTATAATAAGAAATAAATGTCCTTGTGTTCAAGGTGTACTCTAACATTATGTTTATTAGTCTAAAATTATATTGTAGCTACTAAAAATATGAATGATTGAATAGTGAAATATAATCAATGAAAGAAATGAAATGATAAATAACTAATTTTCATTTAATCCTTCAATGAGTTCATTCAATCCACACCAAAATAAAAATAAAAATTGACAACCCTAGACTATTTAGACCTTCCAATTCTTTTCTAACAACAAATATTTTTCTTAAAGTCCAGTTTAAGATTTGAAATCTAGGTGTGATAGTTATGAGAATTAAATAAATTATCAAATTAGATTGAAATATTACATTCCTTTTAATCCTTTAATATTTAAAATATCTCAAATTATCTTAAGGTAGGTGATTTTCTTAAAAATGAAATAGAATATCCATTTTATGTTTTTTCTATAGACCCACTAGGATCTATGTTATAGGGGAAGTAGAAATAGAATTCTTCTCAACAAGTATAAGAGGAGGAGAAAATTATAATATAATTTATTACAATAATTCTATAGCTAATGTACTATTCATTGTGTGAGGTAATCATTTATGTAATGCATTATTTTTTAGATTTAAGACCAAATTTTCTATCCTAATAAGTAAAGCTATTATGAAACATTTTGAGGTTCCTGAAGTCTTAATGTTTATTAGTCAATTTTGTTGTATTCATTTCTTAGTGGGATCATATAGAAATTAAAAAATTCAAATTCAAGCCTTTAACATGGTAGTAACCTAGAAAATTTAGAACATAACTCCTTCACCAAACATCAATTACATATGATAGAGTGAAGTCACTACTGGAATGCATTGCAAAACATTTTAGCTAAGTGCAAATGTGATTTAAAAACTTAGTTTCTTTAGTAATGAATCATATGATTCAATTAAGTATGGCCAAGAAATGAAACTAGGATTGATGCAGAGAGCTAGTGCCAACAATTGGGATACTTGAGAATTTATTACTATAGTGAAATGAAAATGAGATAGTCAAATAAATCTATAATACAAAACAAATAATGAATCAGACTGTCCATTCCTACAACTGACTACTCATTGAGCTGATTGGAAAGTTGGAAATAACACCTATGGACAAAATCAAATTGAGTTAGTTTATTGAAGGCCTCCTTCTAAGGTTGAGGAAGAATATGACCAGCACCATACTAGGAGGCATGTGACAATGTGATGAATCCAAAAACTAAAGAGAAAATAATCAATAGCTAAAGAACAAGTTAATGGATTCACTAATTATTTAACACTTAAGGCATATGAATGCAATTCTATGAGGGTTTTTAAAATCACAAAATTTAACTTATTCTACAAAATCAATGATTAACCAAAAAAGCGAGGAAAAAGACTATAATACACTTAAATATGGTAATGAAATAAAACTAAATTTGCTAAATACAATGGAATAGAATAAAATTTGGAACTTGAAAAAAAAAATACACTTAAACTTGGCAAAAAAAAACCCTAACTATTTTCTATTTCCAACCCTAAACGATAGGAGAAACTATACAAAGCCCTTTTTTAATTTTTTATTGTATGATTTTGGTCAAAATCTATTTAGTCGAATAGGTTTTGGCCAAACTGGTTTCAACCACATATATGTGGCCACATTAGACCCATGTCACTGCTATGTGGTTTCAACTAAAACCCTCTCATATGAATCATTTTCTCTTGAAATTGGTTTGATAGAATTCATATATAGTTGGCCCAAAGTGTGACACAAGTTTGTACTTTTACCGGGTATGGGACCATTCTATACTTATTTTGCAAAATATTTGAGAGGATTATATCATCGTCTTGACTTTCTATCAAAGAGACTTTTAGATTTTCATCATAGTCTTGATTAAATATTGGTAATTATCCTCAAGATTCAACCAAAATGATTGTTTTAATTAAGAAAAATGTTGTGTTGGAGGGCACAAAACCAAATTTTCATCACATTTTTATTGTAAATTATCATATTTCCTAACCTACAACCAATAAATTATACATCAATTATTGTAGGTTTGGCCGACCTGACATGATAGTGCTAATGATAGAGGTTTTTGGTTGTTTGTGGAAGCATGGGCAAGTGTGTCAGTATAGATCTGGGTCCTAGTTAACCCTTGGTGTGGTCTACCTTCACTTCTTTCCACCATGGAGGTGTTTGATGCTAGCCTATTTAGTGGTTTCCATTTGAGGTGCATACATTTCATTGAGGCTAACATGGAGAAGGTTTTTGAGGTTGTGGAAGATATATAATCAAGCTCAATTGTTGAAGAAGTGTGTGATGTGTGGTGTGGTGTTAAATTATGTGAATGTGATCAAGTTTGGTGATTTGAGTGTGACCTTAAATGCCTAAGGCTAATATATGCAATAAGATTTTTTTTTTTACATTTTCAGTGTGCCTGAAGTTGTTGGAAATAGTGAGGTGAAGGTTGCAGATGGTGCAAATTTGTATTGGTGGATTCTTCCTATTGCTCTGAGATAGTGAATCTCTTTGTAACAATATTCTTTTTTTTTTCAGACGATGAGTCCTTTGGGTAGTGATTCCTTGGCATTGAGTCATTCTTCTCTTTTGGGAAATGATCCCTTCTAGTAGCGAGCCTATTATATTTGGTGTTGCTATTCATATATATGTGATCTAATCCTCATAGTGGTTTTTATTTAATTAGGATTTTCCACATAAATCTAGTGTTCTCTTGTGTTTGGTGTTGAATGTATGGTTATATTTCATTTGTTTACATTTTTTATGATAATAAGGGTTTGATGGGTAATGATGGTTTAAGGTTTTAATGTACAAATGATTCACCCCCTCTCAGTTGTCCTATGTTTCTAACATGTAGGTGTGAAATATAATGAACCCCAATCATCATCAAACAACTTTTTCATAGATGAAAGACACTCCTCTTTATCTTCAGGTTGTAAAGTTTCCACTTTTGTAGTGGTTGTCAATGTTCTAAGTGGGTTCTTCATCCCTATTTCAGTTTGTAATCAATTCTCAAACTTCGGATCAGATTTTATCATGTAAACATTATTGTTGTAAGTATATTTAATTAAATGATGAAGCATTGAAGGTACTCCTTTCATCTCATAAATCCATTATCTATCCAAGAGAAGATTGTATGAAAGATCATGGGGCATAACATGGATAGGATTTTGCAATACAACCTTACCAACTTTAAAAGGTAATTTTATCACAAAAAGCAATTGTCTTCCCACATTGTCAAAACCATGGATAGACAAGGAATCTAGTTGACAATTTTAGTCTTATCTACTCTAATTTTATCCAAAATATTTATGCTGCAAACAATAAATCTTGAACCATTATCAACAAGGGTATGCCTAATCCCAACCCTGCTAATAATATCCATTATCATCAAAGCACCATTTTTTTTGTGTCCCCAAAGGGAGTAACTAATTTTCATGAAAGATAATATCCATATTTACTGAATTCATTTTGTCAAGTAAGGTTGCTACAACATTTGGCTATGCACTAGGAAGGACAAAAAATTTCTGCAAAGTATTTTGAAGCTCATGCTATGATAAATAGGTGATGCTTGAATTAAATCCCACAAGAATTTATTAGCAGGAGCAACATGAAGTTGTTCTACAAGATTGTACTCCTTTCTATTATGTTGAGGTTAATGAGGTGCACTAGGTAAAACATGTTGTGGGAGTGGTATCAATGAGGGAATAGCTTGTGTTTGTCTTAGTCTCTTATTACTCCTTGTGTTATATGTATGAGAAATGATATGATAACTTGGTTGTTGTAATACATTATTCACATGATTATGTTAGGTTACATTCCTTGTAAATTTCAACATATGGTCTGAAGGTTTATTTTGATGTGGTCTTAAGATAACCATGAGTTTGGTTTGGACTTGAGGTTTCTTCATAAGTGGGTAAATAATACATTGACATGTGATTTCATTAATCATTATTTGATGTGTCAAAACATTAGAAACTTTAGTGGAGGAACTAAGTGAGATGAAGTCCTCAAGGGATTCATCTAACATGCCAAAGTCATCACGACTAGAAAGGGTTTAATAGGTATGCAATGAACTTGCAAAAAGAAATCTTACATGATCAAATGACTATGCTTTCTCCAAGATTAATCATTAAATTTGAATTTCAAATTATGTCTGTATACATGTAAAATTGGTCTAGAGAATCCGATTAATTAAATACAAATTTATTTGTATTAATTATCCTAAATTCCTCTACTATTGAATAAATATAAATATTTATTTATATAGTTCACATTCACATTCACATTTAAATTCTTCCAATTCTTCTATTATATCATCTTAATTAAATAAAATAAATAAATATTTTGTTTGATTTAATTATTATTTCCCTATTTTATTCTATCACATCAAATATTAAATTAATTAAATAAATATTAAACACTTTATTGATTAATTACCATATTCTTCTATTTTAATTTAATAAACAACTTCTATAGTTTGTTCTATTAAATTATTTATCCCTCTTTTGCTAATTTAAATAAATCAAAATTATTTAAATAAAGGCATAAAGAATATTCGTCTATATTTCCTCAAAATCAAATTAGATATCCTATGTCTAATTTATGTCAAAATATGTCAAAATTAATGCTTTCAAAATTCAAGGGAAGATTTGGAGACAAATTAAAAATTCATCTCTCAATCCTCTTCCATCAATCCTTCCTCTTCTCTTGCATGATATTTTCATGGGTAGAGACAATCCCAAAAATCTTCTCAATCTCCTCCATATCTCACCATTCAATCCTCCAGATTGAATCCAAGCCTCTCCTTGCTATCCCTATGCATTTCTGCTACCGGGAAATCTATAAATACAACTTCATTCAACTAAAAAAAAGGATCCCAGATTATCAAGCTTATGCACTCTTACTCTGCAAGAATTCAAGCATCCAACATTCTAGAATCATATCATGGCTGCCTCTTGTAGCTTCATCCATCCGTTTTCGTGTTAGTCCATGTTACAGTAGTTTTTTTTTATCATTTAGTATTATCATATAGCTTCACATTATTGCATCAACATCATTCCATTCTTTAGATTGTCATTTTAATAGTTATAGTGTTATTTAAATCTAAGAGCACAATAGCTTAATAAATCTTTGAAGATAGGAGACAATGAGATGCTTTTAGTAGATTATTTGCTTAATGATACAATGTTTCATTAAGAAGTGTTTTATTCTTTGTTTACTTATTCACACTTACAATTTGGCACCCACCGTGGGGCCTTAACCCCATATTCTACATTTTTTTCTTCTGAAAAGTGTCATGCAGGTCTCCAGTGGGTTTTGTTTCAACGCTTCCATCAAAAACTATAGTGCATTCATGGAAAACTATGGTGCTTTTGTGCTCTGTTTTAGTGCTTCTGTGAAACTATAGCACATTCATTAAAAGTTTTAGCTCTTCTATTATAGCACTTGCATGGACTGTTTCGATGCATCAATCACCAATCTCCACTATAGCTAATATAACACTTCTACAAACAAATTTGATGCTTCGGTACTCTATTTTAGTGGTTTCAATTTTAGCACATCTGTGAAAAACTATAGCACTTTCATTGATTATTTTAGTGCTTTTGTGGTTTTTATCTAGATCTGATGCAACCACGACCAAAATTTCATTTTGATACATTTTGGACAAAAATGAACCAATCCTAGGATAGTCATTTGGTTTAAAATTTATCAATCCTAGGGTAGCCATCACACTCTTGCTATATAAGTTAAAATGAACACCATGATTTTTGTGAAGAAAAATATTCACATAGATTAGCAAAATTTGTCTTTTGGGCTTAAAAAAAATCATTTATCTGTTGTGCTTGTGTGGTGAATAGGCTTATGCTCTCCCCTTAACTGGGTGATCAAAGTGCCAAACTCATCCTTTATTTTCATGCAAATTTATGATTTTGCTAAAACCTTTAGAAGGTCTGTCGTAGTGGGAAAAAGTACTCAGTCTATAGGAATGACCTAAGTGGGAATGCCTAAAAGCCAAGGATTCCAACCCACTCTAATCAAAATGCAAGTTTTTGATGAAAGTCAAGCTTGACGGTAATGTGAAAGATAAAAATACCCAAAATATTTTTTCTAAAGATTGGGAGGTCTCCTGAGGTAGTTTATCATTTGTCGCACTGCACAAAAACCCTATCTACAAACCATAGTGTATTATCTAGCCGAGTCAGTAACCAAACATTGTAATAATCACGGTGCAAGGGGAGGGAAGAATTTGCCACCAAGACACTCACCATATAATTGCCAAGGACTATTTTCTCAGAGGACGAGAAATCCAACTTTGAGTATGCACTTGGAAATGACAAAAACACAGGCGCCCTATAGGGGTTGACACAACTAGTGAGTCAATGCAATTTCAAGATATGGGCTGTTGAGTATAACGATGACCCTTTTGACCTTAAGAGTGAGTCTATCTGAATTGTATATTTGTCAAAACAAACTAGTAAAAATAAATAAGGACCATTCGTGGTTCTTGAATATACACTATCTGTTCAGATTCTAAAATAATTATTTTAAAATTTGCTTGTTGTGTTTTCGAAAATCTTTAAAAATCAGATAAAAGATCATTGAGTAAACTGCAAGTCAAAATAGGTTAGAAAAATTCATGATTCGAGAGTGGAAATCAACCAAGTTTGTCAAGAAAACCATCAAAATCAACAAACCCAAGAGGCAACTTGGTTATCAAAATATTTTGAGAAAAAGGCGTTTCTTATATCAAAGTTGAAATATCTTATTACAACATAGAACCTTCATTCATAGGTATCACAATTTTACTAGAGGTCATACTCTTGATTATGCTATAGAACCTATTTATTCACGAGCTTTCTTCCAAAGGAGATCCCTCACATAATATCAAAATCATATTCAATGCATATGTCAGTCCTACATCGCACAACCGATGATAGAATACGCCACAAGACCAAGTCAAATTTTTCAATAAAGAGTCTTAAACATCAACCCTCTGTTTTAGTGCTCTAGAAAAAAAATTCAGCGCTTCGGGACTTTGTTTTAGAAATTTCATAAAATAGCACTTTCGAGCACTATTTTAGGGCTTATCGTCATTGCTATAGCGCTTCCATAAAATAGTGCTTCCAAGCACTGTTTCAGCATTTCCAAGCACTGTTTCAGCGCTTCCAAGCACTGTTATAGTGCTTTCGAGCACTATTTCAGCGCTTTCGAGCACTGTTTTAGTGCATCCATAAAGATAGTGCTTCCATCATCTATTCCAGTGCATTTGAACTCTGCTCTAGCACTTCTAAGAAATAGCGCTTTTGAAGTCTATTTTAGCGCTTTCAAAACATAGAGTTCCAAAACATATCAATTAGTTTGTCTATCATCTAGACATAGATTTTTACCAAAGAAGGATCTTTTTATCAGAGTCATTGTCTAGAAACCAAAATCAGATAGGTCCCTACAATTTTTCACTCTTTTCAACTAAAATGTAGATCTTGCAAATCATAAAGTGTCAAATCAAATCAAAGTATTGATTATTACGCTAAAGTTTCATCATCACGATATTATCATCCTATCATCATGAAACAAGGCATAGTAATCAAATTTTTAACCTAGTCTTATCAATAAGATATATCATCTTATTTGACTGTGTAGAAAGAAAAAAAAACTTGTATGCCAATCTTCACAAGGTTACAAAAATAAAGGCTCTTAGAAAAGGAACTTGAAACATCAAATACAATGGCAGAAGAAAATCCCTAGAATAGTCTACATCAAAGTGATAAAAATGAAATAACTCCAGAAGACATACAAACAACCCAATAGGATCCAAAATTCCATAAATTCATGGAAATTATTTTAGAACAGGACATGGAGAAATACCTCTTAATATTGGTTAAATCGGGTGCTAAGCTTCCCAAAGACTTTGACATAAATTGCCTAAGAGAAGCACTTGGAACAAACGAAACTGAAATACCACAACCCACACAAGCTATAGATCCAATTATTGCCTTAACATTCCAAATGCAAATCTTACAACAACAAATACAAGACATGAGAAAAGGAAACACCAAAAGGTATACAATACAAGACATTTTTCCTTATCCTTTTGACTTAACAGTTGACATGATACCTTTTCCACGACACTGTGAATTCCCCAAGTATGAAAAATACAATGGAAAGATAGATCTGATTGATCATATCCACGAATTAAAAACCACAAGCCTACAATTTTCTCAAGAGGAAACTTACCTGATGAGATTATCCCTAAGAAGCTTGGGAGGTTCATGTATGGAATGGTTTTCCAAATTACAGCCAAGAATCGGGACTTTTGAAGAAATTGTTAATAGGTTCATCTCCCAGTATTCTTTTAACATCCAACACAATGTCATGATAAAGGATCTGTATAACATGAAATAAAACAAAGGTGAGACATTCTTGTCCTTTCTACAAAGATGATGATGACTATTCACTAGATATCCTCGCTCCATTCTTGAGGAAGAGAAAATAGAGTTGTTCATTGACAATT
This sequence comes from Sequoiadendron giganteum, assembly GCA_007115665.2. Classification (NCBI taxonomy): domain Eukaryota; kingdom Viridiplantae; phylum Streptophyta; class Pinopsida; order Cupressales; family Cupressaceae; genus Sequoiadendron; species Sequoiadendron giganteum. Next base: position 812,859,246 of record CM021101.1, on the reverse strand, counting down.
TGACAGAGGAGATGAGTTATAGACTTGAATTGCAATGTCCTCCTACATTTGAAAAGTTGATAGAAAATGGCATTAAGATTGAAGAAGTACTGTTCAAAAGAGGGGTTATTAAACATTTCAATGACAAATCAAATAACACAAATCAATACCCCAACAGTCACAAACCAAAATTTTGGCAAAAGAACAAGAATATGGGGACCAACGAAATGACAAGTAATTTACAAAATTCCAAACTAGTTTTCAACTTGACATCATCTACTTCAAAAACAAATCAAAACAAGGATCAAATCGTCAAGTTGAGTGTCATTCAAAACAATGAAATCACAAAACCGCAACCATACCAAAAATCATCAAACCAGTGTAGGTTCACACCACTAGGCCAAACATTGAAATAAGAGATTAAAGAACTAGTCACAAGTGGTCTTACCACTACACGGGAAGAAAGATTTTAGGATCCAAAACAAACCACCATGGTGGAATGACGTAGATTACTGCAACTTCCACAACCATAAAGGCCACAAAACTAATGGTTGCATGGAGTTAAAACATGTAGTTCAAGATCTAATTGACAATAACAAGATATATGTAGAGGGACACCAAAACAATAATGATCATTAGCCTTCAAGGACCCTTTACCAAACAATGACAAAGGAGCATCATCTTTTGCGAACAACAAAGGTAAAAATATCAATCATATATACGATAAAATGATCCTTTGTCTTACCAAAGTAGAAAATGATAATGTCATTGGTCATAAAATGGATGAACAAAAACCCAACGACACTACCCCTTTGTATTTTCTCCCAACCATACAAGTCTCTAAAAATCAACTAAACATTTTAAAAATCAGAGAACGACAAGACAATCAACCAACAAATATAATGACAAGGGGGCAATCCAAGGTAGTCTTAAAGTAAGTTGGGCCTAAAAACACATATCCACCTCTGTCTCATTACAATATTGTCAATCAACTTCAAACAATTCTAGTGTAGATATCAAGATTAGAACTCCTCAAACTATCATCATCACATAAGGAGGTTCTAGAACAAGCACTAGTTGCCACTATAGTACCAAAAAGTCTAGATGTTTTCCAATTCTAGGCTATGGTGGGGCATTTGACTAAACCACACTATCTATCATTCTCTGAATAGGATGATGTTTCACTCAAACATCCCCATAACACCGCACTACATATTGAAGTCTTGATCCACAATCATTGTGTCAAAAGAGTTTTAATAGATGGGGAGTTGGTTTGAACATTTGAACTCTAAAGTTAATCTATGCAGTAGGGTATGCAAATGATGCTATTGATGCCCAAAGGAAAATGAGTATAAAGGCATATGATGAGGAAGAGAGATATTCAAAGGGATTGATTGTGTTACCCATTCAAGTGGGATCAATGATGAAACACATAGCATGCTAGGTACTGGAAAGATATTTAACTTACAACATACTCTTAGGAAGCACATGGATCCATGAAATGCAGGCAGTGCCTTCCACATATCACCAATGCTTAAAATTCCTAGTAAATGGATAGGAGGTGACTATATCAGTTGATTATAATCATCCTCAGCATTGTGACACACTTAGGATCTCTCAAGATACCTTTGTGCCTCACAATAAAGAAGCATCTAGTTCAAAGTCATCAAATGGGGAAAAAAATTCAAATATCACCACCAAATGGGTAGAAAAGAAGGATAAAGAAAAAGATATAAGTCTTGTTGACACTCAATTAATAGACAATCCAGATCCCCAAACTTCTTTATCACATAAATTTCTAGAGTAGGTCCAGCTGACAGACAAGGGAATGGGGCAATATTCTATGGAGCAATCACTTAATCTTTCATAGTTAATGCCATCTCCAAAAAAATATGTCCAACCATCAATGGTCAAACATCAAACATCACTACCTATCAAAGCTCTAGAAGAAAGGTTTATAAAATTTGGTACCATAGAGGATGAATCAGACAACAAAGAAATCCTTGATTGGTTATACAAAGATGATGAACCATCGACATCAAATATCAATATCAATACAAAAAAATATGGCAAAGGGAAGGCTATCCTAGAAAAAATGGGTTATGAGGGTTAGGGACTTGTTGGAAAAAGGAAGGAAGGCATCATAGAACCTATTCAACCCCTCACTCTTTATTCAAAAGAGAAGCCATGACTGGTGTACTCTAAAGAACAAAAACAAGAAATGATAAAGAAGGTTGTTGAAAGAATCCTTCAAGTTAGAGGTAGCTCTGAAACGGATTCAAATGAATATGAATGGGATTTTTGTTCCAATATATCTCACACAAATATCCAAATTGATGTAATACAACAATATTCACCTACGCATGAGGAGGGATAGAGCTCTGGGTCTAGACCATTTGTATCAGGATCACTAAATATCGATGACTCAAATGGGGATGAACAAAAATCAAATGAAATAGATGATCTTGAAGAGGGTACCATCATTGATCTTGGCATCCCTAATAATGACTATGAAAACATTTATGTCCTAACCCTTACCTCCATTAACCTAAATCAATCTAATGACTTCATGCCTTTAGCACATCCCAAACTTTCTAACTGGGAACCTGTTGATCCTATAAATGTACCCATATTTGCAAATGATGATGCCATCATAAATTTCCTATGTTGTGACAAACCTGGTAAAAATTTTATCCCTAATTATCATAACAACTTGACTCTACAAGATGGTGTCAAATCTTCCAGTTGCAAAAGTAAAAATAGGGATAATAGATCTAATGGTGAAAACCATTCTATGGCAGCATTAGATCTTGAAAAATAAAAAATAAGAACACATTTAACGGTGAAAACCTCTCTGAGGAACCAAAGGATGGGAGATTTGACACTCTTCTAGAGAATTATCATGAGTGATCATCAGTTTTGGTGGAGCCAACACAGTCTATAAACATTGGCATTGAAGAAAGAGAAAAAATCTTACATTTGGCAGAATCTATGATAAATCAAGAGAGACCATAATTCATCAAATTCTTTTAAGGAAAGAAGCATTAACTTTGCTTGGTCATATTCTGATATGCCAGGCTTGGATCCAAACCTTCTCATGCATCATTTGTCTTTTCCTGCAAGAATAAAGCTTGTAAAGAAAAAATTGAGAAAAATGCATCCTTATATCGCATTAATGGTAAAGGCTGAGCTAAAGAAATTATTAGATGCGGGATTCATAAGGTCTATTGATTATGCCAAATGGATATCCAACATTGTACCTATCTCAAAGCTAAAGAATAGCATCGGGATATGTATGGATTTTAGGGACCTGAATAAAGAATTCCCAAAGGATGATTTCCCATTACCTAATATAGACATCATTGTAGACTTAAAGGTAGGGCATGCCATGTTGTCAATAATGGACAGTCTCTCTGGATATAGCCAAATTAAAGTAGATCTAAAAGATCAGGAGTAGCTCCATGGGGAACTGTCTGCTGGAATGTCATGCCATTTGGTCTGAATAACACAAGAGCAACCTATCAAAGAGAAAAGACAACAATATTTCATGATATGATGCACACCTTCATGGAGGATTATGTGGATAATATTTTGGAAAAATACTATACTAGGGAAGGACATCTGCATATTCTAAGAAAAATCTTCACAAGGCTAGAGAAATTCAATGTCAGGCTAAACCCCAAGAAATGTGTCTTTGGGGTCACATCAGAAAAACTCTTGGGATACATTGTCTCAGAAAAGGGCATTGAAGTAGATCCAATGAAATTCAAGGAAATAATGGAAATGCCACCTCCCAGAAATATCAGTCAACTTAGATCACTATAGGGAAGGCTACAATCAATTAGGAAATTTATCTCCCAGCTGGTGAACAAAAGTCATCCATTCAATCATCTGTTGCATAAAAATGTCATTTTCAGATGACATAATGGGTGTGAAACAACGTTCGATCAAATAAAGCAATATCTAATGTCACCCCCTATTCTCATGCCACCTACAAAAGGAAGACCTTTGATACTATACATTGGAACAACAGATATATCTCTTTAGGAGAATTATTAGCACAAGAAGATTATGAAGGAAAGGACCACAAGAAGATTATGAAGGAAAGGACCACACCATCTACTACATCAGTAGAACTTTAAATGGCTATGAAATAAACTACACTTCCATTGATAAATCTTACTTGCTGGTGGTGTTTTCTACTCAAAAACTATGACATTATATGCTGACTCACAAAATTAGGCTTATAGAAAAAATTGACCCCTTAAAATATCTACTCAGTAAGGTTGCCTTAATAGGTAGATTGGAAAAATGGGTCATGCTCTTAAGTGAGTTTGATATTCAATATGTGGAAATAAAAGCCATCAAAGGTAAAGTAATTTCCAAACAATTGGTTGAGGCTCCTTTACCAGATGATCGACCTATGACAATGGAGTTTCTAGATGTGGACATTCTGACAATGACATCACAACAATGGATATTGTATTTTGATGGATCATAGACACAGTAAGGATCTAGAGCAGGGATTTTGTTAATCACTCCCCAGGGACACACCATCCCAAAATCTTATAGAGTGATTTTTCAATGTACAAATAATGTGGCAAAATATGAAGCATTAATCATTGCAGTCAAAATAGCAATTGAATGGAAGATCACAAAATTACAGGTGTATGGGAACTCTCAACTAGTCATTTATCAAGTAAATGATGAGTATCAGATGAAAGATGACAATTTGATGCCCTATAAACAACAAATAGATGATCTAAAATAATCTTTTGTCAATATCAAATTCAATCAAATTCCAAGGGCAGAGAACAAAGTAGCAGATGTTATGGCCACAATTGCTTCACTCTTATAATTGCCAGAGAAACATGGTTGTTATGAGTTAATGGTAGAACAAGTATCATGTCCTTTTTACAATAGTTCAGAATCCAATACCATATGTCATTTATATACCATTGAAACCTCTGTCTATGAGAAAACCTATGCTTACCTAAAGGATAATATCCTCCCTCTTGATCTTTACTGGAACCAAACACGCAATTTCATCTGCCAATCCGCTCGACATATTTTAATCATCGACATCCTTTATCGTCAAGGTCTTGATGGTACCTTACTCTGATGTTTAGACAGTTTTTGTTTTAGGAGGTGGACAACATGGTGCATTGCACTCTTCTATAGGTTTGGTGCCTTGAGCATATCACATGCACTAAGCCTACCGACTTCTTGTTTATGAGAATAGTGGGGTATCCTCAGGCCTTTAGCTATCCTCTATGGTAGTTGTGGTTGTATGGGGACTTACATTTTTGGAGAGTGATATTTGACTGACTGGAGGAGGATGAGATCTTGTGGAGACCTTATTAGCTGACACGTTAGTGGCTAGATCACATGAGGTAGTTGAGGATATTATAGCTAGATAGATTTTTGGTTGGTCAACATAATCATGTATTATGTCCTTTCTACTACGATGGATTCATGAGATATTTGGGAAAGATATCGAGGCTACCCAGGGCACGATCCTTTTTCAGGAGGTCAATGCAGAGTGCTTGGAGACTAGGTGATATAGTATGACTCACTCTAGATAATGTTATTGAGAGAGAATCTGAGTTCTCAGATCATGATCAGCCTCTAGTCTCTGATGTAGACTACATTGGAACCACATAGGAGTATGAGGAGTGGTGGATAGTATCATGAATAGATCCTATTTATCTAATTGATGAGCGTATAGGAGATGCAGGACCATTTCTAGATGAGGGAGATGATAGAGAGGATAGGGCTGAAAACATTTATACCAATATTATTGTTGAGGAGTATGATGAGGATGTAGATCCTAATTATAATGGCCAAGAGGGATAGGAGGAGGATAAGGATGAGGAGGACTAGGAGGAGGATGAGGAGGAGAAGCCACCCCTAAGTGAGAGTGATGAGGTAGCAGTTGAGGATTGACACGAGTGGGGAGAGCCTTCTCCCATTCATATGACTGCATCATGAGTAGCGATTGTAGTAGGCATCAATACCCACAATTGTGGAGAGGCCAATATGCCTTCCATGCCCCTGCATAGAATGAGGTTGATATTTCTTAGCCTACGGGAGATATAGGTGATGATATTTAATTTTACGCATGTACCTTGTGACTTTATATTATTTTATGTATATATATCATGATGTGTACTGATTGTGTATTGTTTCTACCTTATAGGAGCTATGAGAGATTGGTGGGATCTCTACCATCAAGAAGCTATAGAGATAGTGCCAACATCTATTGACGAAGAGGAGATGGACTTAGATTATGTGCCCCTACTGATTGTGGAGCAAGATCTAGAGTCACTCAAGCCATTCATGATATTATGGATAGCATATGAGAGTCTGAGTAGACGAGTCCATCGAGCTAAGACTACAGTAGAGGCATAGTCCTCCCAGACCCCAATAGAGGTTGAGAAACTAGAGGCAAAGGTAGCACGACTACAGGAAGAGAGGGATCAGATAACAAGGGAGCAACGGATGGTCCTTGCACAAATACAGGGCTTAGAGTTTGCACTCAGATTTAGTGGATCATGGTCATGATCACATACGACCATCACCTAACATCGTGTTACCAAAACAACGTGATTACCAGACCCCAAGGGGTTGATTACCCATAGTCCTTAGTGATATTGGATATTTGGATGACATGTACAATTTTTTTTTTGATATATATATAAATACATGAGCCTTCGAAGTTTTATTACTTGTCTTTGTGTGTTTGAATGTTAAATGAAAATGTGATTAATTAAATATCCTTTGTAAGATTACTTAATTAATGTATTCATGATTTAATAGATCCTATGTGATCTAATAAAAACTTGCTATATTTTCTTTTAGATACAACATGATGATTAAGTATTTCACACACTTATGTTTTAAGTTAACATAATAAACAAGATTAATTTGAATAGTATGAAACCTAAAGTAACTATAAAATTAAGGGTGATCCCAAAATGTTGGTTTACAATTTTTGGGAGATCCTGATTTTTTCCGAAATCAAATATTTTTAGAAAATATAATGATTTAAGCCTTAAAATTTTCAATTTTAAGGATTCCAATTAAGGAGGGTTTGATCAAACCACCTTAGATCAAACCCCCTTGGATAGAACCCCACTAGTTTTAAACCATACCTATAATGGAGTCTCCTTTGCACCTATCAAAATGCTAATAAAAAAACCACTTAAATGATTTACCTTTTGGGAGATCAAATGAATTCATTTAAAATTTATTTTTTGTATGTAGTACTTATTATAAGATTTCCCAAAAAGTATAACTTTAAATAAATTTAATTTAATTATTATATTTATTTTTTATTTCTTGTGAATGTAGGTTTTTCACCGAAAATCAAGCTCTTTGTTCTCAACATGTGTAAAAATAGAAGATTATAAAAAAAAATTCAAAAATATGAGTGCACCAGATATTGAAGTCCATGATCCAACAAATAAATAAATAATTTTGATACATAGAAAAAAAGTTGTGTTATACGGTCCACCTATGTCTGAATTGTAATTAGTTTGAATTTGAAACTAGATTAAGGAAAAAATATTCAATAAAACCCTATCAAACCAACTGGAAGTACTAGATATCATAGTTACAAATCTAAATTCAAAAAAATAAAAAATAATCCTTAATGGAAAAAGAGTTATGTGCTATATGGTGAGCGTCACTCCTTAAAAATGGTGTTTATTGAAAAAACTAGGTTTTGAAGGAGATAGACAAACAAATGCAATCTAATTCCAAAAAAAATGAAAAAAAAAAGAATCTATAGACAAAATTTCACAAATCACTAGTTTGCATCCTCTTCAAATTCCTCATGGTTTAGCTGCTATAGGTGTTTGAAAGTGAAGATTTAGTTAGAAAAAATTAGTTCAGTGTCCAATTTGGCCAAAAATTGTAAACCAGTATTGTGAGATCACCCTAAATTAAATAATCACTTTAGTGTTCAAGAGACACATATAATCATTTTTCAAGAACGAAGCAATGGGAAAGCATATAGGATATAGTTCAATAGCTCTAACAACACTTCTTTATCATTCATACCATTCAAAGGGACTAGACATAATACCTATGTAGATGTGCAACATTGATAAGGTCTTTAAGATTCGTACCATCTAGCTCTAGTAATGTGTAAGCACCAAATCCGTAATTTGCATTGATTATATAGGGTCCTAACTAATTAGGACTGAATTTTCCTTTTTCAACATATTCAACAGTAGTGTTTCGTTCATTTTCATATAAAACTAAATCTACCTTGCTAAATGTCTGAGGGATGACACAAATATCATTTTTACATTGTAACTATTTAGTGTAAGATTGGAGATGCTCGAGAGAATTAATGTGATGTTCATGAACCATTTCAAGTTGGCATAACCTTTGTTCCTTATAGGTGTCATTATCTACAAGACATTGAAGAGAAATCCTTAATGTCAAGATTTCTAGCTCCAAGGGTATGATTTCCTCGGTACCATAAAGAAGGTTGTAAGGCGTATTTTCCATAGATGATCGGATGCTTGTGTGATAGGCCCATAAACCAGATTGTAATTGTGTGTGCCAATCTTTGTGATTTTGATTAACAGTTTTCTTGAGGATTTGTTTGAGGATATTATTAGTGCTTTCAGCTTGACCATTAGATTGTGGGTAGTATGGTGTTGAAAAGCGATGTTGAATATGAAATGTCTCTAGGAACTTCTTCACATCATTACTTTTAAATGGTGTTCCAATGTCTAAATTTAATACGAAAGGAAGTCCAAAGCAAGCAATAATGTGTTCCAATATGAAACGACATATCACATCAACAATTTTTTATCGAAGATGAATAGCTTCTACCCATTTTGTAAAATAATCGGTTGTAGTAATGATAAATGTATGTCCAACAAAAGATGTTGGTGAAATTTTTCCAATTAGATCCAATCCCCATACAAAGAATGACTAAATAGGGATTTGGGAATGGAGCTCTAAAGTAGGACCATGAATCAAATTTCTATGTTCTTAACATTTGTGGCACCGCTTAACATACACATAAGAATCTATTTCCATATTTTTCCAATAGTATCCCATACAAAGGATCTTTTCCACTAAGGTTTTTCCTCCAAAATAACCTCCACAGGTTCCCACATGAGCCTGTTCAAGTGCCATACTAATTTCAGAATCCTTAAGACATCTAAGTAAAATTCCATCAAATGACTGTCTATATAGTGCATCGATAAGGATTACGTATTTGGCTGCTAACTATTTTAAACAAGTGAGAGTGTTTTTTGTTGTAGGCTCAAGAATGGTACCATCTTTAAAAAAATTGTATATGGTATCATACCATTCATTGGAGACATCCTTTGTTGTTGGTTACACATGTTTTGATTGATCATTGATAGAGGATTCCATGATTGGGTGAATAGTAAATGTGACGTCTTTGGAAGGATCTGAAGGGGATATGAGAGAAGCTACACTTGCCATTACATCCACATGTTGGTTATCTTTTTGAGGGATGTTATCAATGGTCAACAATTCAAACTATTCTAATAAGATCATTACGAGATCCCTCTATTTCAATAATTTTTCATGTTTATCTTAGTAGACGTTGTTTATTTGTTTGATCACTAATTGCAAATCACCAAAGATCTTAATATCTTTGATGCCCATGATTAAAGGAACACGTAATCTAGCAATTAATGCCTTAGATTCAGCTATGTTATTTTTACATAGGAAGTTTAATTAGTACGACAAGGGAATAGGATTTCCAACAGGTGGAATTAATATAATCTAGTGCCATAGTTTGTTCGACACTTGGATCCATCAAAATATAACTCCCATGTAGGAACCTCTATTGTCAACACATTTTCATTGGAAAAAGAGTCATTGCTAGGTAAGGCTAAAGGAGAAGGAGCATCGGCTAGGTGGTTAGTTAAGGCTTGGCATTTAATTTCTTTTTGTGAAACAAACTTAAGGTCAAACTTAGTTAACAACATTACCCATTTAGCTAGACATCCTGATAAGTTTGCTTTACTAAAAAGATGCTTGAGATGATCAAATTTTTCCATGACTTGTATTTATGCATTTAGTAAATAGTGTCACAACTTACTATTATAATTTTTCAATTGGTATGTATCGTGTTTCATAGTCTATTAGAGTTCGACTAATGCAATAAACATGATGTTCTTTACCACTATCATCTAGCTAAGTCAACAATGCGAAAAGAGCATGGGCAGATGTGGCTATATAAAGGATGAATGGTTTGTTTGACATAGTAGGTTGTAAAATAGGTGAAGTTACAAGGTATTCTTTCAAACTCACAAAGGCCTGTTTACAATCTTCATTCCAATCAAAATACACATCCTTGAGGAGATGTGTGAAAGGTACAGTTCGATCAGCTAAGGAGGTGATAAAACAATGAATGGGTTGAATTCATCCTTGTAACATTTGTAATTGGGAATTTTTTTGTGGTGGAATATTAATTATACCATCAATTTTCTTTGTATCCACCTCAATGCCTCTGTGAGATATGATAAACCCTAGAATTTTTCCACTATCTACTCCAAAGACACACTTTTTTCAGATTTAGTCGCATGTTCTATTTACACATTTGTTCAAAGATTTTTTGAAGGACATTAACATTATCTTGTCGCGTTAAGGATTTAGCTAGAATTTCATCAAAATAATCTTCCAAGATTTTATGTATGTAATTATGAAATGTCAATGTCATTGCTCGTTGATAATTTACACCTGCATTATTTAGTCCAAAAGGAATCATAACCCAACAAAATATCCCCAAGCGGTTGTAAATGTTGTCTTGTATTGATCTTGTGGGTTAATAACTTTATTTGATTATAACCAAAAAATCCATCCATGAAGGACAACAAAGCATGTCTAGCTATTGAATCCATGATCATGTCTATATTAGGAAGGGGAAATTCATCTTTTAAAGAGGCTTTATTCATGTCACAAAAATCCATACATATCCTAATACAATTATCAGGTTTAGCAACTATGACAATGTTTGATATCCAGGGAGAATAATAAATAGGTCAAATAGAACCTACATCAAGGATTTTTTCAAGTTCTCCTTTAACATGCAAGGCTATCTTAGGGTTCATCTTGCGTATCTTTTGGTGAACAAGCTTAGAATTTTCAGCAAGAACAATGTTTTGGGTCACTATTGTCGGATCTATTCCTAGCATATCTAAATATTTCCAACCAAAAATTTCACAAATGTCATGAAGAAAGGTTGCAGTATCCTCTTGTTCTTCATCATTAAGGCACTTCCCAATCTTAATGACTTTTTATTTATCATCTATGTCCATTGGTATATCAATTGTATCCCCTAAGAGGAGTGCATTTGACTTAGGAAATGTTGGATTAGATGGTTCCATGCTTGTGGTTGTCTCACTAATAATGTTTTTCTTAGTACTTATCATAGCACAGGTAACTTTTCTCTTGGAAATAGATATCTTATTAGAAGCACCTAACCTTTGTTTCAAAGCTTCATCATTGTTAAAGTATTCCCATGGTAGTGGTAAATCCATATCAAGGAATTTAGGATGTTTGAGTGTAAGATTGATTCTTGGTTTACAAGTGATGGTATTGATGTTGAGTGATGGTCATTGAGTTTCTTTTATTTTCTTAGAAAAAGAATATCCCAAACTAGTCTTTGTCTCTTGTGTATTAGGTTCTATAGGAACTTAAATTCCTTGTTCATTTTTACCACATCCTTTACCACTATATCCCAGTTGTTTCACAAGCTCATAACTTCATCCATAAGTCTTTCCATTTCCTTTGGGTTGGATGCTTTTTGATAATCTATCTCATCAAAATATGTTTTGTACATTGTATTTTCTTCCAAAGTAGATGAGGTAGGTGCCTGGGAAAATTCTTTCGAATTCTGAGTAGACATGACTGTTGGTTGTTCATGTGTTCCATCCTCTTTTCGTGTGATCATGTATTCACCCATAAAAGAAGGTGTGAATTCTAATGATCCCCAATCATCACCTAATAATTGAGACACGGGTTCTTCTTCATGTTTGTCAGTTTCAAGATGTTCTATGTTGGAGGTTGGAATCAATGTGTTCAAAGGACTTGTTGTTCCTTTTTCAAGTTGTAAGAAACTTTCAGGTTTGGGGTCTATTTCAACTTAATAAAATTTGTTGTCATAGACATATTTAATTTTTCTATGAAGAGTCAAAGGCACCACATGCATCACATAAATCCATGGTCTTCCCAAAAGAGATTATACGAAAGATCATAGGGCATGACATGAATAGGAGTTTGTAGAGTAGCCATTCTAACTATAATAGGTAAAGTAATTACATCAAGTGGTTTCTTTGTGAAATTTTCAAATCCTCTAATAGATAGGGAATCAAATTTACTTTTTTATTTATCCACACGTAATCTATCGAGAAGTTTCACACTAGACACATTAAGTGCAAAGACATTGTCAATAAGGGTTCGTTTGATTGCTATGCAATTGAATTCGGCTGTTATCATAAAGGATTCATTTTTTTACCTCAATCCCAACAAAGGGAGTTCATGTTGGTGAAAGGCAATGTTTACATTAACTATATTCATTCGTTGTATGAGAGCTTCCACATCATTCGCATTTGTACCAGGAGGAACCGCTATTTGTTGCAATGTTGTTTGGAGCATAGAATGATAGTTTGGGGAATTCTAAAGAAGGTCCCAAAGGGGTATCTTTGTGGGACTATTCTTAAGTTTCTCAATGAGATCATACTTCCTCAAGTGTGAATTTAGGTGAGGAGCTCTAGGTAATATGGGATTAGGTAAGGGTAAGGGTGTTGGGGTGGGTTGTTGTGGGTGTGGATTATTTCTAGTGTAATGTGTGTGAGAAACAACATCATGTTGAGGTGGGTAAAGGGTAAACTCAGTTTTAGATGGAGATTGAGGTTTATATGAAGGCGGGTAGAGAATGAGTTCAGGTTGAATTACATTGACATCTTTTATTTTAGGGTGCTCACCACAAACTGTAGTGGATGACCTTGGTGAGATGAAGTCCTAAAGGGCTTCATCTAACATGTCCAAGTCATCGCAACCAAAAGGTTTAGGAGGTGATGTATCATTGGTTGGTTTGGGTTTTTCATCACAAACCTGTTGTGCAGTTTTTGCACACACACCCCACTGAAAGTTGGGACCCCCATTCTTTCACTTTTTTGGTGTTTTAGCCTTTCTATTTTTGAATTTTTCTTGCTTGGGCATGTGCTTTGATTTTCATCCTGCAGATCGGAGTTGTCCATTTATGATTTATATTGACAACCTTAAGTTTTGGGTGCAGTTCAGGTTTTTCACTGTGTTTGGGAAAATCTGCCTTGGCTAGACTTTCCCGATTTCCCTTTGGCACTTGGTAATGGTTGCATTTCTTCTCAAGTCTTGGGAAATCCGTCGTGTCCAAATTTTAACAAAGTCCATCGCTCGGTTGTCTTGTGGATCACATTAATGGTGATTATGCAACCTTTTGGGGCAATCTTATATTGAATTTTGGGAGGTGATTTTCCATTTGAGTTTGATATTTACTTTTCATTTGAGTTTGGAGTGCTGGAGCTTGAGGTGTATTGCTATACTATGCATTTGGAGGAGATTTCGAGTGTTGCATTCAGATTTATGGATAATTTCTTGTATTCGACTCGTGCTTGGAGGTTGTTTGTTGGCATCCATGGTTTCAGTCTCTTCTATTCTCATATTATGTGGATATGCTCTCTTCCTCTTTTGGTTTTGATGCTTTTTTGTGCACACTTTCATTTCATTCATTGCTTCATTCTTACTTGAGTGTGTGCGCCAGGTCTGGGCATTTGGGGTTTCCATGTCTTGCCAGTCCATTCGGGTGTTTGTTTTGAATATTTGCTTTGGACTAGTCTTTCATTGCTATTTTTGGGGCTTGGTTGCATTTTCCACAAACTTCCTATCCTTTTTTGCAACCAAGTTGTGTTAGAGCCTTTCCGTGCTTTCATGGTGGAGGTTTTAGGGTTCTTCACCTAGGGCATAGCCAATCCCTTTCAAATTGTTGAGGGACAAGTTTGAAAATCATGGTCGATCCATTGGAATTGTAGGTTAAGTCATTGTCGAGCTGTAAGCTCTTGGTTTGTATCCATTCAATCCATTTAGGTGAGGACACAAGGAAAACATAGGTGTTCGGGTTTTCATTTCCTTCACAAAATTCCGCCTCTGCTAGATTTCCCCGAGTCTTCCTGTTTCTCCTTCATTCTTCATAATTTTCTATTAATCTAGACTTTTACTACCCTCATGAAATTTTGTTTCCTCCAGATTTTCCTAGTGTCTATGGCTGGGTCATTCTACCGAGTTCATGCTTTCATGGT